>WUJK01000017.1:0-468507 GCA_011317545.1 Coniella vitis
TTCGGTTTAGGGTCTTCTACTACTAGTAGTTCGTAATTCCGATTTTCGTATTCTTTAATCAGATTTTTATAGATATTCTTTAGGGGTTCCTAAGTGTTTTCTAAGTTATCGTATCCTTTCTATTTAATAAGGTATTGTTTTCCGCGTCTGCGTTTGCGTAAGTCGAGAATTTATTTAACTTCGTATTATGCTTATTCTAGTTCGATAATGTCTGTATCGTACGAGAGTTCTGCGTCTGCTAGTGCTAGTTCCAGAAGTAAAATATGGAAGACTGGATATAGACGTATATATAGGATTTCGAGTTCGTAGTTAACTGGTGAAATTTATCGCGTAATTTTATAAGGTCCGAGTTTCTTATAGTCGAGTTTATCGCTAGGTCTAGTAGTTTTAATATTTTTGCGGTTAAGGTAGACTTTATCTCCCTTCTATAGGATTAGTCCCTTAATCCTTCTCTAATTAGCGTATTTCGTTATTTATTCTTTAACGTCCTAAAGTATACGTCGAGCATCTTCGTATAATTACTTAATTCTTCTAGCGTATTAGTCTGCCGTTTCTGCGTTTCTACCTAGTAGTATTTTATAGTATACCGTAGGGTTATATCCGTAGAGTAGGAAGAATAGTAATTTTCCTATACTCGTTATATCTATACTATTATAGGCGAATTATACCGTAGGTAAGAGTTCGACCTAATTATCTTGTTTGTAGTTAACGTAGTATTATAGATACTATTCTATAATCTAGTTAGTACGTTCTGTTTATCCGTCTATCTAAGGATAAAATGCCGTAGATATACGTTATATCGTTCCGAGGTATTTAGTAAGTAAGATCCAGAATTTTAATATAAATTTTCTATCTCTATCTAATATAATTTCCTAAGGTATTCCGTAGTTAGCGATAATAATACGGAGGAATATATATACGAGTTCTTCTACGGTACTACTTTCTTTATATAGTAGGAAGTATACGTACTTGCTCAGTCTGCAAACCACTACTAGGATACTATCGTACTACACCTAAGTTAAGGGTTCTCGTAAGAGAGGTAGCTTAGTAATAAAGTCTAAACTAATAGATAACTAAACAGTCGTAGGTACTAGTAGAGGTTATAGTAGTCCGTAAGGTTTATATCGTTCTATCTTATTCCGTTTATATATATCGCAGTTATTAACGATATCCGTAACTCGTCTCTTAAGGTTCGGTAGGTTCTAATAACGTTGGATCCTTTTATAGGTTGCTCTAATTCCTTAGTATCTATATACTAATACGCTATAAATGCTTCTAATATAATCGTTTTATTCTAATATTATTATACTATCGAGGTTGGATATTTCTCCTTCGATATATAGTATTACGTTAAGTTCCTTAGTAATAGATAGTATAGTAAGGTTGCCTTCCGAATCTTCTTTAAAGATTACTATAATATCTTAGTCTTTGCTATTACTATCCTTATAGTCTAACCGTCTGCTAAGAGCGTCTGCTCGTTCGTTTTCTTTGCCTTTACGGTAGATAATCTTAAAGTCGAATTCTAATAGAAATTCGTACTATCTAACTTATCGTTTGTTAAGCTGCTTTGTTAAGGTAAATACCTAAAGGTTCTTATAATCCGTATATATAAGGATTTGTTATTTTACGCCGATAAGGTAGTATCGCTATTCCCTAAAGGCTTCTACTATTACTATAAGTTCTTAATCGGGCGTTCCGTAGTTAAGTTCTAATCCGTTTAGCTTCTTACTAAAGTTGCTAACTATCCGTAGTCGTCCTTTATTATTTCGTTGTCCGAGTTATCCACCGAGTATATAATCTAATACGTCTATCTCGATCTCGAAAACTTTATCTTAGTCTGCTTCGATTAGGATTAGTTCTAACGTAACTGCGTCCTTGATTATACTAAAGGCTTTCTATACCTATTCGTTCTAGTTAAAGGTAATATCCTTTTTCGTAAGTTCCGTAAATAGTATTATAATGCTACTATAGTTCTTAATAAATTATCGGTAGAAGTTAGTATAGCCTAAGAAGGCTCTAATATCCTTAACGTTCTAAGGTATAGGCTAGTCCCTAACTGCCTATACTTTATCTTTCTATATTCGTATATACCCTAGTATAATAGTATATCTAAGGTAGTTAACTTCTTAAGTATTCCAGTTGTATTTAGTAGATTCTACTAAAATCTTATTATCTTAGAGGATTTATAGGATTATTATAACGTACTTCTAGTATTCCTCGAATATCTTTAAGTAAATAAGGATATCGTCTAGGTAAGCGATTATAAAATAGTCGAGGTATTCGTATAAGATAAAGTTTATTATTTCCTGGAATAATATAGGGGCGTTAGTAAGTCCGAATAGTATAATAAGATATTCGAAATATCCGTAGCGTATTCTAAACGCTATTTTCCATTCTTCTCCGGGTTTAATATAAATATACGTATATCCTTCTTTAAGGTCGAGGGCTATAAACTATTAGGCTCCTCTAAGTCTATCTCTAAGTTCTTTAAAGAGAGGTAAGGGGTACCGATTCTTAATTATAATATCGTTAAGTTATTAATAGTTAACGTATAGTCGTAGTTTGCCGTTTTTCTTTAGTATAAATAGGATTAGGTATCCTGCTAGTAAATAGGAGGGTCTAATATAGCCTTTCTTAAGGTTTTCGTCGATATATTCTCTAAGTGCTTTAAGTTTATCCTTATCTAATCTATAGATAGGAAAGAACTTTAGTTATTCTCCTTCTTTAAGTGGGATCTCGTAGTCGTATAGGCCGTACTCTAGTAGGCCGTTATCGAATTTTCCTTAAAATAGTTTTATAAACTTCCGATACTCTTCTAGTATACCGGAGAGGTCTCTGAACGTATCTTTGTCTTATATAGTTGCTATTATAAGGAGATATCGTTATATATACTTAGTTCCTTCTTGAACTTATCGCGATAATATATCCTGCTATCTATAGAATCCTATTATATCGTATCCTGATCTGCTATATCCCTTATTCTATTAGGTACTAACTATCGCTAGATCCTTTTCTATAAGCTATCGAGGTTTATCGTATCCTAGGGTAGCTATTATCTTAGCTCTTCTCGATTTAGAGGTATATATAAATTCGTTTAAGCCCCTACTATCCAGGTATCGCTTAATAACTAAATCCGATCCTACGCCTTTAATTATAACCGCTTCTTAGGTAACCGCTTTATCCTATAAAATATAGCTATTAGTCTAATCGATTTAAGGATTTCCCTTTCTTAACTATAATATGCCTAAAATCAGCTCGTATTATACGGTATCCGTAATATCGAAGTTTATCAGTATCGTACGTCCGCGGATCGTAACTAATAATTAATTAGATTCTATATCGATAACACCTTAGCCGTAAGCAACTTCTATACCTTCTATAGTACTAAGTTTATAGGGTTCTATTTTCTTCTTCTAAGGTATCCGTTCTCTATTAATAACGCTTAGGGATATAAAGTTTCCTTATACTCCGCTGTTTAGGAGTGCTATATAGTATTTATCGTTGATTCGTACTACGATTTTCAAATGTTCGTACGTCGAGCTATCTATCGCGCAGAGGGACTTTATCGTAAGTCCTAATCGCTTACTATCCCTTATAGGCGATCCTTACCTTTTAAGTTCTACTATTCTTACTATACTCTAAGAGCTGCTATCTATACTAGGTTCTTAGCTTATTATATTCCGTATCGTATACGTACTACGGCCTATCGCTATAAGCGCGCTTAATTTTCTTCTTCGGTATACGGAGTCTATACTCCGGGCTAACTATCCTTAAGGTCGTAGTAGGTATACGCTTTATCCGCTAGGTGTTCTACGTAGTCGGCGCGCTTGCAGAAGCTGTAATACGTAGGTTCCGCGTACGTAGGCTTTACGAGCTTTTCCCTTTATTTCTATTCGCGCATTCTATACCAATCGAGCGCTTTCTCTTACGCGTAAGGTGCGCACTAAGGTATCGTGCATTAGTACTATTTTACTTATCGCGTAGTACATTCGTAGGGGGTATTATATATAAGGCTAATACTAGCGTAGTTTCCCCTTATTCTAAGTACTTTATAATAGTCGCTATTATCGTTATCGTAGGCGATAATACTATACCCTGCCTCGCGCGTAGGGAACTATTCGTTAGTTACCTTATATTTAAAGTATTATCTGCAATTATATATAATACAGGCAAACTATACGATCTAGTAGTGTTTTTCGTAGAGGTAATTAATTCGCGCGTCTTCCTATACGAGGGGGGTTTCGTCTTAATAGGTTATTATCCTAAATAATTCTCTAAGTATAATACCGTAGATAAGGTAGTATACGTCTCCTTTATCGGTATCTTCGTCCGTAGAGCTTTCCGATTCTAAGCTCGTTTCTTCGCTAATAGTTTAGGCGCTGGCTCTCTAACCGATGCTAAGCGTTTCCTATTATTTCGTGATTTCCGTGATATTATTCTGCGAGATATCCGTTTTATTAGGTAGTTTATACCCTTCTATATCGCGCTAGTGGGGGTATTCCCTAATAAGCTAGGCTTACTACTCTATTACTAGTCTTTCGAATAGACCGTTATCTATAGAGAGGGGTGTTCTCTAGGTAACTGTAATTTATCGTTCCTTATAAGGTTTCTAAGGGAACTATCCTAAGCCTTACTTAGCTAAGAGGTGCGTTATATAATTATCCTTATAATAGAAGGTCTAGTTAAGGAGTCTATGATTAGAGTCGTCCGACGCTTACTCTAGAAGCTGGTTTTAGCTAGGAGTAGAGTCCGTGGTTTCGCGTGTTATAATATTGGCTTATCGTCCTTCGGGGACTTTCTTGAATTCTCTAGGTTTCTTAGGTTATCGGCATTCTCGTACGAAGTAGCCTATCTTACCATAGTTAAAGCATTCCTTGCTTATAGTTTTTCTTTAAGCTACGTCGAGCTCTATAGGGCCTAAGTATATAGTGCTGCTAACTGCTATGCCTTGTTGCTGGAAGTTACGGTTAGCTATCTATTAAATCCGCTATCCTGTATTAGCGTAATTCCTCTATATAATATAGCTTCCTCCTTTCTTGCTTTTCTCTATACGTCTTTCGTAGAGACGATTATCGATACGGATAGCATTATTACTAAATATCGTAAAGTCTTCGGGCTAGTCTTACTTAGAGATTTCGTCCTTAACCTTATCCTTAAGTCCTTTATAGTAGTATTCTATAAGGTTCTTATCTTCCTAAGGGAGGCGTACTAAGAGTTGCTTAAAGCGGACCGTATATACTAAAGCAGACTTATTCTGCTTAAGTTCTATAAGTTATTATACTATAGTCCGTTCTTCGTTAGGGTTACTAAATATTTCCTTAAGGATACGTTCGAATCCTGCGAATAAGTCGAATATATTCTTGGTGGTCGTCTTACGTTGATCGAGGTTGCCTAGGTGTTTAATATAGTTACGAAGTAAGGGTTCGTACCAGATAAGTACGTCCTTCTCGAGTCGTATACCGGCTAGGATAACTTTATCGGGTTTAGTAGTAAACTATACTATATTATATAGGAAGTACGCCTTATAATAGGTAAGGAACCCTTAAAGCGTCTTTTAGTTACCGTTATATATAGCAGGTTTATCTATCTTATAGCCGTTACCGGTATTCTAAATAATAGGCGCTAGGGTTATAATAGCCGTAGCTTAGTATTATTCGAGCTATTAGGCCTGCCTATAGATAATACGATTCTGCTATTCCTAGTTCTGCCGGAGTATAGCGAGTTATTAGGTAAGTTCGATTAATTAGCGTATTATATCTTCCTAAGTTATAACCTAGCGATATCCTTCTCCTAAGGTAGACGGGGTAGGAGTTTAAGGAGCTATTACTATACTTAATATTACCTAAGAGGTATACGTAGACCGTCCTAAATAAGAGTTATAAAAATATAATAATCCTTACCTAAATCCCGGATTCTGGAAGTACCTATAAGTTGTATATTAGCAGGTGGGGAAGTATTACCTTTAAGTCTTCGTACGTTGTCGAGCAATATCAAGTATCACAAGTAATTAAGAGGGATTACCCTATTATATAAAATAATACTTAGATTTACAACTAAAGATTATAAGGAAACTATCTAATGTTAAGCCGTAAACTCCTATCCTTATATCCTTCTGTTATTTCCTATCTATAGCGAGTATAGATCCTTAGATCACCGGGAGCGATAGGAGCGTTGGCTTATTTGGATCATTTGGATTATTGTCGCTCCAACTATATTAGTCATCAAGGTGATCCAACCCTAACCCTGATTATGCCGTTCTGTATTCTTATATAAGAGATCCCCATCGGTCCGTTAAGGTTCCGATTTGCTGGCATATAGTTGCGCTGGCCTGTTCCTGTGACCTGCATGTTCATGGGTCATAACACCTATACTTACATGACTTCTCAAAGTTGTGTCAATTGCAAGTCTTCTAGCCTTATCCCAGTTTTCGAACCAACTTTGGTATTTTCATCACCTGCAGTAAGCAATTATGCATCTCAGCTCAACTTATCAACCAACTGCACTGAGCTGCTGCAGGAAGATAACTTCCCCCGCGCCCTATCCACCGCACCGCATATTCACGGTTTGATGCCCCACTACAACAAAGCGAAGCTTCACGAACAGCTTACCCTAAAAAGACACCGAGTAGCCGTTGGAGATGATTTTGATAGACGTATCTGACTTCAGGGGATGCCGGAGGCCTGAAGTTGGGTCGAAATGTATTTTGAATGCAGATGCTACTTCCCGTGTTCGCTCTCACCAAGCATCTTATCTCCATACGCCATGGTAAGGATGACAGATTGTTTATAATATTTTAGCATAGTGTGTCCAGACCTTGAATCCGCCTCGTTCTTCTGGACAAATTTCACCCAAGGCCCGCCATCCAGAATGAAATTTCCTTTCCTGCGAAACAACGACTACAGGGTCGTAGACCAAGAGCTCAGGAAAAGCATTGATCAACATGATAGTGAGGGGCTGAGTGAGACCACTCCAGCAGCTGTGTCCCATCACACCTTCCACACAAAACAATGCGTCTTTTACCTGCTTATCGTTTGTAATGCCCTCCTTTTCTCGTTCTCATTGACAAACCTCGTTGGTTCTCGCCTAAATTATGGAACGCAAAACGGCTCTCACGTTCTGGGTTATGTTAGACCAGAGCTCAATTCAGATTTGAAAGCGACAGCTGCATATTGTAAGTTTCACAAATGATATTTTGAGGTTTGACTGCAAAAGACTGACAACATTACCAGCTCCATTATTCGACACCATAGACTTTAACCTACGAACAACGATATTCAATGGTAAGCTTCGCGACAACAGCAGCGTCTGGCGGCAACCACCCTCGCCGGAGGTAGATGCGGCTTGGGACTTCATATCCACTGAAGGACTGGAGCTTATCCTCGTTTCCTCGTCGGATATTGTAAAATCAGGGAAAGACCCTGCCTACATGGTCAAAGTACCCACATCTTGGGGTGGTGGTTCAGACGCGTACATGGCTCAGATTGACGTCTTTCATCAAATCCACTGTCTCAATGAGCTACGGAAGGAAATGCATTACGATTATTACTACGACACACCACCAGACGAGTTCCACCAGAGCCACAAGAATCATTGCGTACATATGTTGCTACAAAGCCTGATGTGCAATGCTGATGTGGACCTGATCTTCTCCAACTGGGTGCACAACGATCGAATTCCGGAACCAAAGACCAGGCCGATGCCAGATTTCAATATGAACAAGAAGTGTGCGGATTTTGATGCAATCTTGGATTGGGCGCGAGAAACTGGAGTCAAGGAGATGAGCAAAAAGTGGCGAGACCTGCGTTATACACCTGGCACACCTATAGTCCCGGGTGATGGTTATGTTTAGGCATTGCAACCCTGCAAAAGTAAAGATTAGAGATTTTGGGAAAGTTTTGTGCATCGGAATACAGACCTCAAGCCGCACAAGCGCAATGCAAATCGTACGGATATAGAGGCCAAACATCAGAAAAGTCCTAGTATCAGTAAGATTGCAAAGAATCTGGTGTATTCCCTGTAGTGTAGTCTCTGAAGCCATATCAGGGGGCCTTTTCCTCTTCAAAGACCATTCATAAAGTGTTACCGCTCAAAGCGTAACGTTTAAAAGCTCGAGAGGCTCAGCGCACAATGAGTGCAGTCTGCAGATATCAGTGGAATGGGCTGATCATGTATGCCAGTGCAGGATAGAAAATAAGTACATTATCTTGTGCTTAGCTACCTGAGTACCTCGGCTCAAGGATGGCCTACGTCCGGAGGTCTTTGCCCTTCTTGGTTAATTTCTTCCTCATGGAACAGGGCTTCTCTCCAACACTGTTTATTTAAGGCCCGGTGCGATGTTCTCCCCTGATACACAACCTAGAAATCAGCTTTAACTTGAGACAATTCTATTCAACGAATATCCAACACACATCCACATAATGGCGCCACGACTTAATTTAGTTGTCTTTCTACTGGTGCTTACGATATGCCTTTTGTTTCTCCAGATTATGGCACGACTACGAGGCCCATTTCTCAAAGGAATTTCCCGAACTGCGGAGCCAGGACATCTCAACAACAGTCCTGTCCAGTATACTTCACGAGTCAACATCTGGGCGGATTTATCTGAGTTCGAAAACATCGGTCTCCTCAGTTGGTTGCACCTTGAGGACCGTGTCAGCAATCTAACAACAGTTGCAGCGGCGAACGAGCAGGATAACATCATTCTGGTAACGGAACTACTCAGGCCAAACAAAAGTGAGGCGATGGCCTTCATTGATGATCGAGGTCCTCCTCCGCGAAGATACGCTCGCTTGACTGTCAGACAGAACTCGCAGAAACCGCAGCAAATTGCAGAATATACAGTGGGTCCACTGCCTGTCGGGAAGGACACTCGCATTGAGCCACTCAGGTTTACACATAACAGTGGTCGGAGCACAACCGTCAACCCAACGGCAAACATAGAAGCCCTCCTTGGCTGGATCGACAAAGTGGCCGAGCAGGTATCCGATATTATATTGGACCTCTTAGGTCCCAGAGTAGCAACATTTCGTGGACTTGCTGCTGATGCCTTCCAACCTTCCAGCAATGACCAAACATTTATCGAGGGTGACCGAGTGATGCGATGGGTTACTTTCTTCCAAAAGTCAGATGCAAGCACACTCCTTCCGCAAGCGCTTTACTTCAAGGCCGACACAACTGGAGGAGACTCGAAGCAGTGGCGGGTCATCATGTGGCTTTATAATGGCATCACATACTCTGATATTGATGAATTTCGAAATGCGTGGTCTCAGCCGAATTTTACAAAACTTCCGACCAACTTGGATGGCAGTTGGACGACTTTGGAACCTGAGCCAATGCCCGATTCCACAGAGTATTCCACAAAGGCTCCGCCGACCATGATGCAGCCTGGAGGGTCAAGGTTCACAATTGATGCAGACCAATCTTTTGTGACCTGGATGGGATTCAGCTTCAATTTTGCTTTCTCCCAAATCACTGGTGTTTCTCTGTTCGATGTTCGACTAGATGGCGAGCGGATACTGTACGAGCTTACGCTACAGGAGGCAATGGCCCACTACGCGGGGAATGACCCAATTCAGAGCTCTACAGCCTTCCTTGACAGTCTATTTGGTATTGGTTCTCGTGCTTCTGAGTTGATTCCTGGATTCGACTGTCCTGGTTACGCTGAGTTCCTCGACCTTTCATATTTTCGAATGGAAAAGACCTACACACGACGGGGCGCGCTTTGCATATTTGAAGCACCTACGGACTATCCAATACAACGTCACGGAAGAGGTCGAGCCATCACTTCCTTCGCGAATTCAGTGCTGATAATGCGCACAATTGCTGTTGTTGGAAATTACGACTACCTCCTCGACTACATATTCTACCTCGGTGAGTCAGCAATGCCTTGATTTGGGGCTGGGAAATACACACTTTCCTCTTGCTGCTATCTGCTTGGTTATACCACTGACTTTCACCTTGAAAAGATGGCACCATGGAGGTCAAAGTCCGCGCCAGTGGCTATATCCAGGGCGCATATGCATTTAATAACTCAGAATACGGTTACCGAGTACACCACAGTCTTTCCAGCTCAATACACGACCATATACTCAACTTCAAAGTTGATTTAGATATTGGAGGGCGGAATAACTCACTCTCCAAGCTGAGTATAGTACCTCGTCACACAGATTACAATTGGTTGGCCGGAGGCCCGAAGAATACTATGGCACTAGAGCGCGAACTCATTGATAATGAGAATCGAAGTTCACTGAACTGGCCGGCCAATGGTGCAAGCATGTATGTTATTACGGGGCCGAAAAACATATATGGCGAGAACCGCGGCTACCGCATCATGCCTGGGACAGGCGTTGGCTCGCCTGTTCATCTTACAGTGCAGAACTCCTCTTCGCTTCTACGAGCTGCTCATTGGGCTACCCACGACTTCTTCGTAACTCGGCAAAAGGATACGGAGCCACGATCAGCAGTTCCGGCAAATGCTCTTACGCCAGAAGATCCGTTAGTGGATTTTGAGCGATTTTTGGATGGAGAGGACCTTGTCGAAGAGGACTTGTAAGAGAAAACCTTGTTCAACTACACGATGATACATTATTGACTGTCTTCACATAGAGTCATCTGGTTTAACTTAGGTACACACCATGTGCCTCACACTGGCGACATACCAAACACCCTCATGTCTACAAGCGCGTCTTCTATCATGCTCGCTCCTCATAACTTCCATACCCGGGACAGGTCGAGGACATTGACAGATGGTGTAAGGGTAGATATCCTGGAGGAAGGATATCATTACCGGACAACTTCTTATGGTACCCCAGGAAGAATAGGGGACAGTTTCAAACCAAGTCTTCAAGGAGTTAGGAAATTCCCTTCCAACTATTCCGAGTTAGCCATATAAGACGCCCAGAACATTCTACGATTAATATCAAAAGCATCATTTAAATGCTAGGTTTTCTATACTGGTATCTGACTCTTCCACGAGCTGACATTTCATTCAAGATTTGTAATAGCATATGGTATCGCGACAAGCCATCAGCGAAATATTCGTGGTACACCGATAAAAATGTTGGGGGTACACCGGTAGATTGTCATTCGACGTAATGATTGCGCATATATGGTGTCATGGGCATGATATGGACATCTGCCACATGAAGCAGATCATAAGCCCGTCATGATGACTATATGAGTATTATCGCCGCATTCAGTAATAGAATATATATGAGTTCCCTTTGTCATTCGTCTCGGGAGAGAAATAAATTTATGCATTCAAAAAACCGACGCGTCACATCAAGTGGACAACGAGAATAGCAACTACTCAGTTTTTTATTACTGTCGACTGGCGCAGTGTATAAATGTCCGGCTACCTACCACCACACGGCAAAGGAGGATCTGCCTCCGAAATTTACAGCCCACCTTACGAGCTGAGACCAGCCGATCTCAACAAAGCAGACGAGGAGGGCGCGGTGTATTCGCTTCGTGTCCCAGATGGCGAAATTCCCCACAATAACACGGTAATCCAGCTTGGACACGAGGGCTTGAAGCTTGCACCGCTCGGCTTTGGTCTCTGGGGCTGGGGAGACGTCCTCACTTATGGCTGGGGACCTTCGGGAGGTTACGACCAGAAACTCAGCGACGAAAGCATTCATGGAGCTTGGCAAGAGATTCTCAAGTTATTCTCCAAGGTATTTCTCGACACAGCCGAGCACTATGGATATACCGATGGCTATTCTGAGAAGAAGGTGGGCGACTTCTGGATTGGTTCCAAAGCGCAAGGACTAGAGCGGTCTCGTATCACATTTGCAACGAAATATTTTCCTACTCCGTGGCGGCATCCGTGGAAGTATCCCGATATAGTCAAGCACTGCCTTGAAGGTTCCTTGCACCGGTCTCATCTCGATCACGTCGATATTTACCAGCTCCATGGTCCATCGCACTGGGGGTTCTGGCCGAGGCTGGAGACTTTGTGCGAGGGACTTGCTAAAGCGTATCATACTGGGAAAGTCAAAGCGATCGGAACTTGCAATTTGAGTGTCGACCAAGTGAAGTATGTGTACTCGTATATGAGAAAGGTATGCGAAGACGTCATATCATTGCAGAGCTTGGTACAGTAAATTAATTTCCTCCAGCGAGATATACCATATGTTTCGAACCAAGTCGAATTCTCCTTGGTGAGGCAAGATCCGTGGAGCACAGGTCTTATCGAACAATGTCATAAGATAGGAGTGAGTAGGAGGATTGGATGATTGTATGTTTTGCTTGCTAACAATCGAGCTAGGTTGCGGTAATAGCATATAGTCCCCTCGCTGTTGGCCGCCTTTCTGGAAAGTATAGCGCAGAGAACCTCCCGCGAGGCAATCGCAACTTTGGGCACGTACGATGGACGAAAATCGAACCAATAGTTGATGAGCTGCTAAGAATCGGAGAGAAAGAAGGAAAAACACCTTCTGCGGTTGCACTGAATTGGGTCATCTGTAAGGGAGCCATTCCTATCCCAACTGCCAAGAACAAAGAGCAAGTCGACGACCTCGCCCAGGCTCTTGGTTGGAGATTGTCCAAGGAGGATGAGCAGAGGTTGGATGTGCTTGGCTTAACGGCTAGTTGGGATTACAACTTGTTGAAGCATTTTCAGAACTGGTAAGCAATTTTGCGAGAGATAGGAACAAACAAGAGGCTAGAGGACTGACCAACATGCAGGTGGTGGCAACAGGGCTGACCCATTCTGGGTGATGTCTTTGTTAGCAGCAGTATCACCAATGAAGTGTATATGATGTGCGTGAGACTCATGATTTAAACATAATGGAGTACCCACTGTTGATTTATGTGAATACTTAGGTTAATGAAGCAAAACACTCCACTTGAAACAACATTCAGCTCAGTGATATGAGTATATTTGGTTGGCCGACGTCCTTATAACACTAGAGATCATTGAGAGATTGACGTATTTCCTTGAGTGTGCTTGATAGTGATCGATGGTTTAAATTTGGGAAACTCCAAGAATGATACAATGCTTGTAGAAAGATGAAGGGCAAGAATAAGAATAGGAGAAAACAGTCTCGCAAGAGTCTTGCTTGATATTTAGCATTCTTTCTCCGTTTTAATCATCGCTGGCGATCTTAGCAACTCCCAGCCATTCAAGATAAGGCTTGATTTCTGGTTCCCTACCCAGATACTCCAACAGGGTCGTCATTTCGGGTTGACCGCCACCGGGGCTCAGGAGCATGGAACGCAGCCTTTTCCATGCATCCTTAGTATGAGTCTTTTTTATATCATCCGACTTATCAAACATAGTTTTGAAAATATCCAAAGCGTATACCTTTCCCCTATTTGCCATCAGCTTCAAATGATGATCCTCGGGGTTACACATTGTGGGTTATAATGTACTTACAGAACATATGTGTAGTAACCTGATCCGTACTCAGATGTGAGGATAGTTTGAGTAAGAGCATGTTTATGGCCCCAGTCCCAGCCGTCACCGAGGGCTTCGCCTCCCGGCAAAAAAAGCATCTTGCTGCGGAGCTTGTTATACTCCTCCCCCAAGCGGAGGTTCCGGAGATGATCATGGGATGGAGGACTGTGAATCAGCACATCATACATGGCCAGAAAGACATTGTAAGCCTGCCTCTCGACCAAATCTGCCTTGTCCGGAGTCGCCAGAAGTTCAGCTTCATGATCACTCAGTTGAAAGGACCCTTTGAGCTCTTCATTGGGCTCGGTATCGTCTTTCCAGGGCGATAGGCATGAATAATGGCACGATATGTTTTTGATGTGGCCAGGGTTCCACAAGAACTCTTCGAAAAGGAGGCTAGGTATTTCAACAAAACCTCGGTCCAGAATAGCAGAGTTTGCATAATCAACCTCTGTACAAAGGTTGTGATGAACGTGCCCAAGCTCATGAAAGAGCTTGCGAACCTGGACTATGCTGAGCAAGATTGGTTCGCCGTCATCATTCTTCTCGTAGTTAGACACAATGACGGAAGATGGATAGTAGCGAGTTCCGTCATCCTTAGTGTATGTGCATTGCAGTCCATAATGTGCAGCAGGGCGAGAGTGTTTCCCGGGGCGGGCATAGAGATCCATGTAAAGGTATCCGAGGAAAGAGTTTTGTCCATGTCCCTCCAAATTCCACACAGCATACAGCAGAACGTCCTTATGCCAGACCGAGGGCTTACCACTGTGGATACTGTCTTGAGATGCTGGTGTGAGTTGTTGGAACTTGGTTCCCAATCTAGGACCGAATATGTCGAGCAGACCCTCCACGGTCTTGTGGAGCTCGAAATACTCCGAGACTTTAATGGGACTATGGTTGACTTGTGCTGCAGCCTTTTCGGTGTCTCTGATTCTAGAGTAGTAAAACTCAATCCCAGCTGTAAACAGTAGTGTCAGTCTGGGCCAGCCCGCCCCAGCCTTCGCCGCGGTCTTTCATCTCAGCAGCTTTGAGGTCGCTCAGATGTTGCGCAGCCTTTTGCATCGGTGTCTTGAGATTTGCAGACACTTCGCTCAGTAAGCTAACCACTCTGGCAGAAGTTCCCAGCATCTTGCTGGCCATCTTGAAAGCAAGGTAATGAGGATACCCAAGAAGTCGGGCCGTCTCGTCCCGGAGGAGCATCAACTCCTATACCAAGTCAACATTTTCCGGTATGCGATTCGCCGCTGCATAGCCAAGTTTCTTTCTTGTTGACGACAATGTCGCTCTCTTGAGGATTGAGTTCACGGTTGCGGTTGTTCGTAATGGGATCCAGAATACTTCCACTGGGGAGCTGTTGCCGCGGTTGCCGAGGCGAGCAATGAGCTTTTCCGGGACACCGTGGAGTTCGGCTCTCGTTAGCCAGATGCCTGCTTTATCTTCGTTGAAATTTCTGGCGCCTTGCAATACAAGCTCGTCGAGGCGCCGCTTTTCGCCTCAAATTGGCTCTTTTTGACCGGATCTTGAATGCCACAGCCGTTCTGATGGAACTTCTGCTGTAACTTCTTGAGGTAGTAGTGGGACTCTGTCGTCATTTTCTCCGTCCCTTGTCCGCCCTCCACAACAGCGTCAACAAGACGACACATGTCATCTCGTGAGTATATGGCATTGTCGGCTTTGTCGATAGCAGTAATGGCGTCACTGGCAGTGTTGCGTACTTCCTCGGAAGGGGAGCTCCCAATATAGAATTTTAAGAAGCGATACTTGTTGAAGGCAATATTCTCATTCTTGATGATGGGCTGAATCACATTTTGGAAGGTCGCAGACTGCGGTGTAATTGTCGCGGCTACCTCGGCCCACGTACGATATGTTGAACTGATGATGGTTTCGGCATCTTGGTCAATAGATTCGGGCGTTGCGTCAAAAGCAATGGGCAGCTGTGGTAGCGAAATATCCATGGCGAGTATTGGGTCGGGTGTTTCTGGTGGGAAGGAAGTGGCCGTGGACTGGACGAGATGACGATAAATTTGGCGATTGAAGATATGAGATCCCTGATGCCATTTAGCCAAAACAATGGTTCAATGCTATGATGTATGATTCTTTACAACGGTGCCCATTTTGAGGTGTCTTGGGCAAACAACAAAGATAGCAGGCGAGTTTCGAGTTACCTCGGTATTCTGTACCATGGTAAGGTTCAATGTCAGGCAACGAATCAACAGCACAACTCTTATCAGCTGTATCAATCAAAGCGGTTATTCGGCAGCCAGAAAAGGAAAGGCTGTCCAATTGCTTACGGTATGTCCATGCAGTTGGCTGCAGCAGACTACGCGAGGATCACCGTCCTCCAAGATGTGCAAATATGGAGTATTATGAGGCACCAACAATGGACCGAAGTAAATTGCCCCACTGACTTTCTGAAAGCGTGTCGACCAAAAAGGCGGCTGGCCACTACCGCCGACTGATAAAAGTCTACATAGCATAGCGCCATTGGCCCCGTTGCTGAAGTGTCTATGCATCTGCCTTAGCTTGTTTATACGGGACCTACTGCACAGTACATAATGGCGTGTCAGTCATAGCCTACACATTATCTTGTCCAGACTTCTATTCCTCCCCTTCTCGTTCAGAATGCGGGAATATAGCTACCGCATTTGCCTTCGATAGACAATTTTTGCATATCCACCACGATCTTGCCAGCGTTGTTAGCAATGTGCATTCAAAGTAGCAACGCCTTGTACCAGCTTTACAAGCGACATCATCCGCGCAGCTTGGTCCTGCTTTCCAGTGCATTTCTTGTTACGTCTACGCTGTTTCTTTGATTCAAATTATGCAGTGGGCCCAGAGACGCAGCATCCGTTTGCCTTCTCCGCGCACCTTGTTAGGTCGCCCCTAGATGCACTGTCCGTACGACAGGACTATTTCGAGTCTGTTGCTAACCAGGTTTGAAAACAGCTCCCGCCAATGACATTGTCGTATACAACTGGCTAAAATTCGAGGGACTACATAAACGGCGTTCCATATAGCGCGGACCTCCTACGCTTGAGCGTGAACACGTATTGGGAGCAACTTGCGAGACGTGAGTGGAAACAATAAAAGACACGAACTTGTGATGGCCATTTAGTACCGAGCAATCCAGTACTATATAGTCTCAAGGTTTCAATTATATGCGGGAGCTTCTAAACAAATTAGCTTACAAGCCCAAGGAACTTCTTCTTGCTATTTTCGTGGTTTAAGAGACGAGCTGCTACTCAATGTTTCATGCATCTTGTAGTTCTAGAATCTCGACATCGGGGCGAAGTGAGTGAGCTCCTTCAGTCGTCCATGTCTGGTAACGTCTGACTGCATTGACAATAGTTAGACGTAAGCTTCGTCACTACTCTCGCCGTTGTAAAACATATCAAGTTTTTCCATTTCAGGATCACCGAATGTAACCTAGGGAGCTGTGCTTAACCTTTTGGCGATGGCTGATTGGGCAGTCCGTGCGCCAAGCGGAGATGATATAGCTGACTAATTCGCACGGGTACCTGTGGCCCCTCCGTTGAGGTTGTGACCTGTTGTAATGGCCAGTTTGTGTGGCCTGCGTGTATAAAGCTTGATACAACTCCACGGCTACGAAGTGGGTGGGGGCTGCCGGACGATCCACACCCTTGCAGAAAGAGGCTGGTAACTTTGTGAGTTGTTCACTCCGTGCTTTCCCCCCTGTTTTGCTATCCCCTCCTCCTCACCGCACCCCCAAGAGTTCGCTTTCTTCCTTTGCCTGACGCTTTAAACGGCTGTGATGGTACGCCGAAAGCACACGTGAGTATCGAAAGATGATCTCTATGTCTTTATGGCGTAACTGCTAACTCGAATGACCCAGCCCGGCCGCTTCTCCAGCCCGCACACGCGCGATAGCGGGTGAACAGCATCCACAGAGCACCAAGGTCGACAAGACCACCAAACCCCAGCAACAACACACTAGAAGATCTGTCCAGGACGAGTTGTGGGAACCGTACTCAGACCCAAATAAACTCCTTCGAAGGCCTCGAGGACAGAGAGCTCCTTCGCGCGAGAATTCGGTGGATAGCAACGGAGCAGAGCTGGAAGCGACGAGCCCTAGTATTACTACTCCTGCAGGTGCAACCCCTTCGGAGTCCACAATCAACAGCTCAAGTCAGGCTGCGTTCACGTTTGACAACCAGGACAGCGCCTATTCCCAAGAGGACTCGCTGGAATCTTGGTACAGGAATGTCGGATACGTGACAGACCTGGATGAGTCCGTGATCCAAGAATTGGAGCATCGCCTGCCAGAGTTGACTATGTCTGCCTACAAGCGGGACTTCAGTAAATCGAAGTCAGATCGAACGACTGGACTCGAATATCGGAACGTGCGATTAGAACCCAGTCCGATCGACGACGTTTTCTTTAATAGCCTGAAACCACTTCAACCATCTGCCTCTGCCACCAGCGTTGATGTATTGGAGCTACCTGAACTCGTTCAGCAATTTCTCATTGAGCTTTGGGAGCTGGACGTTAAGAAGGCACAGGATGATGAGCTTGAGGCGATTCTCCAGCGGACTGTGATGATTTCTATGCTGGACCGGTTTCGGTTGATTTATAAGTTGAGGATGGGTACCGGCAAACCCGTTCTAGACTTTGCCGTTGAAAGTGGCTTAGGTGGCTGGAACTGCCCCTTCATGCCAACACGCGCCCTTATGGAAGGCCCTGCAGGCCGCAAGCGGGTGCTTACCCGGCCGAAGCCAGATGTATCTATTGCTTTTCGTCTGGAATCGATTATCGAAGCTGGACTTATGCAGGCGATTCCACAAGCCGTACGGAGCATTATGATCTACGAGGACCAAGACCGTACCCGGACACAGCGTGCTTTTCACTTCCTTATGGTCGAGGCTAAGAACGCAGATAAATCCTCAACTGATAAGGAGGCCCTAATCCAATGTCTGAATAGCGCCAGTCAATCCCTACACTGCCTATACGAGTTCTGCAACGAGGCGGATAGGAAAGAAGTAGAGTGCAGCAAATCCTGTTGCAACCCGGACGGCTTGCCTGAAAACATTAACATTGGCGACCAAAGCCCTGATACAGTTGGGGCTGAAGAGCAAGGCCCTTCTGCGACCCAAACGAAAACGTTTGTGGAGCGGTTCTTTGAGATAGCTAGAGTCTTTACAGCGGTCCCGACCGGTAGAGCTATTACGATCCGGGTGCATCGGGCTTGGCGTGCATCTGAATACCCCTTCCCTCCAATCAAGGACCAGTCGCGACCGTCTTTTCAGCTCAACATCCTTCCCGATTATCCGCTTCAGTTCGAGTATAACGAGATCACCACTCTTCCAATCAACGCCTATAATCGCACGGAACTTGTGGGATTATTCAAGAAAATCATGGTCGACTATGCCATCGGCCACCTCCGCCCGCTCTTAGAGGACGCGGCCCAAGCAATCGCAATCAAGTTCCGCACTTGGGAACAAAAGGAAGGAAGGCGGTATCCGCTCGGTATGCGGCACTACTCGCACGGGCAGACAGCTCCGGCCTCCGTGCCTCGCTCTAGCAAAGCAGCTTCTCAAAGATCTGCCCAGAGCGCCCGGCGGCCGTGGGGCTCACCGCGGTTAAGCACGCAAGGGCAGAGGCCGACCCGCGGTAGCAGCCTAGCTCCCTCGGCCCCTTCGCCCCCAGCCCAATTGTACCACTCTTTCACCAATGACCAAGGCACAGGGGACCTACCACAGCCTCCCAAGAAGAGAACAAGGAAGAGGTAAAGCAGTGATAATTTTCAACTTACTGCGCTCGGGACCACGTGTAGAAGCGCAAAGAAAGCGGTGGCAGTGCAGTCCTCAATTCTTCTCAAGGGTCTGCTCAGCTATAATGATTTTGTTAGCTCGTGGCCACTTCGATTTTGTCGAATCTAACGGCTCGTTGTTGATACCGAAGTAGCAGAGATAATGGACTTTCTGTATAAGTTTAACAAGTTTTATCTAATGTGATCATGATAGTGATCTTGTTATAATCTCCGGAGGGTGGTATGCTTTGACGCTAAGGTTAGTGGTGCGTTGTAGAATCGCCTAGGGTTAATATAGGGCGAAATGGTGGCCGCAGTATTACTTGCGGGGGGATAAGTGATCCGACGCAGTATCACTTTGCTCTGTGTACTTATTGAGTATATACCAGAGATGGTAGTGAGATGGATAGAAGGTTTAGGAAGAGGAGGTGGATGCATTGTGGCCAAGTGTCGACTCCTTTATATACAACTGAATGGGAGGCAACGAGGACAAGGTTGCGCGTTATGCCAAAAGCAACTAAGGGCAAGTTCTAAGAATCCTAGCAGAGGGAGGAGGCCGGATATCCGGGCGACTACTTACACGCGGAGAAGACTAGTTGGCTGCTTCGAAGTTAGCAGAATAACAATCAACGCTGCCGAATTGGTCAAGATACGGTTCGACGTTATTCATACGGTCTGCTAACGCGTTGGGGACGCCGGCAGCACTGCTTGCGTGAGAGCGAGATACCTGAAAGGTATAGTTGACAACCGCGAAGATAAGGAGGCTAACTATCGTTCTGACAATGCAGTTTGTGTTAACTGGCGAGCAAAGCGTATAGGAGCTTAATGTGTATTTTGAGACGCGATGGGAGGTGCGTACTCAAAGGATGCTAAATAACGAATGCGTTGCATAGAGGCAGCGAGGGGCATACAGGGTATAGCAGAGGGTGACGCCGACTGGTGACCTGTAACAGATAACTCGGCAATTTATCCTTTTTTTTTTGTTATCGTTGTAAACCTGCTACTTAATGATTCATGCATTTTGTAGTCGCATAACGTCGACATCGGAGCGAACGACAGCAAAAGCCGAATCTCTCTCATTGTCGGCCACCTCAAGGCCTTCTATAAGTTATCGAAGAACACGTATATTACATACGAAACTACAAATGTAAGTAACAGCAAGACTCCTCGGCACTTATTACTCTATCTCTGTGGCAGCCGCAGATATTTCCTGGCGTGAGAAGATCTGACGAGCTAGTTCCATACGGAACCAGTATATTATCCCTCTAGACGTTTTATACAACTAAGTCGCTTAGGTTGCTTTGGGAGGGGGGAGGAGGAGGAGTTAGTTAGACTACCGCGAACTTAGACGTAGTATTAAGAGAGCAGGCTCTTTATAAATAGTTCGCCTCGGTCTAACGATATAATCAATGTGAACGAATCTTATAGTAATAAGTAGAGGCTATAGTATATTTCTAAAGATTAAAATAAACCAATATTCTTTAATTGATTTTATGTATTATAAAGGCGAATAATAAACGAGTTAACTTGATATTAAGAATAAACTATAAATTGTATTTAGATTTATTTAAGATCCAGTAGGTTATTTATAAGGATTATTAAATATCCTGGTAAATAAACTCCAAGAAAGTTTGTTTTTATCGTAGCTGCTCTAGCATCGAGTATTATAAATCGAGCTTCGGTAGATTATACCACAAAGGAGGCCGGCTAATCGAAGTTGGAACTTATACACTATACTATAAATGCGAAGTATAGCCTATGAGTTTAAATATACCTGAAGGTTCTTGTTAAAGATATGGTAAAAATTAGTTCTTGAATATAAATATAAATATAAATATATAAAATAATAAGACTTGCTTTAAATTTAGCTTATAAAGATACTAGCACTTTATATATTACTAATCTTTATACTAATACTTTAGCTATCCGGTTCTAGTCGGCGGTTGCTTTTATTTACTAAATTTTATATAAGAAATATTTCATCTCCTATCGATTTCTTATATAATAAAACTACTATCAATTATATATCTATTATAATAATCCTTGCCTGAATCCCGGATTCTGGAAGTACCTATAAGTTGTATATTAGCAGGCGGGGAAGTATTACCTTTAAGTCTTCGTACGTTATCAAGCAATATTAAGTATTATAAGTAATTAAAAGGGATTACCCTATTATATAAAATAATACTTAGATTTATAACTAAAGACTATAAGGAAACTATCTAATATTAAGCCGTAAACTCCTATCCTTATATCCTTCTATTATTAACTACTATTCCCTAAATAGTACCTTAGACCGACGATATCGCTCGTCGACTATTACGGTCTAAGTCGATAGAGTCGTAGTACGGTCCTTATAATCCACCCTTATCCTATATAACCCTAACCCTAGTTATATTATCTAGTATAACTTTATTATATAAGAGATCCTTATCGGTCCGTTAAGGTTCCGATTTACTAGTATATAATTACGCTAGCCTATTCCTATAACCTATATAACCGTAGGTTATAATATTATCTCCCTTCTATCGGTCTTTATCCCTAAAGACTATAATTATTTCCGTAAGTAGTCCTACCTAATATTCTTACTTCGGATTATACCTTCCTAATTCGTTATATCGTTAAGAATTAATAAAGTTCGTTATAAGAAGACCGAATAAACTTCTTCTCTTTAGTTATCCGTACTAGATCGTTATTCTAAGATACCTTCTTATTCTTCTTACTAATCCCGTTAAGTTCCTTACTTAGCCTCCGAAGAGGATTCTTCTCGCTACTTAGAATATATTCGTTATAAGCGGGGAAACTGCGATATATAAGGCTTAACTCCTATATAGATATAAAAAATTACCCGTTAATATTCGTTAGCCGAGGCGGCCCTTAATATTACTAAGGAGGAGCTTAAATAGGCTGCTACGAAAGTACGCCGGTTATATAAGGAGCGTTATATATAGGCTAATAAGATAATATATACTATTCGTTGCGGTTTAGATACGATCGAGGAGTTAGATTATATTAAAGCGGAGGAGTTAGAGAAGGAGCGTTTAGCCGCCGAGGCTATAAGGCGTCCTATAGAGTTAGCTATTCCCGAAGGCCCGTTACCCGAGGGTTTTATAACTATTATATTAGAGGATTTTAATTAGTTTAGGTTTTCTCCGTTATCTCCGTCTAATTTTCTTATTAGTAATTTATAAGGTATTAGGGCTTCCGGTTTATAACTTAGGTTTCTTTAGGGTTATTATTAGTAGTCCTTAATAAGGGGTTTAGTTATTTCTATAGGTAGTTATTATAGTTAAAGATATAAGTAGTCTTATAGCTTAGTAGTTAGAGTTCCTAGTTTCTTACTAGGAGGTCCGGGGTTCGATTCCCTATAGTACTTTCTCTATCTAAGGCTATAATAACTTTTATTTTCGTATTCTTTAATAAGGTCTAGGTATATATTCTTTAGTAGTTCCTAAGTATTTTCCGAATTATCGTAGTTTTTCTACTTAATAAGGTATTATTTTCCGCGTTTATATTTACGTAAATCGAGAATCTATTTAACTTCGTATTATGCTTATTCTAGTTCGATAATATCTATATTATACGAGAGTTCTACGTCTACTAATGCTAGTTCTAGAAGTAAAATATAGAAGACTAGGTATAGACGTATATATAGGATTTCTAATTTATAATTAACTAGTAAAATCTATTATATAATTTTATAAGGTCCGAGTTTTTTATAATCGAGTTTATCGCTAGGTTTAGTAGTTTTAATATTTTTACGGTTAAGGTAGACTTTATCTCCCTTTTATAGGATTAGTCCCTTAATCCTTTTCTAATTAGCGTATTTCGTTATTTATTCTTTAACGTCCTAAAGTATATATCGAGTATCCTCGTATAACTACTTAATTCTCTTAGCGTATTAGTCTGCCGTTTCTACGTTTCTACCTAATAGCGTTTCGTAGTATACTATAGGGTTATATCCGTAGAATAGGAAGAATAATAATTTTCCTATACTCGTTATATCTATACTATTATAAGCGAATTATACTATAGGTAAGAGTTCGACCTAATTATCTTATTTATAGTTAATATAATATTATAGATATTATTCTATAATCTAGTTAGTACGTTCTATTTATCCGTTTATCTAAGGATAAAATACCGTAGATATATATTATATCGTTCCGAGGTATTTAGTAAGTAAGATCCAGAATTTTAATATAAACTTTCTATCTCTATCTAATATAATTTCCTAAGGTATTCCGTAGTTAGCGATAATAATACGGAGGAATATATATACGAGTTCTTCTATAATACTACTTTTTTTATATAGTAGGAAGTATATATACTTGCTTAGTCTATAAATTACTACTAAGATACTATCGTATTATACTTTAGTTAAGGGTTTTTATAAGAGAGGTAGCTTAGTAATAAAGTTTAGATTAATAAATAACTAAATAGTTATAGGTATTAGTAGAGGTTATAATAGTCCGTAAGGTTTATATCGTTCTATCTTATTCCGTTTATATATATTATAGTTATTAACGATATCTATAACTTATTTCTTAAGGTTTAGTAGATTCTAATAGCGTTAGATCCTTTTATAGGTTACTCTAATTCCTTAGTATCTATATATTAATACGTTATAGATACTTCTAATATAATCGTTTTATTCTAATATTATTATACTATTAAGGTTAGGTATTTCTCCTTCGATATATAGTATTACGTTAAGTTCCTTAGTAATAGATAGTATAGTAAGGTTGCCTTCCGAATCTTCCTTAAAGATTACTATAATATTTTAGTCTTTGCTATTGCTATCCTTATAGTCTAACCGTCTGCTAAGAGCGTCTGCTTATTCGTTTTCTTTACCTTTACGGTAGATAATTTTAAAGTCGAATTCTAATAGAAATTCGTACTATCTAACTTATCGTTTATTAAGCTGCTTTATTAAGGTAAATGCCTAGAGATTCTTATAATCCGTATATATAAGAATTTATTATTTCGCGCCGATAAGATAATATCGCTATTCCCTAAAGGCTTTTACTATTACTATAAGTTCCTAATCGGGCGTTCCGTAGTTAAGTTCTAGTCCGTTTAGTTTTTTACTAAAGTTACTAACTATCTATAGTTATCCTTTATCGTCTCGTTATCCGAGTTATCTACCGAGTATATAATCTAATACGTTTATCTCGATCTCGAAAACTTTATCTTAGTTTACTTCGATTAGGATTAGTTCTAATATAACTACGTCCTTAATTATATTAAAGGCTTTCTATACCCGTTCGTTCTAATCGAAGGTAATATCCTTTTTCGTAAGTTCTATAAGTAGTACTACGATATTACTATAGTTCTTAATAAATTATCGGTAGAAGTTAGCGTAGCTTAAGAAGGCTCTAATATCCTTAATATTCTAAGGTATAGGCTAATCCCTAACTACTTATACTTTATCTTTCTATATTCGTATATACCCTAATATAATAATATATCCGAGGTAGTTAACTTTTTAAGTATTCTAATTATATTTAGTAGATTCTACTAAAATCTTATTATCTTAAAGGGTTTATAGGATTATTATAATATATTTCTAATATTCTTCGAATATCTTTAAGTAAATAAGGATATCGTTTAAGTAAGCGATTATAAAATAGTCGAGGTATTCGCGTAAAATAAAGTTTATTATTTCCTAGAATAATATAGGGGCGTTAGTAAGTCCGAATAGTAGAATAAGATATTCGAAATATCTATAGCGTATTCTAAACGCTGTTTTCTATTCTTCTCCGGGTTTAATACGAATATATATATATCCTTCTTTAAGGTCGAGGGCTATAAACTATTAGGCTCCTTTAAATCTATCTCTAAGTTCTTTAAAGAGAGGTAAGGGGTACCGGTTCTTAATTATAATATTATTAAGTTACCGATAATTAACGTATAGTTATAGCTTACCGTTTTTCTTTAGTATAAATAGGATTAAGTATCCTACTAGTAAATATAAAGGTCTAATATAGCCTTTCTTAAGATTTTCGTTAATATACTCTCTAAATACTTTAAATTTATCCTTATCTAATCCGTAGATAGGAAAGAACTTTAGTTATTCTCCTTCTTTAAGTAGGATCTCGTAATCGTATAGGCTATACTCTAGTAGGCTATTATCGAATTTTCCTTAAAATAGTTTTATAAACTTCCAATATTCTTCTAGTATACCGGAGAGGTTTCTAAATATATCTTCGTCTTATATAATTACTATTATAAGGAGATATCGTTATATATACTTAATTCCTTCTTAAACTTATCGCGATAATATATCCTATTATCTATAGAATCCTATTATATTATATCCTAATCTATTATATCCCTTATTCTATTAGGTATTAATTATCGCTAGATCCTTCTCTATAAGCTATCGAGGTTTATCGTATCCTAGGGTAGCTATTACCTTAGCTTTTCTCGATTTAGAGGTATATATAAATTCGTTTAAGCCCCTATTATCTAGGTATCGCTTAGTAACTAAATCCGATCCTACGCCTTTAATTAGAACCGCTTCTTAGGTATTCGCTTTATCCTATAAAATATAGCTATTAGTCTAATCGATTCGAGGATTCTCCTTTCTTAACTATAATATACCTAAGATTAGCTTATATTATACGGTATCCGTAATATCGAAGTTTATTAGTATCGTATATCCGTAGATCGTAACTAATAATTAATTAGATTCTATATCGATAATACCTTAGCTATAAGTAACTTCTATACCTTTTATAATACTAAGTTTATAAGGTTTTATCTTCTTCTTCTAAGGTATCCGTTCTCTATTAATAACGCTTAGGGATATAAAGTTTCCTTATACTCTATTATCTAGGAGTATTATATAGTATTTATCGTTAATTTATATTATAATTTTCAAATATTCGTATATTAAGCTATCTATTATATAGAGGGACTTTATCGTAAATCCTAATCGCTTATTATCCCTTATAAGCGATCCTTACCTTTTAGGTTCTGCTATTTTTATTATACTCTAAGGGCTATTATTTATACTAAGTTCTTAGCTTATTATATTCCGTATCGTATATATATTATAGCCTATCGTTATAAGCGCGCTTAATTTTCTTCTTCGGTATATAGAGTCTATACTCCGGGTTTGCTATTCTTAATAATATAGTAGATTCGTATTTTATCTACTATATATTCTACGTAATCTACGCTCTTATAGAAGCTATAGTACGTAGGTTCCGCGTATACGGGCTTTACGCGCTTTTCCCTTCGCTTTTATTCGCATATTCTATACTAATAGAGCGCTTTTTCTTACGCGTAAGGTACGTACTAGGGTATCGTATATTAGTACTATTTTACTTATCGTATAGTATATTTATAGGGGGTATTATATATAAGGCTAATATTAGCGTAGTTTCCCCTTATTCTAAGTATTTTATAATAGTCGCTATTATTATTATCGTAGGCGATAATATTATACCCTTCGCGCGTAAGGAACTATTCGTTAGTTACCTTATATTTAAAGTATTATCTATAATTATATATAATATAGGCAAACTATACGATCTAATAGTATTTTTCGTAAAGGTAATTAATTTATATATCTTCCTATATAAGGGGGGTTTCGTTTTAATAAGATATTATTCGGAATAGTTCTCTAAGTATAATACTATAGATAAGGTAGTATATATCTCCTTTATCGATATCTCCGTCCGTAGAGCTTTCTAATTCTAAGCTCGTTTCTTCGTTAATAGTTTAGGCGCTAGTATCCTAATTAATATAGAGCGTTTCCTATTATTCTATAATTTCCGTAATATTATTCTACGAGATATCCGTTTCGTTAGGTAGTTTATACCCTTTTATATCGTACTAATAGGGGTATTCCCTAATAAGCTAGGCTTACTACTCTATTACTAGTCTTTCGAATAGATTATTATCTATAAAAAGGGGTATTCTCTAAATAACTATAATTTATCGTTCTTTATAAGGTTTCTAAGGGAACTATCCTAAGCCTTACTTTACCGAAAGGTATATTATATAATTATCCTTATAATAGAAGGTCTAGTTAAGGAGTCTATAATCGGAGTTATCCGATACTTACTCTAGAAGCTAATTTTAGCTAGGAGTAGAGTCTATAATCTTACGTATTATAATATTAGCTTATCGTCCTTCGGGGACTTTCTTAAATTCTCTAGGTTTCTTAGGTTATCGGTATTCTCGTATAAAGTAGCCTATTTTACTATAGTTAAAGTATTCCTTACTTATAGGTTTACACTAAGCTATATCGAGCTTTATAAGTCCTATATATATAGTACCGCTAACTACTATACTTTATTACTAGAAGCTACGGTTAGTTATCTATTAAATCCGCCGTCCTATATTAACGTAATTCCTCTATATAATATAGCTTCCTCCTTTCTTACTTTTCTCTATACGTTTTTCGTAGAAACGGTTATCGATACGGATAACGTTATTACTAAATATCGTAAAATCTTTAGGCTAGTCCTATTTAGAGATTTCGTCCTTAACCTTATCCTTAAGTCCTTTATAATAATATTCTATAAGGTTCTTATCTTCCTAAGGGAGATATACTAAGAGTTACTTAAAGCAGACTATATAAGCTAAAGTAGATTTATTCTACTTAAGTTCTATAAGTTATTATACTATAGTTCGTTCTTTATTAGGATTATTAAATATTTCCTTAAGGATATATTCGAATCCTACGAATAAATCGAATATATTCTTAATAGTTATCTTATATTAATCGAGGTTACCTAGGTATTTAATATAGTTACGGAGTAAGGGTTTATACTAGATAAGTATATCTTTTTCGAGTTATATACCGGCTAGGATAATTTTATCGGGTTTAGTAGAGAATTAAGCTATATTATATAGGAAGTATACCTTATAATAGGTAAGGAACCCTTAAAGTATCTTTTAATTACCGTTATATATAATAGGTTTATCTATCTTATAGCTATTACCGGTATTTTAAATAATAAGCGCTAGGGGTATAGCGGCTATAGCTTAATATTATTCGAGCTATTAGGCCTGCCTACGGATAATACGATTCTATTACTCCTAGTTCTATTAGAGTATAGCGAGTTATTAAATAAGTTCGATTAATTAGTATATTATATCTTCCTAAGTTATAACCTAATAACGCCCTTCTCCTAAGGTAGATAGGATAGGAGTTTAAGGAGCTATTATTATACTTAATATTACCTAAGAGGTATATATAAACCGTCCTAAATAAGAGTTATAAAAATATAATAATCCTTACCTAAATCCCTAATTCTAGAAGTACCTATAAGTTATATATTAGTAGGAGGGGAAGTATTACCTTTAAGTCTCCGTACGTTTATCGAGTAATATTAAGTATTATAAGTAATTAAGAGGGATTACCCTATTATATAAAATAATACTTAGATTTATAACTAAAGATTATAAGGAAACTATCTAATATTAAGCTATAAACTCCTATCCTTATATCCTTCTATTATTAACTGCTATTCCCTAAATAGTGCCTTAGACCGACGATATCGCTTATCGACTATTGCGGTCTAAGTCGATAGAGTTATAGTGCGGTCCTTACGGTCTACCCTTATCCTATATAACCCTAACCCTGGTTATATTATCTAGTATAACTTTATTATATAAGAGATCCCTATCGGTCCGTTAAGGTTCCGATTTGCTAGTATATAGTTGCGCTGGCCTGTTCCTGTAACCTGTATAACCGTAGGTTATAATATCTCGTTATCCGAGTTATCTACCGAGTATATAATCTAATACGTTTATCTCGATCTCGAAAACTTTATCTTAGTCTACTTCGACTAGGATTAGTTCTAATATAACTACGTCCTTAATTATACTAAAGGCTTTCTATACTTATTCGTTCTAATTAAAGGTAGTATCCTTTTTTATAAGTTCTATAAGTAGTACTATAATACTACTATAGTTCTTAATAAATTATCGGTAGAAGTTAGTATAGCTTAAGAAGGCTCTAACGTCTTTAATATTTTAAGGTATAGGCTAGTCCCTAACTACCTATACTTTATCTTTCTATATTCGTATATACCCTAGTTGTTATAACCTAGTCCCTCGTAGCACTATATATACGGTTGGAAGGAATAATTAGATAGAGATTCTGATTATTAGTTGATCTTTTATAAGGTCTATATAGTATAGCGGTACCTTCCAACGCTTATTATTACATTATAATCAGAATCTCCGGGTGCAGCTAAGGTTATAGGTTCGATCCCTAACTTAGTTAATTGGTTTTCGGGCTTCCGGGAAGCTCGGAAGTTAATTAGGTGCTTATAGACCGCGACTATAACGCTAACTAAGCCTTATCACCTTAGTACGTTATATAGGCCTAGGGGTTAACCGTATACTTCTAAGTTCGGGATAAACTTACTTAGAAGGGAGATAATATTATAACCTAGTCCCTTATAGTACTATATATACGGTTGGAAGGAATAATTAGATAGAGATTCTGATTATTAGTTAATCTTTTGCAAAGTCTATATGGTGTAGCGGTACCTTCCAACGCTTATTATTATACTAGTATAATAGTATATCCGAGGTAGTTAACTTCTTAAGTATTCCAGTTATATTTAGTAGATTCTACTAAAATCTTATTATCTTAGAGGATTTATAGGATTATCGTAATATATTTCTAGTATTCTTCGAATATCTTTAAGTAAATAAGGATATTATCTAGGTAAGCGATTATAAAATAGTCGAGGTATTCGTATAAAATAAAGTTTATTATTTCCTAGAATAATATAGGGGCGTTAGTAAGTCCGAATAGTATAATAAGATATTCGAAATATCCGTAGTATATTCTAAACGCTATTTTCTATTCTTCTCCGGGTTTAATACGAATATATATATATCCTTCTTTAAGGTCGATATTATAACCCACGGTTATATAGGTTATAGGAATAGGCTAGCGCAACTATATACCAGCAAATCGGAACCTTAAAGGACCGATAGGGATCTCTTATATAATAAAGTTATACTAGATAATATAACTAGGGTTAGGGTTATATAGGATAAGGGTAGACCGTAAGGACCGTACTATAACTTTATCGACTTAAACCGTAATAGTCGACGAGCGATATCGTCGGTCTAAGGCATTATTTAGAGAATAGCAGTTAATAATAAAAGGATATAAGGATAGGAGTTTATAGCTTAATATTAGATAGTTTCCTTATAATCTTTAGTTATAAATCTAAGTATTATTTTATATAATAGGGTAATCCCTCTTAATCACTTATAATACTTAATATTACTCGATAAACGTACGGAGACTTAAAGGTAATACTTCCCCGCCTACTAATATATAATTTATAAGTACTTCGAGAATTAGGGATTTAGGTAAGGATTATTATATTTTTATAACTCTTATTTAGGACGGTTTATATATACCTCTTAGGTAATATTAAATATAGTAATAGCTCCTTAAACTCCTACCCCGTTTACCTTAAGAGAAGGATATTATTAGATTATAACTTAGGAAGATATAATACGCTAATTAATCGAACTTATTTAATAACTCGTTATACTCTAATAGAATTAAGAGTAATAGAATCGTACTATCCGTAGGTAGGCCTAATAGCTCGAATAATACTAAGCTATAGCCGCTATACCCCTAACGCCTATTATTTAAAATACCGGTAACGGCTATAAGATAGATAAACCTATTATATATAACGGTAACTAAAAGACGCTTTAAGGGTTCCTTACCTATTATAAGGTATACTTCCTATATAATATAGCTTAATTCTCTACTAAACCCGATAAAATTATCCTAGCCGGTATATAATTCGAAAAAGATACGCTTATCTAGTATAAACCCTTACTTTATAACTATATTAAATACCTAGGTAACCTCGATTAATATAAGACGATTATTAAGAATATATTCGATTTATTTATAGGGTTCGAATATATCCTTAAGGAAATATTTAGCGATCTTAACGAAGAACGAACTATAATATAATAACTTATAAAACTTAAGCAGAATAAGTCTACTTTAGCCTATACGGTCCGCTTTAAGTAACTCTTAATATACCTCCCTTAGGAAGATAAGAACCTTATAGAATATTATTATAGAGGATTTAAGGATAAGGTTAAGGACGAAATCTCTAAGTAGGATTAGCTTAAAGACTTTACGATATTTAGTAATAACGCTATCCGTATCGATAACCGTTTCTACGAAAGATATATAAAGAAAAGTAAGAAAGGAGGAAGCTATACTATATAAAGGAATTACGCTAATATAAGACGGCGGATTTAATAGATAACTAACTATAGCTTTTAGTAATAAGGTACGGTAATTAGTAGTATTATATATATAAAACCTATAGAGCTCGATATAGCTTAGCGTAAACCTATAAGTAAGGAATACTTTAACTATAGTAAGATAGGCTACTTTATATAAGAATACCGATAACCTAAGAAACCTAGAGAATTTAAGAAAGTCCCCGAAGGACGATAAGCTAATATTATAATACGTAAGACTATAGACTCTACTTTTAGCTAAAACTAGCTTCTAGAGTAAATATCGGACGATTCCGATTATAGACTCCTTAACTAAACCTTCTATTATAAGGATAATTATATAATATACCTCTCGGTAAAGTAAGGCTTAGGATAATTCCCTTAGAAACCTCGTAAGGAATAATAAATTATAGTTACCTAAAGAATACCCCTCTCTATAGATAACGATCTATTCGAAAGACTAGTAATAAAATAGTAAGCCTAGCTTATTAGGGAATACCCCTATTAGCGTAATATAAAAGGGTATAAACTACCTAATAAAACGGATATCTTATAGAGTAATATTACGGAAATTATAGAATAATAGGAAACGCTCTATATTAGTTAGGATACTAGCGCTTAAACTATTAATAAAGAAATAAGCTTAGAATTAGAAAGCTTTATAGACGGAGATATCGATAAAGGAAACGTATACTACCTTATCTATAGTATTATACTTAGAGAACTATTCCGAATAATATCTTATTAAGACGAAACCCCTTTCGTATAAGAAGACGTACGAATTAATTACCTCTACGAAAAATACTATTAGATCGTATAGTTTACCTATATTATATATAATTACAGATAATACTTTAAATATAAGGTAACTAACGAATAGTTCCCTATACGCGAGATAAGGTATAGTATTATCGCTTATAATAACGATAATAGCGATTATTATAAAGTATTTAGAATAAGGGGAAACTACGCTAGTATTAGCCTTATATATAATACCCCCTATAAATATATTACGCGATAAGTAAAATAGTACTAATATATAATACCCTAATATATACCTTATACGTAAGAAAAAGCGCTCGATTAGTATAGAATATACGAATAAAAGCGAAAGGAAAAGCGCGTAAAGCCCGTATACGCGGAACCTATATACTATAGCTTCTATAAGAGCGTAGACTATATAGAATATATAGCAGATAAAGTACGAATCTATTATATTATTAAGAATAGTAAACCCGGAGTATAAACTCCGTATACCGAAGAAGAAAATTAAGCGTACTTATAACGATAGGCTATAATATATATACGATACGGAATATAATAAGCTAAAAACCTAGTATAGATAATAGCCCTTAGAGTATAGTAAGAATAGTAAAACCTAAAAGGTAAGGATCGCTTATAAGGGATAATAAGCGATTAGGACTTACGATAAAGTCCCTTTATACGATAGATAGCCCGATATACGAATATTTGAAAATCGTAGTACGAATTAACGATAAATATTATATAGTACTCCTAGATAGCGGAGTATAAGGAAACTTTATATTCCTAAGTATTATTTATAGAGAACGGATACCTTAGAAGAAGAAGATAGAACCCTATAAACTTAGTACCGTAGAAGGTATAGAAGTTACTTATAGCTAAGGTATTATTAATATAGAATCTAATTAATTACTAGTTACGATCTACGGACGTATAATACTAATAAACTTCGATATTATAGATACCGTATAATACGAGCTAATCTTAGGTATATTATAGTTAAGAAAGGAAAATCCTCGAATCGATTAGACTAATAGTTATATTTTATAGGATAAAGCAGATACCTAAGAAGCGGTTATAATTAAAGGCGTAGGATCGGATTTAGTTATTAAGCGATATCTAGATAATAGGGGCTTAAACGAATTTATATATACCTTTAAATCGAGAAGAGCTAAAGCGATAGCTACCCTAAGATACGATAAACCTTAATAGCTTATAAAGAAGGATTTAGCGATAGTTAATACCTAATAAAATAAGGGATATAATAGATTAGGATACGATATAATAGGATTCTATAGATAATAGGATATATTATTGCGATAAGTTCTAGAAGGAACTAAGTATATATAACGATATCTCTTTATAATAGTAACTATATAAAACGAAGATACGTTTAGAGACCTCTCCGGTATACTAGAAGAGTATCGGAAGTTTATAAAACTATTTTAAGGAAAATTCGATAAGGGCTTATTAGAGTATAGCCTATATAACTATAAGATCCTACTTAAAGAAGGAGAATAACTAAAGTTCTTCCCTATCTATAGATTAGATAAGGATAAACTTAAAGTACTTAGAGAATATATCGACGAAAATCTTAAGAAAGGCTATATTAGACCCTCCTATTTACTAGTAGGATACCTAATCCTATTTATACTAAAGAAAAACGGTAAACTACGATTATACGTTAACTATCGGCAACTTAACGATATTATAATTAAGAATCGGTACCCCTTACCTCTCTTTAAAGAACTTAGAGATAGACTTAGAGGAGCCTAATAGTTTATAGCCCTCGACCTTAAAGAAGGATATATATATATTTATATTAAACCCGGAGAAGAATAGAAAATAGCGTTTAGAATATATTACGGATATTTCGAATATCTTATTATACTATTTAGACTTACTAACGCCCCTATATTATTCTAGGAAATAATAAACTTTATCTTATATAAATACCTCGACTATTTTATAATCGCTTACCTAGATAATATCCTTATTTACTTAAAGATATTCGAGGAATACTAAAAGTATATTACGATAATCCTATAAATCCTCTAAAATAATAAGATTTTAATAAAGCCTACTAAATATAACTAGAATACTTAAGAAGTTAACTACTTTAAATATACTATTATACTAGTATATATATAAATATAGAAAGATAAAGTATAGGTAGTTAGGGATTAGCTTATACCTTAGAATATTAAGGATATTAAAGCCTTCTTAGGCTATACTAACTTCTACCGATAATTTATTAAGAATTATAGTAATATTATAGTACTACTTACGGAACTTACGAAAAAGGATATTACCTTTAACTAGAACGAATAAGTATAGAAACCCTTTAGTATAATTAAGGATATAATTATATTAAAACTAATCCTAATCGAAGTAGATTAAGATAAAGTTTTCGAGATCGAAATAAATATATTAGATTATATACTCGGTAGATAATTCGGATAACGAGATAATAAAGGATAATTATAGATAGTTAGTAACTTTAGTAAGAAGCTAAACGGATTAGAATTTAACTACAGAACGCCTAATTAAGAACTTATAGTAATAATAGAAGCCTTTAGGGAATAGCGATATTACCTTATCGGCGTAAAATAATAAATTCTTATATATACGGATTATAAAAACCTTTAGGTATTTACCTTAATAAAGCAGCTTAATAAACGATAAGTTAGATAGTACGAATTTCTATTAGAATTCGACTTTAAGATTATCTACCGTAAAGGTAAAGAAAACGAACGAGTAGACGCTCTTAGTAAACGGTTAGATTATAAGGATAGTAATAGTAAAGACTAAGATATTATAGTAATCTTTAAGGAAGATTCGGAAGGTAACCTTACTATACTATCTATTACTAAGGAACTTAATATAATACTACGTATTAAAGGAGAAATACCTAACCTTAATAACCTAATAATATTAGAATAAAACGACTTTATTAGAAGTATCTATAGTATACTAGTATATAAATACTAAGAAATTAGAGCAACTTATAAAAGGATTTAACGTTATTAGAATCTACTAAACCTTAAGAAACGAGTTACGGATATCGTTAATAACTACGATATATATAAACGGAATAAGATAGAATAATATAAACCTTACGGATTATTATAACCTCTACTAATACCTACGACTATTTAGATATCTATTAGTCTAGACTTTATTACTAAGCTACCCCTCTTACGAAAACCCTTAACTTAGGTATAGTACGATAGTATCTTAATAGTAGTTTATAAACTAAGTAAATACGTATACTTCCTACTATATAAGGAAAGTAGTACTATAGAAGAACTCGTATATATATTCCTCCGTATTATTATCGCTAACTACGGAATACCTTAGGAAATTATATTAGATAGAGATAGAAAATTCGTATCGAAATTCTAGATCTTACTTACTAAATACCTCGGAACGATATAATATATATCTACGGTATTTTATCCTTAGATAGACGGATAAACGGAATATACTAACTAGATTATAGAATAATATCTATAATACTATATTAACTACGAATAAGATAATTAGATCGAACTTTTACTAACTACGTAGTTCGCTTATAATAACGTAGATACGATAAGTATAGAAAAATTACTATTCTTCCTACTCTACGGATATAACCCTATAATATACTACGAAATACTATTAGATAGAAACGTAGAAATAGCAGACTAATACGTTAAAAGAATTAAGTAATTATACGAAGATACTTAACGTATACTTTAGGATATTAAAGAATAAATAATAAAATACGCTAATTAGAAAAGGATTAAGGGACTAATCCTATAAAAGGGAGATAAAATCTACCTTAACCGTAAAAATATTAAAACTATTAAACCTAGCGATAAACTTAACTATAAAAAACTCGGACCTTATAAAATTATATAATAGATTTTATTAGGTAATTATAAATTGGAAATCCTATATATATATTTATACCTAGTCTTCTATATTTTACTTCTAAAACTAGCACTAGTAGATATAGAACTTTCGTACGATATAGATATTATCGAACCAGAATAAGTATAATACGAAGTTAAATAGATTCTCGATTTACGTAAACGCGAATACGGAAAATAATACCTTATTAAGTAGAAGAATTACGATAATTCGGAAAATATATAGGAACCCCTAAAGAATATCTACTAAGATCTAATTAGGGAATACGAAAATTAGTAAGTAACTTAATAACGGATAAAAATAGGGAATTTACTAACGATTAAATAGGCCTCCTTTATTAAAAGCGCTAGCTAGATCTAATAACCTATTAAACTCTACGGTCGATTAGTTTATAGTCCTAAATTATAAACTAGAAGCCTTAATACCCTATAAATTACTAATAAGAAAATTAGATAGAGATAACGGAGAAATCCTAGACTAATTAAAATCCTCTAACATAGTAATTATAAAACCCTTAGGTAATAGGCCTTCGGGAACGGCTAACTCTATAGGACGCCTTATAGCCTTAGCGGCTAAACGCTCCTTCTCTAACTCCTCCGCTTTAATATAATCTAACTCTTCGATCGTATCTAAACTATAACGAATAATATACGCTATCTTATTAGCCTATATATAATACTCCTTATATAATCGGCGTACTTTCGTAATAGCTTATTTAAGTTCCTCTTTAGTAATATTAAGGGCCGCCTTAGCTAACGAATATTAACGGGTAATTTTTTATATCTATATAGGAGTTAAGCCCTATATATCGTAGTTTCCCCGCTTATAATAAATATATTCCGAATAGCGAGAAGAATCCTCTTCGGAAGCTAAGTAAGGAACTTAACGGGATTAGTAAGAAGAATAGGAGGGTATCTTAGAATAACGATCTAGTACGGATAATTAAAGAGAAGAAATTTATTCGGTTTTCTTATAATAAACCTTATTAATTCTCGACGATATAACGAATTAGGAAGGTATAATCCGAAGTAAGAATATTAGGCAGGATTACTTACGGAAATACTATAGGTCTTTAGGGATAAAGACCGATAGAAAGGAGATAATATTATAACCTATAGTTATATAGGTTATAGGAATAAGCTAGTATAATTATATACTAGTAAATCGGAACCTTAACGGACCGATAGGGATCTCTTATATAATAAAGTTATACTAGATAATATAACTAGGGTTAGGGTTATATAGGATAAGGGTAGATTATAAGGACCGTATTATAACTCTATCGACTTAGACTATAATAATCGATAAGCAATATCGTCGGTCTAAGGTATTATTTAGGGAATAGCAGTTAATAATAGAAGGATATAAGGATAGGAGTTTATAGCTTAATATTAGATAGTTTCCTTATAATCTTTAGTTATAAATCTAAGTATTATTTTATATAATAGGGTAATCCCTCTTAATTACTTATAATATTTAATATTGCTCGATAAACGTATAGAGACTTAAAGATAATACTTCCCCGCCTACTAATATATAACTTATAGGTACTTCTAGAATCAGGGATTCAGGCAAGGATTATTATAATCGAGGGCTATAAACTATTAGGCTCCTCTAAGTCTATCTCTAAGTTCTTTAAAGAGAGGTAAGGGGTACCGATTCTTAATTATAATATCGTTAAGTTGCCGATAGTTAATATATAGTTATAGCTTACCGTTTTTCTTTAGTATAAATAGGATTAGGTATCCTACTAGTAAATATAAGGGTCTAATATAGCCTTTCTTAAGGTTTTCGTTAATATATTCTCTAAATACTTTAAGTTTATCCTTATCTAATCCGTAAATAGGAAAGAACTTTAGTTATTCTCCTTCTTTAAGTAGGATCTTATAATTATATAAGCCGTACTCTAGTAGGCTATTATCGAATTTTCCTTAAAATAGTTTTATAAACTTCCGATATTCTTCTAGTATACCGGAGAGGTTTCTAAATATATCTTCGTCTTATATAATTACTATTATAAGGAGATATCGTTATATATACTTAATTCCTTCTTAAACTTTTTACGATAATATATCCTATTATCTATAGAATCCTATTATATTATATCCTAATCTATTATATCCCCTCTTCTATTAAGTATTAATTATCGCTAGATCCTTCTCTATAAGCTATCGAGGTTTATTATATCCTAGGGTAGCTATTATCTTAGCTCTTCTCGATTTAGAGGTATATATAAATTCGTTTAAGCCCTTATTATCTAGGTATCGCTTAATAATTAAATCCGATCCTACGCCTTTAATTATAACCGTTTCTCGGGTATCCGCTTTATCTTATAAAATATAACTATTAGTTTAATCGATTCGAGGATTTTCCTTTCTTAACTATAATATACTTAAAATTAGCTTATATTATACGGTATCCGTAATATCGAAGTTTATTAGTATCGTATATCCGTAGATCGTAACTAGTAATTAATTAGATTCTATATCGATAATACCTTAGCTATAAATAACTTCTATACCTTTTATAGTACTAAGTTTATAGGGTTTTATCTTCTTCTTCTAAGGTATCTATTCTCTATTAATAACGCTTAGGGATATAAAGTTTCCTTATACTCCGCTGCCTAGGAGTACTATATAGTATTTATCGTTAATTCGTACTACGATTTTCAAATATTCGTACGTTAAGCTATTTATTATATAGAGGGACTTTACTATAAGTCTTAATCGCTTATTATCCCTTATAAGCGATCCTTGCCTTTTAGGTTCTACTAGTCTTACTATACTCTAAGGGCTGCTATTTATACTAGGTTCTTAGCTTATTATATTTTATATCGTATATATACTACGGCCTATCGCTATAAGCGTATTTAATTTTCTTCTTTCGTATAGGGAGTCTATACTCCGGGCTAATTATCTTTAAGGTTATAGTAGGTATACGCTTTATCCGCTAGGTATTCTACGTAATCGGCGCGCTTATAGAAGCTATAGTATATAGGTTCTACGTATACGGGCTTTACGAGCTTTTCCCTTTATTTCTATTTATATATTCTATACTAATCGAGCGCTTTTTCTTATACGTAAGGTGCGTACTAGGGTATCGTATATTAGTATTATTTTACTTATCGCGTAGTATATTCGTAGGGGGTATTATATATAAGGCTAATACTAGCGTAGTTTCCCCTTATTCTAAGTACTTTATAATAATCGCTATTATCGTTATTATAGGCGATAATACTATATCCTATCTTACGTATAGGGAATTATTCGTTAGTTACCTTATATTTAAAGTATTATCTATAATTATATATAATATAGGCAAACTATATAATCTAATAGTACTTTTCGTAAAGGTAATTAATTTATATATCTTCCTATATAAGGGGGGTTTTATCTTAATAAGTTATTATTCGGAATAATTCTCTAGGTATAATATTATAGATAAGGTAATATACGTCTCCTTTATCGATATCTTCGTCCGTAGAGCTTTTTAATTCTAAGCTTATTTCTTTATTAATAATTTAGGTGCTAATATCCTAACTAATATTAAGCGTTTCCTACTATTTTATAATTTCCGTAATATTACTCTATAAAATATCCGTTTCGTTAGGTAGTTTATATCCTTCTATATTATACTAATAGGGGTATTCCCTAATAAGCTAAGCTTATTATTCTATTACTAGTCTTTTAAATAGACTATTATCCGTTAGGAGAGGCATCCTTTAGGTAACTACGATTTATTATTCCTTATAAGGTTTCTAAGGGAACTATCCTAAGCCTTACTTTACCGAGAGGTATATTATATAATTATCCTTATAATAGAAGGTTTAGTTAAGGAGTCTATAATCGGAGTTATCCGATACTTACTCTAAAAGCTAGTTTTAGCTAGGAGTAGAGTCCGTAGTCTTATATATTATAATATTAACTTATCGTCCTTCGGGGACTTTCTTAAATTCTCTAGGTTTCTTAGGTTATCGGTATTCTCGTACGAAGTAGCCTATTTTACCGTAGTTAAAGTATTCCTTACTTATAGGTTTACGCTAAGCTATATCGAGCTTTATAGGTTCTACGTATATAATGCTATTAACTGCCGTACCTTATTACTAGAAGCTACGGTTAGTTATCTATTAAATCCGCTATCTTATATTAGCGTAATTCCTCTATATAATATAGCTTCCTCCTTTCTTACTTTTCTCTATATATCTTTCGTAGAGACGGTTATCGATATAGATAGCGTTATTACTAAATATTATAAAGTCTTTAGGCTAATCCTATTTAGAAATTTTATCCTTAACTTTATCCTTAAATCCTTTATAATAATATTCTATAAGGTTCTTATCTTCCTAAGGGAGGCGTATTAAGAGTTATTTAAAGCAGACCGTATAGGCTAAAGCAGACTTATTCTACTTAAGTTCTATAAGTTATTATACTATAGTTCGTTTTTCGTTAGGATTATTAAATATTTCCTTAAGGATACGTTCGAATCCTATAAATATATCGAATATATTCTTAGTAATCGGCTTACGTTAATCGAGGTTACCTAGGTCTTTAATATAATTATAAAGTAAGGGTTCGTACTAGATAAGCGCATCCTTTTCGAGTTATATACCGGCTAGGATAACTTTATCGGGTTTAGTAGTAAATTAAGCTATATTATATAGGAAGTATACTTTATAATAGGTAAGGAACCCTTAAAGTATCTTTTAATTACCGTTATATATAATAGGTTTATCTATCTTATAGCTATTACCGGTATTTTAAATAATAAGCGTTAAGGGCGTAGCGGCTATAACTTAGTATTATTCGAGCTATTAGGCCTACCTACGGATAGTACGATTCTACTACTCCTAATTCTACTAAAGTATAGCGAGTTATTAGGTAAGTTCGATTAATTAGCATATTATATCTTCCTAAGTTATAACCTAGCGATATCCTTCTCCTAAGGTAGACGGGGTAGGAGTTTAAGGAGCTATTATTATATTTAATATTACCTAAGAGGTATATATAAACCGTCCTAAATAAGAGTTATAAAAATATAATAATCTTTACCTAAATCCCGGATTCTGGAAGTACTTATAAGTTATATATTAGTAGGCGGGGAAGTATTACCTTTAAGTCTTCGTACGTTATCGAGCAATATTAAGTATTATAAGTAATTAAGAGGGATTACCCTATTATATAAAATAATACTTAGATTTATAACTAAAGATTATAAGGAAACTATCTAATATTAAGCCGTAAACTCCTATCCTTATATCCTTCCGTTATAGTACTTATTAATATATAGCTTATTAATACTTACTAGTGCTTACTAATATTCTGGTAAGTAGTAAGAATCTCTAGTAATCCAATATAGCACTTTGGACCCTAACCCTGATTATACTACTCTATATTCTTATATAAGAGATCCCTATCGGTCCGTTAAGGTTCCGATTTGCTGGTATATGGTTGCGCTGGCCTGTTCCTGTGACCTGCATGTTTATGGGTTATACCGCCTGCCGTTAGTTAAGTTAAATAGTATATTATAGTTATTAAGAGGATATATAGCGTATAATATACTACTAATAATTAGTTATAAAGCCTCGAAACGAATAATATTAATACCTAGGTACTCTAAGTATATAATAAAGGATTAGGGTAATATATTAAACCGATAGCTTCTATTATTAGATTAAGCGTATCCTAAAGTAATTATCTTAGATTATAATATAAAGTTTATTTCTACGTTTTAGACGGTATTATAATCTAATTTTCGAACTTTACTTTAAATAATAACCGTATATTATCCTTAGGCTAACGGATAATCTAAGCGTAAGAATTAGAATACTAAGCTAGCTATACGGATATATATAGCCGAATATCTAAACGAAAGCTAGATAGATATAATACTTATATTATAATAAAGGTTAAATAGTATATTATAAAAGGCTATCGATATAAGCCTTTATAAGTATTTATTCGGCTTTATAATCCCTTTACCCTCTAATAGGCTAATACGAATTAGTAAAGAACTCGATATCCGTTTTATATATAAATACTTATAATAAGATATATAATTAGCTATAGATATTATAGCTATAGCTAATAAGCAAGCGTATAATAATAAATATAAATATATCGAGTATATAGTTAGCAATAAAGTATAGCTAAAGTTAGGTAAAGCCTATTAACCGCTATAGAGATATAATAATAAGCTATAGCCGAGAAGATAGAGCTTATATACCGTAATTCGTAAGGTATTACCATTAATATATAAACTTAGTATTTATACCGGTAACCGAGATTAAGATATATAAGTTTACCCCGTTATAATTATCTAGTATTTATTATAATATTAAGCCTATAAAGACCCTTTTTATCGAGACCTCCCTAAGCCTAGCCTAATCTAGTATAATAAGTATTTATCCGATATTAAGAGTACTAGCGAAGATAAATATAAGGTTAACCGTATATTAGATAAGAGGGTTAAGATAAAAGGTAATAAATCTATATTATAATACTTAATACGTTAGAAGCGCTAGTCTATACGTTACGATCGTTAGAAGCTAATAAATAACTTAGCTAACTATATAGTACTTATACGTGATTATAAGAGGCGCTATACGGCCGAACTACCCTCTAGTAAATTACGAGATAGCGCCTAATATAGCAAACGAGCTACGGGTAAAAAGAAAGAGGTGGTTTAGGGCCGATATCGTAGCGAACGGCTAAAAGCGCTATAATAGCAATAGCAACGTTTTTTATTACAAATTCGGGCATATTATATAAGCAACGTCGTTACGATAGCTAACGCTTTTTATTACGTTTTTAAGCGATTCAGAGCTTGGAAGCTATTATACGTAGAGGAGGATAGCCGAGGACGGCTTAACGATTTTCCGTACCGGGCACTTATAGCAGAGGGCTATAGGGTCACGTAATATAGGTCCAGTGGTGGCCTATGCGCAGGCCTATATCCTATATCCACAGCTAGCTATTCGAGCTAGCCGTAGCTAGTTAGTTTCCTCTATACGCACGCATTCAATTGAGATATCACCATATACGCTACCGCTCCCACATTATTATAAGTATATTTACTTTACTTTCTTTATATACGAATTTTATATTCCAGGGTTCTTATCTTTCTATATTATCAAGAATGTACGCTTTATTTGCTATATATGCTTGATATTTTCTACACTTATAGAAGCTATAATATATAAGTATAAATGGCTTATATATAAGGCCTTAAAACGTAAGGGTTAATATACTATAATTAATTATATTAAAGAGCAAAAATCTAGTAGGAAAGAAGCTATATATATATAGCTCTCGAATAAATACGTATCGGCCTATATCCTATATAACTAAGCCCTCATACCTAGGCACCCGCCTAACCTATAATATAATTATTCTATTATCTAAATGAATACTTAGATTATAGCTAATAATTATAAGGAAAACTATCTAATATCTAGAATATATATATCACAGGCCCACCAAGCTGTGACATTGCCTTCGCCCGACGTGCCTGATAATTTGACTAGATCTTCTGAAACGTATTCAGAAGATTGCGTACCTTTTGCCTCAACCGCCCAAGCGAAAGGTTCCGTACGTCGGAGACGGCCGCAGGACGCTAGTCAACTCCTAGAGCCCCACAGGGGCCAGCCCGTCACAATATATTATCTTCATATCCTTCGACTATAGTATTTATTAATATATAGCTTCTAACAGCCTATTAATACTTATAATAGCTTATTAACTTCTTAATAGGCAACCGTAGGCTCCTACGTGCTTACCCTAATCTAATTATATTACTCTATATATAATCTTATAAAAGAGATCTTATCGGCCCGTAATAGTCCCGATTCTTAATGCTTTGTTGCGTTGGCTTATTGCTGTAACCTGTATAACCGTGGATTATAATGCCTTAGCTTTCGGCTTCTATCCTCTCCTCTCTTTTATCTTCAAGGGTTTTACAAAAAGAGTATTTGTTATCCTTCTGAATTCCCTCTATGCTGCGGCCGCTATGAACCGTGCATTCCCTGTACATCAGAGCATATGTAAAGTGCTGACGTGGCTTACCTGAGATGTGTAGGATATTTACGTAGTCCCACTAGTATTTCCTCGGTTTCCATAATCATGATCGTTAATATGATTCCACATTGACAGGGCTTAGAGCTATAATTCAGGAATTATACCTGGCGGCTTATACGTATTTTGGGCTTCTGGAGGCGCATGAGAGGTGGCGCAGCAGCAGCCGGCCTGTAAGCTGCGGGGAAGCAGATTTTCAGATACTCTAGACCGAGCGTCATTCCCAATGCCCAAAGCACATTGACAACCATTGGTTATATGTAAACACACTTTATTGCCTTATGAGAGCTACGAACCCATGTCACTCTTAGACGAATTGATCATACACAATGTCCCCCAGCTGCCCTCCATGCCAGAATCTCATCTTTAAACCCGCGCCGGACAGTTTCCTCGGCGGCCTCCAAGCTCAAATCCATGCTGACGAGTCATCATTGAAACAATGCTTCGACAAGCGCGAATGTCACTTGTGTGCGGTACTTTACAGCATGCTGGAGAACCGGAAGCGTTTTGGTCCCGCTGCCCGTCGCCGGTCCGGCCAGGTTCAACGAGCCACCGACATCTCTCTTGGGCTGCATTATAAGCAAGAGGGCCAAGAAGAGTTGGATGATTGGGAGTTTCTGGACGACGAGATCCAGCAAGAGGACGCTCCCAGAACATTGGTGTATAGTCATCCACTGGGCACAGATGATATCCGCATTTTGACTCCAGAGGTGCTCTATAGGTCTGCCTGGGGCATCTTGGATGACTGCAAGTTCGATACACAGCCCTCACCAACCGTTTCTGACACCGGTTCGTTGGATTTGTCGACAGGTAGCGACGCGTCGATGAGGTTGGCTCGGGAGTGGATCGACATATGTAACCACAATCATGAGAATTGCGGCCGGAAGCCAAAGGGTGCGAAATTTGTTGCGCCTGCGAGGCTCTTGGATGTCTCCAAGGTTCTCGACACAAATGATGGTATTGTTACCTTGATCGACACCTCGGAATGCATGCCCCCGTCCACGGATATTCGCATATTCCAATATGCTACTCTCAGCCACCGATGGAATCCCAGCTACACTTACTTTACAGAAACATCCAATATTGATAAGCATCGGAACGAGGGTATGCGGATAGGGGTCTTGCCCCAGACGTTCGCCGAAGCATGCATCACTGTCCGCAAACTCGGCCTGCAGTATATATGGATAGACTCACTGTGCATTATCCAGGACTCGAACGCGGACAAGGCAAAAGAGATCCCCAAAATGGCTGATTACTATCAATCGGCAGAGCTCAACCTTTGTGCATCGACAGAGTCGCTTGGAGGTCTCTGGTCAGACCGAGATAGTGCTGGGACCAGGCCCTTTTCTTTGACGGCGACAGTCGAGCTCCAGACCGGGATACGAAAAAAGGTCACCCTCAACCTCGCACCAGTCCTAAGGACCGACAAGTCTCACCTGGACTACCGTGGATGGATCTTGCAAGAACGCATTTTCCCCCGGCGGACCTTGTTCTTCGACGCATACTGGTTGTCGTTTGAGTGTGGCCAGATGAGCGCTTCTGAGAGCTGCGTGGAGGGAGTCAAGCTCGATGTATCGTCAAACCGATCCACAGTGGAAGACGCACTCAGAACTGAGTTGGACAGGGATTGTGCACTCAGTGTCATTGGAGGACTTGTGAGGTCCCTGGAAGTTTCGAGCTCGAGCCTTATATCAGGTGTGTCCCATTGCGGAGCCCGGAAGCCGGAGTATCAACACCAGGCATGCTGAAGCTAGACTAACTCGGGAATTGTGCGAATCAGAAACCAACCGCGAGATTCTCATCCTCTGGTATCGCATCCTAAACGAGTACTCTCTGCGCCAGCTCTCTTTCGAAACAGACCGGCTCGATGCCATCTCAGGCCTCGCGGCGCGCGTGGCCCAAATCACATGCCAAGAGGAAGGCTACATCGGCGGCATATGGAAGCGCAGCATCCTTGATTGTCTGCAATGGCGGTCAGACGATCCATTCCGCGGAACCGATGCGGCGGTGCGACAAACCGTGTACCGCGCCCCGACATGGTCCTGGGCTAGTTGCGAGCTGCTGCCCCGGTCTTCCTTCCGAGACACACGGCGTACACTGCCGCTCAAAATCTCCAATGACTTTGCTATGGCCTCCAACGCAAAGCCCATGGTCACGGTCCTCGATGTCAGCTGGAAGTGCGCAGGTGCCAATCCCTTTGGCAATCTCGCGGAGGCGAAGTTGAGGTTGTTGTGTTGTCCACTGCGCGGATTTGCGTACGCCGGCCTCTCGCCTAATCTGGGCTTGGATCTCGAAACACTGGATACAGAGATTCAAGAGCTGCCGCAGGTCGATGCACATGATAGGGTCGGTGATTATCCGAGAAACAGGGAAATGGCGTGGCTCCATATCTGTGGACGGACTAGGACAGGCGAGCGAGCCAGCATGATCACTACAGTTTCGCCAGATACTTCAGATCACAGGGTTGAGGGGTATGTATATCTACTGCCACTAGTAGATCGGTACATATATGGCAATGGAGACATGATATTCTGTTTGGTGGTAAAGGAAGCTGGAGAAGGCAGGTTTGAGCGCATTGGCCATGCTATAACACGATCATGTTATATGATAAAGGTTGAAACAAGGAACATGGAGCTGGTATAGGACTGTCCAGGTGAGGTCAAATGCAACAGAAAGGTTTATATTGAGAAGGGAAAGCAGTTAGAACCAGAGCCCGCAGATAACTCACCTTGTATCGAAGAAGATTGTTTATTCTCAACGCGTAGTGCATGGTACTATGGGAGAGGACGCAAGCCGAAGTTATAGATGCTGTGTTCCAAGGACTAGGAATACTCCTGAGCCGAAGAGAGACAGCGACCGAGAAGATAGCTAGAACCTTCCCAGAAGGATAAACAACGTGTGACGTTTGATTAATACCGTTTGAGGCCCTGTATCATCATGCCCAAATGTTATGAAGTTCGGCATGTTCACTGTACATGTTGCTTCTCCTCCGCCTTCGGAATTCGAACCATGATCCCCGTGATCAATGCTGCTAATATGGCGGAAGCCAACCCAAACCACCAGATCGCTCTGATTCCCTGCAATCCAATATCTCCCGTTGGCAGCGTCTCAACTCTCGCCCCAAGCGCCCCGCTGACACTCGTCATGACCGCTATCGAGAGATTTTGCACCGTCACAAGCAGGCTGCCCGCTGCGCCCTGATAACTTCTCGGCACACTGCTCGTGATGAAAATGGCAGCCGCTGCAAAGCTCAAATCCGGGCCAAACGTTGCGAGGGCCACGCCTGGCATAGAAAGTGCCCAGTAGCTGGATGCTGGTGTCTGGGGAAGGAAGAAGACGGGCCCGAGCCCGAAGGCGATCATGCTAGCAGTCAGTATCACGTGAGTCGGGATGATATGCAGAGTCTTGGACACGATGAAAGCCGCGAGGACGCCCACGATTCCGTTTGGAAGGAGGTAAAGCGCTGCCATCAACGGTGTGGCGCCTTGATAGCGTTCCCAGAACTGTATGGCGTAGAATTGCCACGCGCCAGCTAAGTGTCAAGGCAATTGATCAACACATCATTCAAATGATTCTCCATATTTGATGGGGCATTAAAGGCTTACAGTAGGCTCCCATTCCCAGAAAATACGAGACTAGTAGGGCCACAAATCCCGGGGTCCGCCAGAGTTTCTGGGGGATGAGAGGGCGAACGACGCGTTTCTCGACAAAATAGAACCCTCCGAGCATGGCCAAGCCGAGAATCACGGAGCAATATGTATAGGGATTCCAATCCGCCGACGAACCCTGAGTAAGTCCAAAGACAATCAAGCTACATCCTGTGGATGCTAGGCCGGCACCGATACAATCAAACTGACGCAATGACGGCGCTTCACTGTCGTGGCTATCCTGGGCTGGCTGTAAGGCAGGTATCGTGGTTTGGGCGGCGAGCGCACACAGGGAAAGGAAGATGGCGTTACTACCAAAGATCCATGGCAGATGAGAACTCAAGGCCCCAGCTTGCAAGCAACCCAACAAGTAGCCGAATGGCGAAGCCCCCGCCATCAGGCTGAATACCTTGGTCTTGCGAAGGCCCGGGCTGTACACGCGGCCGAGGATGCTCATGGTGGTCGACACGAGGACGCCCACTGCAAGACCCTGCATTGCACGCGCGACAAAGAAGAGGATCTTGAGCCGAGGGCTAATAGCCGCAGCCGCGACGGCATTCCACACGGCCTCCCACACGAATGCGCCGACCATGAGCGGCTTTGGCGGGGCGAGGTCAGCCAGCGAGCCGGAAATGACAACCGACAAGCCGGCCGCGAGCATGAATGCTCCAATGAGCCAAGGCAGTTGTGATGCAGGAATATCGAGGGCGATGCGGAAGACGTCCTGTGCTACTGCCACGCCGATGAGAAGGGAAAATATGAGCTGGCCGCTGGCACAGGTGAGGACGAAGACCGATTCTGCGAGGAGGTTAGGGAGTTCAGGCGGAATGCCCTGGAGTTCGAGCTGGCGATGACTGCCGTCTTCTTGGGCGAAGCCAGCATGGCTGGGAATGTGGATGAGCTCAGTCATTGTGCTGGGAAAAGATTCAGTAGCAGCCGTCACTCCATGGCTGAGCATATGCGCTAACGAGTCCCCGTCGACACAAGTTGTGTCTCTCGAGGTTATAATCGTGTCCATACTGAACGTCATTGGAATAATTGTATGCTGTAAATGGTTGCAAAGGTTGTTAAGGAAGCTATCGAGCAACTTCGTTGGCTCTATCTCGGCGTGAAAGATACACCGAAGCAGTTAAATGCGGGGAAGAAACAGATCTTATACGCGTATCGCTTTTATCAAGAGGAATCCGCGACCGGAAGTAAAACTCCATTGTTTGGTACACATTGATGGGCCTATTCCAGAAGTTTGAGTGAGTCCCCATATCTCAAGTTGCTGTTCTGACTTTGCAATGAGTATGAGATGTTTGTTTTGTCAGATCCAACTCGCTGGAGCGGGGTTTCCTTACCTATATATCCCTGATTGTCGCTCAGAACCCTCGTGATATCATTGGGAGAGAACCACTAGGAGTATTTGCTCCATTCATCCTCAAGAGCGCGTAGTGTTGATTTACCTGAAGGCGGCACTACGGAATCTCCATCGAAAGGCCAGATACGTTTCCAATCAAATTCTTTTCTTTTCTTCGGTACCTTCAACATTGATGGTTTGGGAAATGCCGACAAGAGCGGGAGAACCGCCGCTTCAACGCGTCGCGCCTTACAAACCTTTTGGGCATTGCATTTTTAGGCGCATCAGCCAGGCATTATGAAATGGAAATATCAATTACCGAATCAGTTCTTACTCCCTATATGTTAGGGACTGCTTTGATTAATTGATATTCAGACTGACGCGGGCACTTGGATCGAGTCACGACCGAACCGGTGTTGGAATCGCGGGCAGCATCACTACCGCACAGCAGCAGATCATTCGACTGTGGAGGTAAGCGACAATTCGTTTACTTTTGAAACCATCCACTGGCATAGAGAGCCACCTCCGCCTCTCCTACCACGTGGTTGTCGCGTTGTCTCGCCCCTGTGGCCTTGGTTCACGCAGAGTCACTGCTCAGCAGGCTGTGCTGAATGCCCCAACTAAAGACCAACTGCGACTGAGAAAGGCCTTGCACCAAGTACGACTGCCCAAGAAGAAACTGGATATACCTCAGAGCGTGTGGAGAGCCGTCCCGCGGGCCTGCATCGCCGGCCTCACTGCGAACCCTCAACCTCAACTCAGGGACAAACCAGACACCGACTCATCCTTGAACAGGTCTAATGAGAAAGTAGATACTTTAAGAACGTATACACGAGTATACTACGACCGATCTATACGTTTTCATTTTGTATACTTTGCTTTATATGGTTCGAGTTTATGTATTCAAATGGGTTTTAGCTTCTGGTTCACTAGGTCTGGGACCGCAAATTAGAGAGAGGGATATGGACGGTATACTGCGGGATCAGCTATTACTGCGCGTAATCAATGTCACTCAGTACTTGAAAGCCTTATAGTTGCAAACCGATATATCCTCCCTACAATAGTAATTCAAGATGTGAATCCAGTGGCACGCTATAGAGCCTTCATCTTTCCAGATGTACTTAACGACCTTCCTAGCGCAATCGGAAGCAAGGCTGCGCGAAGAAAATTATCGTTCTTTAAGGCCGGAAAGTAGACGAAAAAGGGAGCCAGATCGCGCTTTGGCGTCCGCTTGTGCAGCTACTTGCATGATTCCGCTCTGTACGCAGATGCGGAGGATCGCCCAGTGAAGAAAAGGGTGGAAAGTTGTCCCTCCCCCTTGATAGTCTATTCATGCACGTTATATATCCGATGTGCTTTTCATATATAGCTGTTTCATATAAAGCATACTTTGGGATTGGCCGAAGACGAACAGCCCTGCAATTCGCCACGAGTTGTGATATAACCTCTTCCAAAACTTGGGCGAGTTGCCACGACCTCTGATTCATAAGTGGTAGGAACTTCATTGCGTACGCAACAGCTGCTTTGTTCCAAGATTAGACCTTTGGGGGTTAAATATTCTGGGTGGTGTTGCATGGGCCCTCTACCCTACTTTAAATACTATATGCGGGCAGAAGTGGTTTAAAAAGGTTACACAAACGGTCGTTGAGTGTGACTAGATACATTTGACAAGCTTTGTATGTTGCTCTTTTGGCAAATCTTATAATAAAGTTCCTGTTCATTGAACGCACACTCGTGCTCTCAAAGCTGTAACGAGTAGACATCTATCCTTTCTCTAGTCCTTTAACACACTGAACAGCCCCCCCCCCCCGGATAGGAATTGTGGCTTCGTATGGGCTCACTCTACACGATAGATAACTTTCTAGCTTCGGAGTTTTACTCTGCTGTAGTTATGGAATCTTTACTACCGGATGGACTAGAGAAAACAAATTAATTTGCCGACTCGTACTCATATTCGGTCATTCTCAGCTGGGCGGCGTCCAAGATGTGTCAGTGTACAGGAAGGGCCTCATTTCTACCCAGGCCTCTCTTCTTCTGCGGGACAAGGCTCCAAAGATTGTAAGTCTCATCTTCGTCACCCTCGTGGGAGCACTCGAGGCACCAGAAACAAACCTAGAAATGGATGGTAGATGGAGCTGTAAATACTACAAACAATATGGATGTCCCAGACTAGGGTGACTTAGTCTTGGTCATATGACCATGTCGTGCGTCCTGCAGCATTTTGCACATGTGCATGTATATTTAAACGATCATTATTTACCCTCCAAGTACCCTCTCCCCTCCCGCCTTTCTGGTCTGCAAGTCAGCGACCACATCCAGCCTCTCCCCGATCGAGCGATACACTCACTGGTTTGCTGTCATGAACCGACGCGTGGGAGCTAAATCTCAGTCCCTGGGAGTTGAGGGCCTGAGTCCTTTGGGCCTTGTTTCGATGCCTGTGTCGCTGAACTCGGCACCGGTCTGGGGCCGCACCGGAGCCGGGAGAACTTGGCTCAGGTCTCTGGTAGCCGCCTCGCCTGTTGTTTTCGCTCCACTCGCCAGTATCTCGACCTTCGTCACCCTTGCCGCATTTGGGGGCTCATTTGTGGAGTTTTTCACTGCGATTCGCCGTGATGGCTTCTTGCAAGTCTGCTTAAACCATGGCCCGCGGCTCACTTGGGAGGCCACCGCGGCAGTTGTTCTCTGGCTAGGTGTGCAGGCTCTATTGTTTCGCATGTTGCCTGGCGAGGTGCACAGTGGCCAGTACACTCCAGCTGGACATCTCCTGACGTACAAGATCAATGGCTTGCTTGCCTGGGTTGTTACACACGTGGGCTACGGCATGTTGTGTTGGTTTGGGCTTCTCGACCCTGCCTTTATTCCCCTTAACTGGAACCACCTAATTGCAGCCATGAACCTGGCTGGCCTTGGGATATCGACGTTTGCCTTTATTAAGGCCCATATAAGTCCCACACATCCCCATGATCGGAAATTCAGCGGTGCGTCAGAATCTGTGGGCCGTCTGTGGCTGGCTTGATGCACCACGACATACATGCTGATCTTTGCACGCTCCAGGGTCCATGATTTACGACTTTTATATGGGTGTTGAGCTGAACCCCCGTCTTGGCGCAAACTTCGACCTGAAGCTATTCAGCAATGGGCGTCCCGGGATGATGGCTTGGACCATCATGTAAGTCATACTTTGATCCACACTGCATGGAGAATACTGGAGGCACACACATAGACACGGCACTGACAAGGGCATCTCTGCAGCGACTTTTCCAACATGGCGCATCAATACCAAATTCAAGGGCACGTCGAACTCTCCCTCATCCTCATCACCCTTCTGCAAACGCTCTACGTGCTTGACTTCTTCTTCAACGAGTCGTGGTATCTGCGCACCATCGATATTGCGCACGACCATTACGGGTTCTATCTTGCCTGGGGTTGCTTTTGTTTCTTGCCCACAATGTACACGATCCAGGCACAGTATCTGGGCCTGTATCCACAGTCAGCCTCGACGTCCTACCTCCTCGCCGCCTTCAGCGTTGGCCTGGCGGGCTACGCCCTTTTCCGTTCGGCCAACCACCAAAAAGATAAGTTCCGGCGCACAGCTGGCCACTGTCTGATCTGGGGCCAGGCGCCCGCGTACATTGTGGCTGGATACAAAACAGCAGACGGCAAGGAATACGAGAGCCTGCTGCTCTGCAGTGGCTGGTGGGGGTGGAGCCGGCACGCGAATTACGTGGGCGACTTGCTGCTCAGCTTCAGCACATGCGCCCTGGTGGGTAGCACAAAGGTGATAGTGTGGGCGTACGCCATCTGGATGACCATGCTATTGGTGCATCGCTGCATCCGAGACGAGAGGCGCCTGTCGGCCAAGTACGGACCTGCGTGGCACGAATACTGCAGGCGGGTACCGTGGCGTTTTATTCCTGGTGTTTGGTGAGGCTTGGGCTTGGGAGGAAGAAATCCGTGGCTTGTCAATAACCCCGAGACACGCGTGGGCTGTTGCAGCTACAGCCAGCCACGTTGTCCTCAAGCACAAGAGAAGGACTGCGTTTGGATTACCAGCACGACTCTTCCAGATGGGCCTGAGTACCCTCGAGTCTGTTGACGGATTAATTTTTGGTCTAGAAGGTCTCAGTCGGTTGTGGCATGGTGCAATATTTTGTCTCGGACCCTCGAAAGCCCGATCGTTGCTTTTGTTAGATTCGAGGCTCAAGCACATCTCCATCAAGTAGTGTTACGGTGAAACAATACTATGAAATCCCTAGTCGCCATGTTGGAGCATTGCCTTCCGGAACGCCCACCATGCACAGACGCTTTGGAGGCAGCAGAAGACTCTTCTTTCATGGCCACTGAGCGGTGGAATGTGCACATCAATGACACCCAGAGTCGGACCGGTGGACTAAGCTGAGTGAACATATACCTGACGCCGAGTTTAGACAAGGGCTGGAGTTACATCGAAATGATGTTATCATTAAGATGATGGATATAATGGCGATGCAGCATGTTGTAGAGCAGCGAGTTGCCACCAACACCTTGCATACATGTGCAATATCATACTTTCCATCTCTATTTGCTGGAAAAAGCAATCAAGTGTTTTCAACCGGGACTACGCTTTGGACTCACACGCCCTGTATATTCACATTTGCCTATCTGAACAATATGGACCACCACTGCGAGATTGTCGCAGACATCGCCTCCAAGGTGCGAAAACACCACCAGAATGGCCAACCGTACCGCGTTTCCCACGGGTCTTCACATAGCACGCGCCCACGGCACGCGGCAAGAGAAAACACAATCGACATCAGCGCGCTCTGCCACATCCTCCGGGTGGACCCAAAACGGCAGACCGTCCTCGCCGAGCCCAACGTGCCCATGGACCGCCTCGTCGAGGCGACTCTGCCATACCGCCTCGTGCCGCCGGTCGTCATGGAGTTTCCCGGCATCACAGTCGGCGGGGGCTTCTCTGGCACGTCCGGGGAGAGCAGTTCCTTCCGCCACGGCTTCTTTGACGACACGGTCGAGTCTGTCGAGATTGTGCTTGGCAATGGCGATGTGGTGCGGGCATCGCGTGAGGAACGACCGGATTTGTTCCACGGAGCGGCGGGGGCCGCTGGGACGCTTGGTATCGTCACGCTTGTGGAGGTGCGTCTTGTCGGTGCCAAACAGTGGGTAAAGACGACTTACCACAAGTTTGGCGAGGTTTCCGCTGCCATTGCCGAAATACAAGCGCAAACAAGGAAGTCTGGCAACGACTACATCGACGGGATTGTCTTCTCCAGAGACCACAGCGTCGTCGTGACGGGGCAGTTGACGGATGCAAAACCAGATGACTGGCCAGTGCAGACATTCAGCAACGCCGGCGACCCATGGTTCTACATGCACGTCCAGGAAAAGACGAGGCAGCTGGACGCCAGGGCGGCTGTTGTGGAGTATGTGCCTCTTTGCGAGTACCTGTTTCGCTACGACCGCGCTGGCTTCTGGGTCGGTCGCCAGGGCTACACGTACTTCAAGGTCGTGCCGTTTACGCGCTTCTTTCGCTGGCTGCTGGACGACTACTCGCACACCCGCACGCTCTACCATGCGCTCCACGCGAGCGGCATCTCGTCGCAGTTTGTGGTGCAGGATCTGGCTCTGCCTTACCAGAATGCCGAAACCTTCATCAACTGGGTGGACGACCATCTGGGCATCTGGCCACTCTGGCTGTGCCCCCTGCGGGGCTGCTCCCAGCCGACCTTCCATCCTGTGACGCAAGTGATGTCCGAGGATAAAGGCAAGTGGCAGGATGGTAAGCACCCAGGAAGCCTCAGTGTGTCCCAACCGATGCTCAACATTGGAGTCTGGGGCTGGGGCCCACGCGACCGCCACGAGTTCATCAGACAGAACCGCGCCTTGGAGCAGGTGCTGCGGCACCTCTGCGGGCGCAAATGGCTCTATGCGCAGACGTACTGCACCGAGCACGAGTTTTGGCGCGAGTACGATCTGCCGTGGTACCAGTCTCTGCGGGACAAGTACTTTGCTGCCACTCTGCCGTCCGTGTACGACAAGGTCAAGAACAGAGCGGTGGCGGGGCAAAAGGGCGACGACGGGCAGCAGGGCAAGGGCTCTTGGTTGAGTTCGTGGCCGATCGGGGGCTTGTATGGCATGCTGCTGGCGACCTTGTCGGGAGACATTCGCCTCCATCGCCAAGCCTCGTGGCGGTATAGATGAGGGTGTGGCATATAGGGGCGTCAAAGCTGGTGGAACTTGGAAAGCTGAGAGTATATGAAATGGAAGTTGTATTATAATGACAATTTCAGCAGCTTTTCAGGGTATCTTAGTATGCATGTATCGCTAATGTCCCAAACTCCGTTGATGTTTTGATGCGCAATCCCTTTTTTCATGTCATCCATCGTCAGTTGACGGACAGTAAGATGATGTGTCCCGACACAAAAACAAAAGCAAAAACAGAAAAAAGAAATTCCTCTACAACGAGCAGAGCGCATTGTTCTTCTTGCCAAAGGGATAAACCACCAAGGCCGAGAGCAGCACGCCCACCGCCAGTCCCAACGCGACCTGGATCATCTGCCCTCCCACACTGAAGCTCCTGTACACATTTTCTTCCCAGAGTGTCTGCGCCGTGGTGCCGTTGGAGTTGCTGTAGATCAAGGGAGAGGTGATGCCCGCCACCAGGCCGCCCTGCGCAGCCAAACCTCCCGGCACCAACGTCATGATACTTGCCACGACCGTGGCATACGCAAAGGCATTCTGGGACCGTGCCCACAGGTTCCCCAGGATGCCTACGGCCAGAGCAGACGCAGTATCGGCCACTTGGGTGGTTGCTTTTGCCGAAACAAAGTCTGCATAACACACAAGTTAGCCTTTTTAGTTCCAAGACCCACGACAAGGCGGTCCCAGCCCGCGAGATTGATAAGCACAACTAGGAAGAGTTGCTCGAAACCTACAGTTGACCGTCACTCCAGCCGAGCCCACGAGAACTTGCCCAATCAGCTGGTGTGGCCTCGCGCGGATGATGAAGCCTTGCACGACAAGGTACAGCGGCACGAGGAGGATCTTCCACCGCGGGTCGATGCTCCTCGGGCACGTAGTCGACGTCGTCGCACTGGGATCAGCCAGCGCCCAGAGCTGCGAGCCCACACTCATGCCGTATCCGAGCAGCAGGGAGTACATGATGGCGTAGAAGAGCCGCGTGGACCCTGCCGTGATCGACTTGGACTGCAGCTCCAGACTCCCAGTCAAGACCATGAAGCCGGGCAGGATCATGGCGATGGACGACTCTGCCAACGCGCCAAAGCAGAAGTACTTCTGGGCTCCACCGCCTCCGATGGATGAAAAAGCCCGCGAACCAAACGACGTGATGAGACACGCCGTGACCTCGAGGACGTTGGAATAGAGAGGGTTGTTGACGGCGATGATAATCTGCAGGATACCGACGACCGTGCCGAGGAGAAAGGCGATCGGCATATCGAGCCAGTAGCCGCCAAAGGCCCCTGGGAAACGCATTGCTGTTAGCTCAAAGATACGGACAGGCTGTGTTGATGGCTGGCTGCTGCTGTGAGTCGAGGCAAAGCAGTCTACGCGCAGCCCGAGTCCACTTACATGTACAGGCGAGTGCCGATGCGCAGCCATAGAGCGGCACCAGCCACAGTGATTTGTAGTAAGAGGGCGCCTCAATCAAGGCCGTGAGTTTCTCTGTGGCCTCGTGCACCGTCAGGTCGCCCGCCACCACGCCCTTGTAGACGCGGAAGGCAATCTCGCACGCGCCGACGTCGAGCCCCTGTGCCTTGACCATTGTCGTGTACGCCGTCCTCGTCAAGGGGTCCGCGGGATCGACGGGGTTGATGAAGCATATGTCCATGCAGCCCACCGAGTAGTTGACGCGGCCGTCCATCTCGAGGGCTTTGAAGAGCTGCATCGTGTACTCCTCCAGCCGGTGCGAAGGCGCGCCATACGCCATGAAGGCATACACCACGAGCAGCACCAGGTTCCGCCGATGCGCCAGCTCGGCCTTGGCCTTCATGTACTTGGTCTGCTTGCTGTCGTTGCTCGTCAGCTTCTTCTTGAGCGTGCGCAGCGCACTCGCCAGCTCCTGCGCGTCGACGCCCGCGCCAAACATGCGGCGCAGCGTGCTGGGCGTCGCCACGCCCGATGCCGTGCCCGACACCGTCTTGTCAGACTGCACGCTGGACGCCGAGATGGTGCGCGCCCCGAGGCCGGGGCGTGTCAGCGGCACCGACGCGCCCACCAGCAGGTTCAGGCTCGACTGCCGCCGGTGCTGGCCCTTGCCGCGGGCCTTGGCGGCCTTCTTGGCCTTCTTGATGATGTCCATGTCGATGCCCACGTCGCCCATCAGGTCCTGGATGTCCTGCTGCTTGTCCGGCCAGCCAATGTCGCCGCGCAAGCCCGACCACCAGTCATGCACAGACTGCCACAGCCCGCGGTGCGCGGCTGGCTCTCGGTCCGGCTCGCCATCGTAGGTGGGGATCGTCGAGGCCCGCTCCGGCGCATCATACACCCTCTGCAGCGCTGCCACGTCCGAGGGGAACCGCGCGCGTCCTGGCTGCCGCGCCTTGACGGGCGGCGTGGCCTCTGGGAAGGTAGACGTCGAATCGGGCGTGAGGCCTGGGAAGATCTGTGTCTGTGGGAACAACTCCTTTTCGGGGAGCGGCGAGTCTGCGTATTCGCGGTCCACGACGTCTGTGGGTGTCACGGGAGACGGCGCGCGCACCCTCTCCCTTGCTTCGATGGCGGGATAGTTCAGCTCGGTCTCGTCCACGGCTGTGGGCTGGTAGTGGTAATGCGCATATTGCTCCTGAAACGGGTCGTACTCGTCCGTCTGACTGCGCTCGTGGTCCGCCATGTTCTCTGTGTTTATTTAAAAACGTCTGTTGATTCACTCCCCGACCCAAGTATGCGATAACTCTGCGCTATATGGTCGTCCTTGGTCCCCAATCTTATTGACTCGAGGAAGCAGGAGACTTAAAGGAGACTTGAAATATTCTTTTCGGCTAATGAAATTCGACAAACCCGCTGTTGGGCATCAAGTCTTTGGAAAATTTCGCGTCGTATCGCGGGGGGTGAGGCAAGCCGCTAGCGAAAAGTTTTCCATCAATTTTGCCTCGAAAAGCATATATATACGAATGGGCAAAACGAAAAGCAAGAAAAAAGCAGAAGGCAAAAAGAAAAAGAAAAAGAAAAAAAAATTACTGCAAGTACTAGGGATATCACCAAGCAAAGATGCCATTTTTGACAGCCGGCATGGCCTAGACTTTAATAGTTCAGGGCTCTCTTCTCCACCGCTGATTCGCCTGCACGCGCTGTGTCCGCTCGGAAGAGCCCACCCTGCCCGTCGTGGGTGCTGCCGGCGTGCTGCCGAGGCCGTGCGCTCTCACGAACCCTCGAGGATATCTAGCCGGACCCTCGCGGCCTCTCCCAAGCAGCCTGGCAGCTTACGACAAACTGGGGCCACCGCGGTGAATTCTGTGACTAACAGGATCCACATGCCACGGATCGTGGGTCCTGTCGCGGGCAGCAGCTGTCCGGGGAATCTCTCCACACCAAGATGAGCCGGCACGCGGAAACAGGGCGGGGTGGAGAGAATCGGCAAGCGTAATAGCAGACCACGGCGGCGCCGCCTGGCAACGAAGATGGAGAGACCAGTGATGGCACCCAAGGAGTCACAAGCATCCATAGTGCTTGTACGTGGATCCTTTGGCAGGTATAACCAAGATATAGATCACAGTGGAGAGGACTCTCGTGTGTCTGTTGGCGGGCGGCCGTACAATACTAGGCTCGTTGCCGTGAGAAAGCAAAGGAACTGCGCATTGGTTTTGTCGCGGATAGAATTCTGACTAGTCGGAAGAAGGGCCATGTGATTGGTGATCCCAATATAATATAGCAGGACCCCAATGTTTGACCATTGTTGCTATACTTAGCACCCATTTAATCCCGAGAGAAAGCCGTGGACTATACAAAGCTAGGCCCTAAACCACTAACCCTATACTACTATGTACGTCTAGCCTGGATTCGTACTACTACTACTACTATAATATACTTATAGAGCAGTATCATAGTACCTCACCATCCCACCGTTACACCAAACGCACCGCGGTCAAATCGAGCCTGTCCTGCGGCGTCCAGGCCTCCCCGCCCATAATACCATGCACGTAGGCTTCGCCCACCACCGACCGCGCACTCGTCGCATCCGCTTCACCTTCCTTGGCCGTCTTGCGCAGCACAAAGGGCGTTTTCCCGCCCGCAAGGACCCACACCTCGTCGCCCACACGGGCATTCCACGGCACCAGCCCAAGATACCCTTGTCGAGTGCGGCACAATCTCCTGTGCGCACACGCGTGGTATATGCGGGAGATCAGCTCGCTATAGCGCTTGGAAAACTGCTTGCACGCACCCCAGTTGCCCGACAGGAACGCAAACTTGCCTTTTTCCTGGGCGCTCAGCTGCTGCTGGTAATACGCGTGGTTGGCAATCTTGATCTTGGCCCTTCGCGCCCCCAGCGTTGCTCTGCTGGGCCGATGGGACCGGGCGTCGGTCTCTTGTTGCGCACCGTGAGCGGCGTCGGGAGGGTCCGCGACGGTGGCATTGTCCGTTGTGGGTGGTGTCGACGCAGCAGCAATGCTGTCCACAAAATTGGCTTCGTCGAATGTCTGAAACAAGAACCTGGCGTCTGTCGACCAACCAATCTCATCGTACCAACAGCGCATGAGCCGGCTCCAGTCCTCGGGTGCAAACTGCGCGCCGACGTGGTCTGCAATGTAGGTCCGCCAGAGGGCTCCACTCCGACCGCCAGGTGTGCCAGCATAAGGGCACACTGCCGTGTCTGCCATGTCGCACGCCACTGCTTCCCACGAGACCAGGGCCTCAATGTGTCTCCTCGCGATGGGGAAGTCGTTCGCCCGAGGGTGCCAAGCATCGCCAAGATCGGCTATGGTGTCAAAGAAGAGGCCTTGGAGGCCCAGTCCGTGCTGCTCAGAAACCTCCACAGAGGCACGGTCACGTCCTGAAGCGCAATAATTCGGCCGCTCTGGCGCGGGAGAAGACCACCCCAAAAGTGGAAAAGGGTCTATGTACGTCGATGTAAACCATGCGGGCACCCAGGAGGGAAGATCGTGAAACTGCCCGCTCGGAGCACCACCACCCGTGTTGCTGCCCTGCTTGGGAATCTCAGTGGGGAAATTAAGCCGGCTTCGCCCCAGATTATCCCAGCTCTTGGTCAACCCTGCAGTGCAGATCTTGTGCCAGGCGAGAGGCTCGGCAGGATAGACTTGGCCGGCCACTGGGCTCGAATCTTGCGTCTCCCCGGTGCAGTGGTTCATGTAGCGAGCGTTCTGAAACTCGGCTGTCCAAACGCGCTCCCACCCAAGCGGCAGTCTCACCCACCCAACACGAGTGTTGGCATCGGGTGTATCCTTGACCCAGCCGTAGACGTCATAGTACCTCGCCTGGTCTATGAGGCTATACGCCATGATAGACTGCTCTGCGGGTGCCCGGACGGATTTCCACTCTCTGACACAGTTCAGGATATCCAGGGAGCCTGTGCGGTCCATGACGGTCTCGGCAAAGTGGACGTAGACGTGCGTGACCGGCGACTTGTAATCGGGGAGAAAGTCCGTTGTGCTGGGAGCCAGGCCGAGGAAAGCGTATATCTTGTCACGCGGATCGGTAGCGCTGAGATGGCGGAAGTTGTACAGCACCTCGAGGACGTTGGTAGACGCCCACGTAGCCTGTCGTCGCGCGTGGCGCAGGCGTATGATTTCCTCGTACGCGGCAGCAATGGGGACGGCGTGGCTGCCCTGATTGATGACGACGCCGTAGAGCTTCTTGATCCCACGCATGCCCCACACGTCAAACGAGGCGCCGAGCGACTGTTCCGTCTTGGACCAGTCGACCGTGTCGCTTCCGCACATGATGACGATTCGCGAAGCAAGTACACATTCTTGCATGATCCAGGCACGAGTCCACCACGGCCGGTTGAGGAGCTCGCACGCCTCGCCCAGAGCCGGCTCGACAATGGCAGAGTCGTATCCGTACTGCAGCCGACCCGAGCTCTTGACCATGTCCTTCCAGGGGATGTTGTAGCCATCTGCAAAGTCTGGGTACCCCTGTATCTTGCTCGCCGCTGCTGTTGCGCCCGCATGAGAGCCGGCCAGTGTCTTCATCCCGCACGACGAGCCTGGCGTTGCCTCGCCCAGCCATACACACACTTGCCGCGCTTGCTCGTAAATGCGTGCCATGAGCAGCACCTGCTCCTGGCGCTCCTGGATGTCATTCTGGTTGATGCAAATGGCGTCAACCCACATGGTGCGGCACTGGCGGGGGCTACGAAGACGCCGAAGAGCAGCTTCGAGGTTCTCAAAGACATCGTGTGGAGTGCTGTTGATGAGAATGCTGCCTCCGTTGCCTTTGTTGCCCCAAACATAGGAGAGGGCTTCGAAATCTGGTCTGTCGCCGAGCATAGCGAGCTGTAGCTGGCAGACGATGCCATCGTCGTGGCTCGCCGCGGGCTCGATGATGAGCAGCCGGATCTGACCAGCAGATGAATCGATCAGTCCATACATGTTGATTTTGTAACTTTCTGATGACGGCCACTCAACATCCGGTTTCTGCCTTTGGGATTGGACTCTGCAAGACACCGAGATTGCTGGACAAAAGGGCACAATCGGTACACATGCATTGAGCGCAACTCCCAGTACCAGATGGCAGGATCCATGGCACCTGATTAGAATAGAAGTATCCAAGCTGATAGCCTAAAATGGCCCAAGGGCAATGGGAAGCAGTCACTGTGTCATGGGCTGCTGCGGCTGTGGACTGGGTACCTCATCCTTTCCCCCATCCTTCGGGTCATCATGGGCTGTAACCGCGAGCTTGGCAGCTCGCTATGGTCCTTATGGAGCAGGATCGGCAGCTGACAAGACACCAGGCCGCAATCGGATTCGTAAAATAATATCATACGACTTGCGTTGGGCCAAGTCTGGGAAACCGGTTGTCGGCTATAGGGTTTGTTGTTTGGGACGCAAGTGAAGAGAATGGATAACTTTGAAAGATGCAGATGAGTAAAATCCCGGCACATGATCTTCCCAAGGGTTAGGGTCACCAGCCCTCACTGAGGGTATATCGGGGGAACGCGTACCTAAGTACATAGCGTCTGGGGACTTACCGAAGTATTCACATGTACCTAGGCGTGTAAGTCCCAGGTCAATTTCCTAGTCTTGAGTATGATATCAGCACCGACTTTCTTCGGTCAAGACCAGATATCAGAATGGTGATTTTGTTTTTCAAAAAGATCTCAGTCTCGCCGGCCAAAAAAAAAAAAAATCCACGATAAGTGATAATAAATGCTTGTCACGTCTTCCTTGGCTTGTACCTACCACAGTACGTGGAAACCACTGTAGCGGATCCCTCCTGAGAATTCCCCAACGGTGCCGCACTGGGTTACCTGCTATAGAGTCTAGGCACTCTACAGTACACTCTACCGCCGTTGGCACAGTACGTTCAGCTTACTCATCACTACAACGACATACCATCACTGAGCAGCCGTAAAGACACTGCGTCAAGACACAAACGCACAATAAAGGCAGTAAATATGAGGCAATATCATTTATTCACACTTTCGGACTATCGAACCGCACTTGTCACACTATTCAGAAAGTTCAGAACCGTCCATCGCAACGCGCGAGGGAGGGACAACTACTCTCACGGCAACTCACTCGCTCCTGGCGGCTTGCACCACGGACAGAACTCCCGTGCGCATACTCTTGGACGACCTGCCCACTTGATGAGACGTGTCCCTTGCCGACCATCGTTTGTCATCTCCTGTCCTCGGTCCTTCATATGACTCCCGTCTGGGTGCGCAACAGTCACATCCAGCGAGTGGCATAATCTGTCCAGACACTGGGTTCCGGCTCTCTGATACGCCCGCGGACTTGGCGTTCTCGGCGCACTTCCGAACCCAAGACGGTGTCCTCCAGAAGTTCCTTGATGTCCGCGGCTCGCTCTTGACTGACTTCTGCGGCAAATTTAGAATCTATAAACCAGAGATGGTCCAACAGCGGCGGTGGCTGTGCGTAGAAGGCCCGCAGCTCCTCGCCATACCCAGATGTCGCGAATATAAAGGCCATGGTACTAAAACGGCCCATAATGGTTCTGTTTTTATCCTGGCTCCTCACAACAGGCTCCCAGTCCTCCGGCGCGGCGAGGCGCAGGCGCAGGCCGTTGAGGTTGAGCTTGTCGCTGGCCCAGTCCAAAGTCTCGAGCCAGTATGGCATGTGGACCAGGCTCATTTTGCGCCAGTCCCTGCGCCTGTCGTACAATGGCAAGACGATTTCGAGATGGCGTAGATGCCGCAGGCACTCGACAGGGACGATTTTGCGCAGGAAAATGGCGGGCGCAAAGCCGCGGTATGTGCGCTCTCTCCATCTGACGTGCCGGGGAAACGAGTTGCGCTCACGCACAATGAAGCGGTTGCCAGAGTAGAAGACATACTGGGCATCCCTGTAGAGTGTCTGGCAGACGAGGAACAGCGGCAAGGGTGACTGCCAGCATCTGCACGCGCCCGACTTCGCTGAGGAAAAGGCGCTGTGGTGCAGGCGGCAAAAGCAGCCGTGACGGCGCTCGGGGAACGTTTCTGAGCAGTCCTGGAATTGGCACCCGTCGTGGCGTCTGGCGGGGCAGGTGCGTCCAGAGTTTGTCCGATTCTCGCACCAGTGACGGCTGGCGCGGAACCCTCCCAGCGTAATCCATTCTACCTCCCTCCACGGCGTGATGAGGTCAGTATATCCCAAGATCTCGTGGCGCATCTCAGTAGGAAGAGCGGTCAACAGGTCGCGCCCTGGGCTTGTGGAAGATGCTGTCGTGCTCTCCGTTAGGCGTCCGCGCTGGGCAATACGCCGAGCTTGCAAGACGGTCATACGCGCCATCTCTTGCAGTTGGGCATCCTTGTCCTTGCATAATCTGACGGAACAGTCCTTGAGCTTCGGCAGAAGAGTCAGCTGGCTCATCAGATAAGCGGCGAATTCCCTGCCTTCAGCACTCGGTTCCACGTCGCAGATTACGGCCAGATGTAGCTGGTTCTCTGTCACGTACGCGAGCAGATCAGCAACTGCCGTACCCCACTCGCGCGCGAGGCGGTTTGTCCCAGACTTTCAGGGGCTTGTCGTGATGATGGCCTCGGCGTTTGCAATGTTCAGGCTCATTCAACGCCCGCTGCAACGCCGAGCAGCATGCAGTCTGCGAAGTCTCAATCCTCTTGCCGCGCGGGTGGCACGAAGCCTCGGCCAGAACGATGCGGAGATGCGAGAGGGCGGCCAGGGAATCGGGGGTGAGGTTCCGCAGCGTCTGGAGGGAGCGGCGGGTTGAATAGCGGATGGAGAAGCAGTTGGTGGAATACAGGACCTGGGAGGCTTCCCGGTAGAGTCCACGGCAGCTGAGAAGAAGTCCGTAAAAGTCGGAACATCTGTGCCAGAAACGCTTTCTGTCCTGCTTGCGACGGTTGAGGTCATGCCAGTAGTCGAGGCCAGGCCTCTGTACGATCTCTGCGGCATCCGGGGCGACGAGGCCATGCAGGTAGCCGTAAATACGCCGACGCACCAGAGGTGGAAGTCCCAAGAGGTTGGGGGACGGGCGATCGTCTTGTTCTGCCATGATGCAGGACGTCGACGCCGAGTTGACTTATTATCTGTCCCTCGGTAGAGTGTGTAAGTATAAGTCGAGCTGTCTTCTGCGATGCACAAGTGTAGATGTTTTCTCTCGTGGTGCAGCAGCGCAAAGTCCCTGACTGTGGACAGAAAGAGGTTCTCAGACCACAAGAAAAGATGCAAGGCCTCTCTCTGCAAGCGGTTCTCCCGAGGGGCGAGGGGCTTTAGTATGAGCCCGCGGGGAGCAAAAGTGACGAAAAGGGAATTTATTATACAGACAGACGCCTATTACTCAACTAGTTAGTGTATGCCCCGGACCCAATTGCTAGCCTGCCTCTTCCTTCACCTGTCAAGGCTAAGGAGCGGTTCGTGCCCAAAAGAGTGTCGGATTGAGAAAGGTCGGCCGCACAGTAGTTCGAGGTTCGGCCGAGATGGTAGGAGAGACGTACCAATATGACAGAAACGTCCGTGAAGCCGTATATGTTATACAATTCCTTTGCCGCTAGCAAACCCTGTTTTGACGACGGGTGTCTTGTGTGTACTAAACCCAACGCCAGACCCGTTGAAGACATCTCCAGGTTTCTGACAGTCGCGGCTAGCCACACTAATTCCTGTCGAGTCCTAGCGCTGGTTCATTCTCTTGTTTTCTTTTTTTATTTTTCTTACTTCTTTAACGGGGGATGTACAAAGAACTTTTAGCTCAGTTATGACTATCAACATGTGTAGATTATTAGATTATATGCCATGTACTTTGCTCCTCCTTGAACGTCCCCAACAGCACGCTTTGAGGCCAGGACCACGGGTTCTGGATTGAATACTCTGGCGAGCATTAGCAGTCTTTGTTCGTCAGTATACAAGGGATACTAGTCAAGGCGCGGACGTAATCGAGCACGCATAGGACTTACCTTCAACGCGTTCGTCCACACGACCAAAAGGGACGTACTCCTACGGCAGAACCGTTCGTGAAGCCATATACGCGATGCAGGTTTGCCGCCGCTAGCAAGCCCTGTTTCGATGGTTGGCCTCTCATGTGCTATTCTTGAACGTCGTCAAGTTCGCACGCTTTCGGCCAAAGACCACAGTGTCCTCGTCAACCGCTTCGGCTCAAGTAGCGTTGGCAATCTCATGATCAAGAAACACGTGATACTGGTTGAACACGCACAGAACTTGTAATCAGCGCGTTGGAAAACCACAGGTTCAGCTTCCACATGTTGCACATGAGGCCAAGTACACCACCTTTTGGATATATGTGGGTTAACGGTGTAGTTAGTCTGTAAGGTAGTCTTGTGCTTGATGCTACACCCGAGATAGTGACCCTGATCCAAGTAAAATCACATCTGCGCAGGCAGTCTGCACAAAACCACTGCCGAGTGTCAGTCGAGGCATAGGCTCGCACGTGTAATCACTGAAACGCCGTGTTGAAGTGCGTGCGAAACATTTCCACAATATCATTATCCACTTTGCCCCCGATACCAAGCCGCTCATTATGCATCTTTGTGTCGAACCGGCCGCCGTAGCCTGGCTCTACGACTCGCCCGCATCAGGAATGGCAGCACAGCAGCGATGCTGAAATCCCCTCGCGCCAATTTCTTGCCGGCTTCGGCAACCGCTTCATGTGAGTCACTGGCGAGGGGCTCAGATTTCCTGTGAGGGGGCGGCTTGTCCGGCGAGGCCAAGTAGCTGGTCCTGGGTTGATGACAATTTCATGGACGTAGGTTCTGCGGTCCTTGGTCTCTCTGGGGTGGCTCAACACCCCGACAGCAGGTCACCTCCGTTGCATATGAGAGTCTGCGAGTTTGAAAAGGGAAGCAGAATATCCCGGCCACTGCCCCAGTCCAATAGCGCGTTGTTCCGAACCAAAAGTGTAGGAACAGAGTTCCTTGGGCGGGCGTGATCAACCAGATGATCAAGAACCCTGACTTCTGGCTGCGACAATAGCCAGCTGGCGGGGTTTTGTCACTGGCAAAGGGCTGAGCCGGACTCTGATGGCAGGAACCGCTTGACGCCTGCGTGTGCGGCCGTCATCAGCGATCAATAGCGGAGACCACGGCGTCCTGGCCAGTGAGCGCGGACTCGAGACCTTCGAAAGAAGCAAAGTCGAAGCTCGCCCACCTCCACACCGTCGGGAAAAGTGGCGGTGGAACAAGCTCTCTTGAGGAGTTTGATGTTGAATTTGCCAGACGCAATGGGCCTGCTGAGTATCCATGCCTTTTGTAATCTTTCGGCTATATCACGGAGAGAGGATGTCGAAAATGATTTCGAATCACCGCCGTCCATCTTTCTAGGGTTTCTAATATACTATCGACGTAGCCAGGTAATCACATACTGTATCTCCATCAAAGGGCTCTCTCTGCATGCAGCGAGTCGAATGATCAACTGATGACACTCAAATTCGAACGAGGCTTTTCGCCATCAGTGGACGCAGCCTGGCACAAGGACCTTTCTCGGCCTCGGCCAAGTCAATCCCACTCGGCTATTCATCCAAGTAGGTACCTCCTGCAAGCGCTCCAAACAGTGTGCATATGCCCAAACTCGCTATTTTTCAGAGCCTCTCGGCCACGGGGTCTTGTCCAAGGCCCAGAAGCCTTGGCTCGCCGGTGTTGTTGGCGTGGACGTGGCACACCTGGGAAGGTGTGTGTTTGTCAAATCAGTGCTTGGTTGAAGCGGATCGTAGATTTGCAGGCTGGCCTGGCCACTGTCGAGGGCCAAGGCCGGCTTTGAAAGCGCAGGAAGCCCAGTAGAGAGCTTTAGGCTGTATATATAGCACCACCGCCACTCATGGCCAACCAAAGGGTGGCGATTAGCTGACTGTCCCCGGATTCACACTCGATCAAAAGAGGAGCAGGGCAGAGTGCGAGCTGACCAAGAACTTTGACTGGGAAATCGAACTAACTGATGCGGTGCTCTGGAGAAGGCGAGGTGAAGATCAGGCTGTCTGTGGGAACATCCCATCTTGAATATCCTAGACTACCTGTCAGTCTTTCCACACCAAATAGATATGCGCCAGCAAAGCGGTATCTGCAGTCAGCAGGGCTTGGCAGTAGACCGTCGTTTCTCAACAATATTCAATTCTCAAAATCAAGGGGAAGATGACAAGAGCGGCCAGCCCCAATCAACGCTCACATGTATAGTTGCAAAGTAGCACAAGGGGCTCAGCCCACTGCGATGTAGCTTTTTCTTAGTATCTCATTCGGCCATTACGGACAGGAAGCCGTCATAAGTCTGCTGGGAATCCTGCCACATCTGAACTTCCGAGCATGGCGACTCATTCAGCGGTGCAAGTGGCAGCAGCAGCAGCAGCAGCAGCAGAGGTGGAAAGCCACGAGGTCTGCGAAATGTTAGCGGTGGAATTTGGAAGCCGGGCGGAGATGTCAGGCACCAGTCGAAACAGCCGAGTGAAATCCCATTCAACCCATGCATAAACTCAATCTCGTATCTCTTGTTAGATGAAGGATCTACCCCATAATCTGCGGTGCCAGTAAGTCTGGTAGAGGAAGCTACTCATCGCCCAAGGCTTTTGTCCGTAGTCTCTGATGACTGGGCAGAACACGGCGATGTCGTCGGAGGGAGCAGGTGTAGGCTCGGGACGGCGGGTGCTGGGATCGTCCTGCACTCTGCCAAACCACTTGGCCCTGATGATGCCGGGCGGATAGCGGAGAAAGTTCCTCCTGTTGTCGTCACGATAGTAATACGACAGCCCTGCCATGGAGGCCCATTTCCAATCAAAAGGCGAACGACAGGCTCCCAGTTGATGGTAAGAGACAACAGTAATCTGCCAATCGCCGGGCGCTTTGTGCCTCCGGGCTTGCCGCCTTTGGTATTCGTTCTCGGCTGTGCGCCACCTGATGGTCGTGTAATAGTCGGTCAGACAAAAGGTGCAGGAGCCCCGAACATCCCGGCACGGCGAGAACAGCTGTCGAGGATCGTCGGCATCGAGCGAGGCATTGTGCTCGGGCTGTGCGAAGATGACGCCGTCGGTGGGCTTGGTGTAGTAGCCGTGCGCGCAGACGCGGTGCCCCCACCTGGAAATGCTCTCTCGAAGGCTCTGGTACCCTCGCGTGCTCCAGACCGGCCACGGGCTCGGACTGCTCGGCTTCACGGTGTGTGTGACGCAGAGGAACAGCTCGTTGTGGATGATCTTGGCCGCGCAGCTCTGCTCCCAAAAGCCAAGGCGGCAGGGATCGTTGCGCAGCGGCGGCTCGAGCAGCAGGTTGCTCAGCGGCAGGCCGATGGGCGCGCCGTACAGATGGCGGTTGACAGCGAGGCGCGCGTGGTGGTAGCCCAGCCTGTATTCGTACTCGTGGGGCCCGAAGCTCTCGCAGGTGGCCTCGTAGCAGGGCCGCGCGTAGAGCCTCAAGTCGCTGCTCGGGCGCTGGAGGGCCAGGTGCTCGCGCGTCAGCGGGCCCCAGGACGGGGAAAAGCGGTGCAGGATGTGGCACGGGGGACAAAAGTAGAGCTGGCTGCCCACCAAAGGGTCTCTTTCGAGGAGTTGCAGGAGCAAGTCGCGAGCGCGGGGCTCCAGGTGTGGTGTGCGTGGCAACAAGAGCCCGTACAGCGCTGTGCAGGTCAGCGCGAGGGCCCAGGACGCTTCTGGCGTGTCGCGTAGCTCCTCTTGGATCAGCAAGAGGAGATCCACGTGGAGCATGCGCAAGAGGAGGCATCCAAGTGCGGGAGCGCTCGGGGGGAGGACGTCCTGGCCGTCATCAGGGGGATCAAGGCGCTCGGAGGGGAGCAGGAAGTTGGAGAGCGACCGCATTCTGCAGAAGCGCAACTGGAAGCAAGGTGGTGGGTGGATGAGCAGTCAACGGCGAGGAGTGAGGTGCGAGGCAAGTAGAGATTCCAAGACAGTTTTTAAAGTCTTGTCGGGCCACTGAGGGGAAACTCTCGAGAGGCTAGAGTGTTGGTGAGCAGAATCCAACGCCCAATGCGGGAAGGAGGAGCGTCGTTTCCATATTACTCTACTAACACGGCACTAGGCCGGCCCGTCGTTTCTCCTGCTCCCAAGCATCGAGACACATGGCACCGGTTCTTGTCTTGTTGTCCTTTTCTCAAGTGTCCAAGACGGTGGGGGGAGTGATGCACTGCGGCAAGTTGTTGTCTTGGAGTATGCTTGGTTGGCTGTTACGGGAGATCGTAGAGGGCATCGCGGTATTTCAGTGCTTAAAGAGGGCTAGTGGCCATCCGAGAAACTACCACGCGCCAGTATTATATGTTCTTTTGTGCTAGCGAGGTGAGTGCTCGTTGTAGCGGCTGTCCTCGGTGATCTCGACCCGCAGTCTTGCCTTCGGAGCAACCTGCGGACAGAACATGTGATATTGGCGCGTGGTAAAGTTCTCAGATTGTGACTGGTCTTCTTCAGCACTGAATATACGATGCTGTTCCCCAGCGTCCACAGAGAAAGGTTGGAAGATGAGGGCTTCTTGCCATCCCTCGATGTTGTATCTTCTTCGAACTAAAGGGTGAGAGAAAAAGGAAAAAAGAAGAAAAAGGAACATGGGGGTAGAACACAAGATCAGCAAGACCCATACGTGAAGCGTCACCGCCTACAATGATTACAAGTGGAAAGACAGGTACATATACACAATAGTTTTGATTAGGGTCTCATAATACATTAGCCTTGTTCAATATCCACAGACACAGACAGTATGTGCTTGACATTCCTTTTAATACAATAATACATCGAAAGAAAATCCGGCTCTTTCGCAAAAAGAAAAATAAAAAAAAATACACACAAAACAAAGGGCGATCGACCACCCCACAACCTAATAGTCTCTCGACATGGCGTGCGCGTGCTGATGATGCGCATGCATCTCCCCACGCACGACGCTCTCCGACTCAATGTCCACAAACGTGTTGACCGTGATGCCTCTCGGCACAGTGTGGCCCGCCAAGTCGCTGTCGCTGCCGGTCTGGTTGTCCTTGGTCGACATGATGGTCACGTTGTAGTCATGCTCCCGGCGGCGGTTCTTGCTCATCTCAAAGGCATCGTGCGCGCTGTGGCCGCTGATGGGCATGCCGGACTTGGAGATGCCCTTGGACCCGGATGCGTACGTGGAAATCTCGGTTTCGCCCGTCCAGAAGCGCTTGCGGAGGGCAGGGCGGACTAGAGAGGAGTGGTTGTTGTCTGTTAGTTTTCTTTTTCTTTTGTTACCTGCAGCAACGTGGCACGTCCGCGTTGGCGAATATCCAAAGGAGCATTGCACGAGGAGGTTGAAATAGTGCGGTGCAAAAGCGGAGAGTACATACGAATAGGTGCTTGGCCGACAAAGATGGCCACAAAGTCTTCTCTGCAGGACCAAATTGCTGCTGTGCTGCCATTTGCTTCCTGTGAAATGATTGCGGTATTAGCAGATTGTTTCTGAAAGCATCTGGAACTCTCACAGCTGAGCAGAACATATCTCTCCTTTCTCCTTCCACTTGCTCAAATATGGGCAAATCACGGAGTGAATAATAGTAAAACCAAATACTTACAACCAAGACCTCAGTGACTCTGAGGATGGCAGCCACCATGACAAAGATACCGCTCGAAAACAAAAAGAGCAGGAGGATCTTGCGCAACATTGTCGTCTTGGCCGGCAGCACGACGGGCGCTGGGATTGCCATGATGCACAGATCGGTCAGAATGTTCATGATGAGGCCGGGCAGCATGTACATTGTTGCCTGTGGCTCGCAGAGTGCTGGATCAGGGTTCCCGTCATCAGCTGCACGATCTCATTTGTGGACTGCATAGCATGGGGTTGAAAGGATGGTGTTGACGTACCGCCTTCGTCCTTGTAAAACACCCACATCTTGGAGTATGGGCGACACGACCCAAACAGGATCCCCATGTTGATGACAAATGTAGTAGTGACGAGTAAGATGACGGGAAAGATGAACTTTTCCACCCAGAGACCTTTTGAAAAAGTGACAAGATTAGAGACTGATCCAAAAACGTATCGCAACCAAGAGAAAAAAAAAAGCAAAGCAAAGAAATATAACACACCCTTGACTACTCGCCGAAAGAAGAACAACATGTTGAACTTGAGAGACCAAATAAAGACGACATAGGTTGCCACACCGGCGCAGAACCATCGTGTGACGTGGATGTAGGGCGCCGCCTCCTCCTCGCTCATGAGGAGTCTCTCTTGCAGCGTAAGTGTGTGAAGGTCCGCATGGCGGTCACAGACGTCAGCCGCGTAGGTCATTATTGTATACACGACCTGTAGCATACGAAAAGCGTGGTTAGTTTGAGGCTTCTTGATCGAGGGACGCTGCTGAACAAGACTTCTTACCCAAGAGAAGAAAATCATGTAGTCGTCATGGTCGAATCCCGGAAAGCCAACCATCCTCCAGCGACAGAATATTCGAAGGAAAATCAACAGAGAGCCCGCACCATAGAGCGCCCACGTCTCTACCAGAGCCTCGCTGTACGCCATCTTGGTTGAAGAATCAGCGTGTCGCCTGAACTCTGAAAGACAGTCCACATAAGATTTCGACCGCTTTCCAAAATGCTGTAAGTCGAAGACCCCCTTCCCTGACTGACTGTCGAGCGGTGCAACTCCTATGTAGAGGGCTCCTGGCAAGAGACAAGCAAATGCAGAAGGAAGACGGTGCGTGGAGAGAAACCAAGAAGATAAAAGAAAGTGGATTCTCGATAGGATGGATTGCATGTTGCTTTTGGGTTGGGCAAATATGTACATAGTACCACGCGCCCCAAACAAGATATCTGGCATGCTTATGCGCATCTTTTCGCTTCGAGCCCTGGTCCCCACACCTCCATCTCGCTGCCAGATTCGAAGCTCCCGAATATGGTTTGGGCGTGTGCTTCTGCCAAGTCCCTGGACCAGCCTGGCCTTTCCTTTACTATTCTCCTGTTCCATTTTTCTATTTTTGCCTCGCTTTGCGGTGCCGGTGTCGCAAAGAGAAAGCAAAGAAAAAGAAAAAGAAAGGTTGCAAGGTTGCAAGGTAGCAGCGTGGTTGGGGCTGCAGCAACTGGAGGCCAATATTGCGCGGTTTACTGCAGGATAGTGCCAATCGAACACAGTCCCTGTGCCCAGTCACTTTGCTAAATGGGGTCATGTACCATCCAGGGGCTGCTGCTCCGATGGATTGCTGATGTCCATATGTACGGTCTCGCTATGCTTGCCTTGTTGAAGCCTGAGGAGGATCAGGATTGCAGGGTTGGAAGGAATCCTGCCGGGCCTGTCAGCCTAGATGTAGTCTATATCCTCCATGGTATTTTATTTTCGGTACAGACGTGCTGCAGTCGCCTGTTTAGGAGCACACCGGTCTCTTTGATTCTACAGAGTAGGTATGGAATCTTTGGTATTCTGCTTCTCCGCGAGCCAGCCATTGGAGGAGACTGGCTCAAGTCAATTTACTATACAATACACACACACACACACACGGAGATGCCACCAGGAGTACCCGCCCGCTTCATGAATCGAGGCTGAACACTGAACGGAACTCGTGTCGCTCAGTTAGTGGGAAGAAGAAGCAGAAGAAAAAATCAGAAAGGGGGACTGACGACGATCTGCATCGATGGTGGTTAGCACTATGTATATATCGCTGGATTGCGTCTCGGAATGCAACCCATCAAATGGATGGATCCAGAGGGCTGCGCCTCGTTCAACTCGCTTGGCTGCGATGGTGTTCGAAAAGGGTCAAGCAAGATCGTCTACGACAGGGTTTGTTACTTTTGCCTTCCGAAGCATGCAGGTACCGCTTTGTACTGTGGAAGGGAAGAGGAGGCCAGGAACTTTAATATGTACAGCACACAAAGTCGACTCTATAATACAAAATGCGGCATATAGTACGTGCCTCAGGAGGAGAATATACTTTCCGACCGCATGGCTATCCTGTGCTGCGCTTAGGTAAACAGAGTATATACAGTGATGCCAAAAGAGTAGTTATATATTAGTATTACTAATACTATGGTGGGCTGTAAGTTTGCTGTAGACTTTGGGGTTAGGGTAATAGAGTCGCTAGGAAAAGTGCGTAAGTTTGTGATGAAACCAGTACGCACCTAGTAGAAAACGTGCTGCCCCACTTATGCGTGACTTGAGTAGTGTCCATAGTTCGCATACTATGGAGTAGGGGCACCCGCCCCAGAACAATCGGGCCAAACGAAATAAGTCCACGACCACGTTTTGCCAGATCTGGCTCGGCGATACTATGGTATTACATTAGTATAGGTAATTAATCTATGCCCCGCATGTACTGGCTGCAGCTGCAAGGGTTAGGGTAAAACTCTTACAAGGATCTATACGTAGGATCTGCTGCAAAAATCAGGGTTAGGGTGATGAATCAGCGCGAATATACCCGTAAGTCTCCCACGGCGCTACGTACCGAAGGGCGCTAAGCCTTATTCATTAATACACCGTATAAAACGGGGCCCACAAAGACTTGACATGGGTTGGCAAAATAGGCCTGCAACCATACATAGTAGTAGTCCACGGTGGGGCTTGCGGTCCGCTTCAGGTTTCGCATAGACGATGCACGTCGCTGGACGATCCGAGTGTCCTTGAAAGAGGAGTCACTGGACTCAAAATCAAAGAGCAGAGAGAATTAGCTACAGCACGTGTTTATCTGGCAGCAGAGCCGGGCAGTCCGTCGGCTTCGGCTCAGAAAGTATGCATGAGCCCTTCCAAGCTTACTGTTCGCCTTGCATCCATCTTCAATATCATGGTAATGATATAGGCACTGCACTATGTTGCAACTGCCGGTGGAAAAGACGCACCGTTTGCCAAGACATATGGCCATACTTTTCCACATTGCCAAACAGGCACTTGTGGCCTCTGACTAATGCTCGAACCTTGATCGCGTGGCTATTGCTTAGTCAGTGCACCATAAGACGCGAGCGACTACATAGTACAACACCAACGAATCCATACTGTCTGCCCGTTCCGGTATACATAGTACTGCATCGATGATTACGCTTTTGGGGCATTCTTGTGTCGCTCTCTCTCGACCCTGAACCGATTCGGTCAGGAGTCTGCGGGTACGAGGCGGGGGCCGTGGGGTTGTCAATCTCGGGTGGGTTTTGCTGACTGCTGATTGGCCCCCCGGGTCTCTCTCGGCGACTTACTATAGTTACATAGTATATACTTCGTCGGTCTGGGGTGCTATCTTTATGCCTTTCCAAGTATATCTCCCGTTATATATTAGCAGTAGCAGTAGCCGGCAGGCATTCGTACCTACCGCGAACGCAGGCTATATAAGGAGTAAACAAATATTATAGCCTACGTATTACTAGCTAGACTTAAGAATATATATTAATTAAGCAACTATACTAAGAACTAAACGTATAATATCGTATTCTATACTAATACTAATTAGTATCTTTAGAAAGATATAGATTGGTAAAGCGTAAAGAGATATCTATACAAGACTCTTACTATATTACGTATACTCGTTAATATAGTATATACTACTCTCTCGCTTATCCTATAACCTTAGTAAGATAAAACGAGAAGATCGAATAGGTACCTAGATTTCCTTATATTATATATATTATCTAGCGCCTTACAGTATACGTCTATTACGCGTAATAAAACTATAATAAACGCTCTAATAAACTATCTAACTAACGCCCTAATAAACTATCTAATAATTCAACTTTCGCAACGATAGTAAGCTCGGCCGTAGCGGGCGGTATTCCTACGGATAAGAATAACCGCTCCTAAGTAGTATTACTTATCGGTATTTATATAATCGAAGAAATACTAGAGAATAGCCTACTAGACCTAGGATACCAAGCTCTTATAAATACCGTACTATAGTTTATAATCCTAGGTAAGGATATACTAGTCTTATATTTAATTATATTCCTAGTAAACTACTTCGTAATATATAAGTAATAACGATTATGTAACGAAGATCTATTCTATATATATAGAGAGGATTTTTTACTATAAATATAGTAAATATTCGAACGAATACCGGTATTATACCGGCGGTTCCTAAAAGTCTTCCTCCGAATAAGGGGTATTTATACGGGTAAAAATACGGAATAGATAATCCTATAGTTAATACGCCTCGCCTAGATAGAGGAGATACTATTATAGGATAATAGTAAACTAGCGAATATTATAATATTACCGGAGTCGGTAATATACGAACGCCGTATAAACTTATTATTAAATATAGTATATACCTAACGAGCTTTATAAGGCTAAGTATAATAGGAAATATAATAACCGTAACGTATATACTAATCGGAATCCCCGATAATACTATAAGCCTAATAATACCGTCGATAATACCCGTTAATAAGGGAAACCTATTAAACCCTAGGGGATATACCCTATATAAACTACGATACGGGAACCGGTATTAGCTACCCCTAATCCTAACGAATATATAACTACTATTAGCTAAGTATAACTTATATATTATAGTCCCTCTAAGATTAATTCCTAATAAACGCCTTAACCCTACGAAGTCTATATAGTTCGTTAAAACGTTCGATAAGGATTAAAAATATATAGGTAAATTATATAACTTACTTAACGATAAAGTAAAAGTCTTTATAAATATCTACTATTATATAGATATTAAGCTAAATTAATTCTATACCGTATTCCTAAGGATTCTTTAAGGACGAGCTAAGATCTATTATATCTATTATATAGATATTAAAATTAATATATTTATAATAATATACTAGAAGCTTAAAATATACTTCGATACTAAAGTAAACTATTACTATTACTATATAGACTAGATAATAATAATATTCGCTCGAATTAGATATAAATACCTAGATATAATATTATATTAAGTTTTATGAATACTCCTTGATAAACTATAGCTATACTAACGGGTATTAGGCTTAGAGTATAGGGGAGAAAATATATTTCGTATAGCGGTAATTAGAGTATATAGAGGAGTTCTAAAGCTTAAGATAATACTTTTTAAACCCGCTTACTAATATAAAAAACTATTTATAAACCTCCGCTCTATACTAGAGACCTACCTTAATAAAATAACCTTTACCTACTTAACGGATCTTTACCTAATAAACTAATATTATATCGATAGGAGATATAACGGTATAAGCCGGATATAACCGATATATAACTAAGGGAATATAGGTAGATTAGGCGGGTTTAGGAATCGTAGCAGAAGCCGGTAATATAATAATAATTATAGAGGAAATACCGGGGAACGAGGTCCGGAGAAAGCCTCTCGGCTATAGCGAAAGAGATACTTCGTATATCGAAAGGAAGGATACTAGTTAACAAAATATATACCTAAGGAACGATAATTAGTAAAGGCTAGCTATATAATATAATACGAATTCGGTAAGACCGATATTAGTAATTTTATAGTCTTCTTTACGGAGTTCGAGGGGTACGATCTAGACGATAACGATAATTATAAGGGATTAACGGACGATATTAAAGATTATTACGATAAGAACGGCTATACGGCCATTATAAACTTTGCTATAAATAGGGCGTTCCTCTAAATAGATAGCGAGAATATAATTAATTTTATAATAGTATAATCGTTTATATATTAAGTAATCGGGAATAATATCTATAAGGATATTATCAAGGTCCCATTATACTAATTTATTATCGAGAACTATTACTCGAAAATACATTTCTAAGGTATTCTACCGGATATAAGCGCGGTAATAGTTTTAATAGCGGGAAAAGACTAATTCCTTATATTCTAACGATAGGACCTATTGATATAAATAGATATAATAAAAGCTAGGAAAGTATAGGTAAAATTCGGAAAAGGCCCGATAGTTTTATTATTAGGACTAACCAAGGTTCGAACCCCGTTAGGAAGGATCGTATTCTATATCCTAAATATATTAACCCCCTTCCTATTATACCTTATAGATATAGACCGCCTCGGAATCTACTTTAATAACGTAATAAACGAGCTTATAGGTACGAATATTATAATCCCTATTACTTGAAAATAAGAATACCTATAATTTTTTATATCTAAATATAAAATAAATATAGTATTTTTAATAAATACTAAACTTAGATAACTATACCAATATTTCGGCTACCTAGCAATAAACCGACTTTATAAATTACTAGAATATACTAATTATAAGACCGATCGAATAACGTTAGAAAAGATCTCGGAAATATATCGATAATACTAATTAAACAGCCCTACCCCCCGCTATTTTAAGTTTATACTAATGAATAACCGTAAATTTAATTGTAAAGTTATCGTTAATATTATATATTTAAATAATCGAATAATATTATATATAATCGATACGGCTATATTATTCTAAATAATAAGATTCTTCCTAATAATATCCGCAAAATATATATAGGAAATTTTACAAATACTATAGATTAATATATACTAAAGCCCACTAGATATTATAATATATAATATAGGTACGAATTTCGCCTCCGAAGAATTTCGTAGGGAAGCGAAGATAATAGGAATTATATATAAATAAATAATAGTAAAGGTATACTAGTTAATTAGGAAGGTGGAAAGATACTATATACCGCTAAAAAGAGTATTTACTATACTCTATAAGGAATTAAGCGGAACCGGAACGAATATCGATATTATCCTATAGATAGCCGTTAAGGCTATAAACGATATAGCGGGACTAAACGGCCTAATCCTAATACTACTCGTCTTTGGTATATACCCTCGAATTTTGATAAACTCCTCCCTATCGCTATTAATAACGAGATATATAAAGGCTATTATTAAGGTAATAAAGGTATTAAGGAAAGTTATAGCGGAACGATAGGTAGCGGATATATTAAATATACGAAATAAACCGCTAGTCGATATAATACTACCTTTATAAAGCTACGTCCGTATTTAGAGAGAAAGAAGCGGATAATAAGGCCCCTTTAAAATTATTATAGTAGACGGATATAATATTACCGTTAATATATTAAACAGCTTAATAATATTCCATTTAATCGTTATCTAACGCTACTATTATAATAGCTATAATAATAGGTAATAAAACCCTATAATAAGAACCCTAGACTAGGTAAGATACGAGAACGAAAACGGTAAAACCGGGGATAAACTATAGCGATTAATATATACCCCGAAACTATTAATAAAGGTAAAGGAATCCGCGAGATTCGTAATACGGAAGGAGAACGATAATTATAACCTAGCTATAAGGCTACGAAGAGAAGATATTATTAATTTACTAGGCCTACCCTTCAAAGAGTTTAACCGATATAAAGTAACGGATCTTATAAGGAGAGATATATTTAGGTTTAAGAAATTCGATACCGAGAAATATAAAGGGGTTTATATATTCCGCTTACGAATAGTCCGTAAGGTAAAAGGAAAGAATAATAAGCTATACGAAAAATTAAGACTCGTAATATAAGGGTATAATAACGGCGAAAAAGAAGGTATCCTAATATAATTACCGATAATTTAACGAATAAGCTAAAGGCTAATACTAATATTAGTATTAAGCTTAAAGAAAGATAACGGTATAAAACTAATATTAAGAGATTATTATATAAGCCTACCTATAGTTAAAATCTACGCTTTAACGAATAATTCTCGTAACGCTATTAAAGAAACTTACCTAAAAATACCCCTATAATATAATTATCCGAGTTATCCGCCCCTTATACAGAATAGCTAAGGCTAGGGTTTATTAGTTTACTACCTACTAAATATATTATAAAAACTAGTTAGGAATAAAATACTCGATATATAACCTATACCTCCTAATTATAATAGATAATAAACCGTATAATATAGTAGGAATATAAACTAACGATATCCTAATACTAGCGACTACGGAGTTTATTAAGAAAGAGGAAGAGGTATTACTAACTATAATATTAAAAGTAAAACTAAAAGTAATACTAATATATAATATACCTATAGACTTTAATAACGGACGTTTAACGATAGAGGACGATATCCTTAACTTATACTAAAAGGGCTAAGTATTTAAATTATAACCGGTAAATATAAAGGCAACGGATAGGGTATAATAATACCTCGAATAATAAGTATAAGGTACGTATATCGCTTTAATATATTAACTAAAGATATTATTCGACCTATTAATAGTAGCCTAGATATAGAACTTAGATAAAAACAACTATATTATACTAAACCGACGTATCTTATAGTAAATAAAGAATACCCGTAGGGGTTTAAAGTATATCCTACTCGACCTTATAATAGCTAAAATTATAATATTCGCGGATAGCTTATTTACGAATAATAAGGACTTTATATTATAACTAGGCTATATAATAATATTAGTAAACGAGGATCGAACGGAAAACGGTATTAAATTTATAATATAGGCGAATATTATCTATTAATCGTTAATAAAATATAAACGTATTATACGAAGCATTTTAACTAATAAGATTTATAGTATAGTAAACGGTATAAATATAAGTACCTACCTTACGATAACCCTACGAATAGTAATAAAATAGTTAAAACTCGAAGATATCCTCGTAGTAGTATATACGGACTTATATTTACTATATAAATACCTTGTTAAACTAGATATAACGAAGGAAAAGAGATTAATAATCGATATAATATCCTTACGCTAATCGTACGAGATATACGAAATATCCGAAATACGATAGATAAAAGGCGACGATAACCTAGCAGATATAATAATAAAAGGGTTACTAAATAACGTATTAAAACGCCTAGTAGAAGAGAATAAACTCGTAATCTATATAAAAGGGTTCGTCGAGAGATTATAACTACTATTTTAATCGAGTAATAATACTTATTCTAACTAATTTAGGTAATATCTATTTACTTCGAACTTAAAAGCTACTATATACTATCGGAATTAGCTATAAAAACCCCTTACTAATACTATAAGTATCTAGGAACTCTTACTTCTACCCTTTCTACCTATTATAAGTATCGATTAAGAACTTTTATTTTTACTCTTCCTAATTATCATTATACTAAACAAAATCATCGTACTAAATATAATATACCTACTAAGAATAACGAAACCTATAAAGAAAAGAAATAAGCTCCTAAGATAAAGATCCGAGGAGTTATAAACCTCGATAGGCTAAAGATAAAGGCTAAGGGCTTTATTAATAAATTCTTTTTAAATAAAGAAGCTAAAAATAAGATCTTAAATATTATTATAGGAATTAAAACTTAGGATCCCTAATACTCGTCTAACTTATATATTCGTAAAATATATAAATATATTATAGATAAAGGACTATTTAGCAAGAAATTAGCATATAAAGTTATCGCTATTATAGCCCTTATAAACTAAACCGCGGTTCTTAGTAAGTTTTAGGAATATATTATAAAGGATTATAATGTAACTATAAAGTAGATTACCTTTATTATCGATATCCAAGTTTTTATTAATTAGGATAAGACTAAATCAATCGTTCCGACCGCCGTATATAGCCTTACCGTAAAGCATTCCCCTAAGAAGCGTAAAGCTAGATATAGAGATATTAAGGAAGCCGTTAAGGAAGCTATTGCGATAGTAAAGAAAGCGAGGAAGTAAACAGCGGATAGTAAATATATAGAAGATTATATAATATATTTTCGGGATAATTAAATAATAATAATATTACTATACGATAATATTGCTTAAATAGGGAGATACGGTTACGGTTACGAATAGTTATATTTTTAAAAGACTGCTAGTATTAGCAGTAGCAGTAGCCGGCAGGCATTCGTGCCTGCCGTAAACGCAGGCCGTATAAGGAGTAAACAAACATTACGGCCCACGTATTGCTAGCTAGACTTAAGAATATATATTAATCAAGCAACTATACCAAGAACTAAACGTACGATATCGTATTCCATACCAACATTATGCATATACGATCCTATGTGATCCTACAGACCGGGGCCATTGGAGCCTAGACAACCCATCAAAGACTCCAGGTCATGGATTATTGGCCACAACAGGAGCCTCGCAGGAAGAGGAGCCGGCAAACGACCCATCTTCATACCATGGTTGAGCCAGAGCATACACGGTATTCTGTACTCTCTCTCTCTCTCTCTCTCTCTTTGAGTGCACAGTCACGCTCGGTTTGGCACATGGCAGACGCGGGCCTCGCCGAAAAGGAGCAGCTCGGTCAGCGGACGGAGCAAGACGGCCAGGAGAGGAAATTCACAGAAGCCATCGCAATATCCACGGACAAGCTCCCCACCACAATACTACATAGTGCTCTGCTGTCTGTCTAACAATACCACGGGTGCAGCATGACTCGTGGCCAACATGACGCGCATGCGCAAAGCGGCAAGTCTGCTCAACGGTCGCGGGAAGAAGCCCTGGGGGGTTTTTTTAATGTCCTAGTCAGTACTTGTGGAACTCTGTGAGCCTCGCAGGCTGAAACCAACGGCACGTACTATGTAATAGTACTATGGATATGAGACGAGGCCGCCTCCTCCCACGTTGTGGGCGGGCGTGGCTTGATAAACGGGGGCAACCCGCCAAGAAAGCGAGTCTGGGGAAAGTCTTCATCGGCCAAGACGGTCCCATATATAATCTCGATCCACTGGCCGTTATGCATAGTACTTTGTACTTGTGTGCTTCTCATCTCACCTCTTGTCACCCCTTCTTTGGGGGTTGTACTGTGTACTTTGGAGCCCAAAGCAATAAGCTCAAACAGCGCAGTGCCAAACAACACTGTTCTCCCCTTCAAACCAAAATTCCTATGAAGGCCTTTTCCCAGTCCAAGAACATTGCTTTTGACTGTAGTGTACTGTCACCAAAATGCTCCATACATTGTACTGATAAGACCCAACCGTGCTTGGTTCTGTCGCAAACTCCGCTCACACGCCAACCAACAGCCAAAAAAGGCCCCGTGCATGGACACGACCGGCCAGCCAGATCCTACACTAGGCCGTGTACTGCATATCTGGCAAGCCTGTGTCGCATCAAGGTCCACCTGCGCTCGAGGGGTCCCTGAACCGTGCGTGTTGTTGGATCAGCCCTCGGACAGAAGTGCTGAAGACAGAGTAAGCTTTGCGATGCCTCGGCGAATCACTTGCCAGCACGGTACACTGGCTTCCTGCTCAACGATTTGGGGGCTCATTGCAATCCGTAGTTTCTCATTGGCGGGCGTGTGTCCATGAGCTCGCGGGCTATCAAGAGGCCCGGCCTGCTGGCACGGGTGGCAGCGTGCTCTTCTGATGCATCCAGATGCTCTGCCATGCCTACATATTGCTCAACCGGCCGATGTTCCTCCCTCCGTCCTGTGCTGGGCTTTGCTGCTTCACTTTTGTCGTCCTCTCACCTTCTTCTCCTCGTCCAATAGCTCCTCCTTGACGCATTTTCCCTGCTTCGCCATCGTCCTTGTCGGCACGCCTCAGCTCTTTACGTCCTAGTCCCCTGCTTGGCTCCCGTGTACCCTCCTGCATTCGCCATGGCTTACAAGCTCGACTTCAATGTACGTATAGTCTTTCTTTTTTTTTTCTTTTTTTTTTTTTCCCGCTTCTTGTTGTTGGTTTTCTCCGACGTAGACAGGGTCTTCACGACCTAGCCCAGCCCTTCAAAGGCTCGCCAAAAGGTTTATCATATTGAGTGGCCTGGGAACCAAGATCACGTGCCTTGTCGTCCACTCGCTTTGCTGGCCCTTCGACTGAGTGCCCCTTTGTCTTTTTCTCCCTCGGCATCTGTTTTCACCCCCCGTCAGACAAAAAGAAATACCATACTCACCCACGCGCGGGGGGCAGGCACCCTACTACAACACCATCAACAACGAGCTCAGCGCCACAGCCGAGACGTGCCATGGCGTGAACCCGTCCACAGAGGAGGCCCTGCCCGCGGTGCCGCGCGCGACGCAGGCCGACGTCGACCGCGCCGTCGCGGCGGGCCAGGCGGCGTTCCCCGCGTGGCGCGCCACGTCGTGGGACGAGCGCGCGGGCTTGCTGCTGCGCCTGGCGGACGCCATCGAGGCCAACCTCGACGCCTTCCGCGACCTCGACGTCGCCGAGTGCGGCAAGGCCCTGCAGACCTCGGCCATGGAGATGGGCATGGCGCTCAACCACCTGCGCGTCACGGCGACGCTGCGCATCCCCGACGAGGTTGTCGAGGACACGCCCGAGCGCACGGCCGTGGTGCGCTACCGCCCGCTGGGCGTGGGCGCCGCGATTGTGCCGTGGAACTGGCCGATGCTGCTGGGTGTGGGCAAGCTGGGGCCTGCCATCATGGCTGGAAACACGTAAGTCTCTCTCCTCTTGGGGAAACGAAACAACCTGAAGGGAAAGGGAGAAAGAAAAGAAAAAAAAGAAAAAAAAAAGAAATAAGGCTGACAGCTGAAACAACAGTGTCATTGTCAAGCCTAGCCCATACGCTCCTTACATGCTCTTGAGGGTAGGCGAGCTGGCAGCAAAGATCTTCCCCCCTGGCGTGGTCCAGGTGCTCAGCGGCGACGAGAGTCTCGGCCCACGTCTGACCGAGCACCCTGGCATCGCCAAGGTCAGCTTCACAGGCAGCATCGCCACGGGCCGCAAAGTAGGCGAGGCCTGTGGCCGCACGCTCAAGAGAATGACGCTCGAGCTGGGTGGCAACGATGCGGCTGTCATTTGCGACGATGCTGATATTGCCAAGGTGATTCCAGCGGTAAGTTAAAAGCTGTATTTTCTTTTACCAGTCGGTGATTATTCCTTTGTCTTTTGGGGGTGAGTAGAAGAGAGAGGAGGCCTTCTTGGCTAACGCTATATCAATACCACTGCTAGGTTGCCTTTTTGGCATTCGTCTCGGCTGGGCAGATTTGCATGAACATCAAGCGAATCTACGTCCACGACAAGATCTACGATGAGTTCCTCAAGGCCCTGGCTGCTTTTGTTCGTGAGAACATGCCTCATGGCCCGGCTGCCGATGCCACTACTGCTATTGGCCCCGTTCAGGTACGTCCCAAAATAAACCCCCAATCATACTACATACAGACACAGCTTCTGAGACTCCCCGTGTCCCCACCATCCAGAACAAGGTGCAATTCGAAAAGGTCAAGGAGTTCTTCCAGGAAGCCGAAGCAAAGAAGCTCTCCATCGCCCTCGGCGGCCCCGGCGAAATCGCCCACGGCAAGAAGGGTTTCTTCCTCCCGCCGACGCTGGTCGACAACCCCAGCGACGAGGCTCGCATCGTCACCGAGGAGCCCTTTGGGCCCATCCTGCCCGTGCTGCGCTGGACGGACAAGGACGAGGTGATTCGCCGCGTCAACGCCCTCGAGACGGGTCTGGGCGCCTCGGTCTGGAGCAGAGATGTGGCCAGGGCGACCGAGATTGCGAACGAGCTCGAGGCGGGCAGTGTGTGGGTGAATGCTCACTTTACCGTGGCGCCCAATATGCCGTTTGGTGGCCACAAGGCAAGTGGTATTGGTATGGATTGGGGTGTTGTTGGCCTCAAGGGGTGGTCGAACCCCCAGGCCTTCTGGACAATCAAGGGTTAAGAGTCTTGGGTCAAGATGTGACTACGCGTCAATACAGACAGTATAGAGGACAATTGAGCTTGATGGATGAGATTGCTGGCTGATATGGAAAAGGCTTTCGATGCATTCGTCTTCGTTCAGGTCAGACACGTCCGTCCATGTCATGGCTGTTCGTTGGTAGGCCACTCACTGTTTGCTTTTTGTTTTGGTAATATCCACCATCCAAAGCGTCTTGGACAGACAGGCAAAGCATGGTCCATCGACCATGGTTGCTTCGATGCGCTCAAGATGCCCTTGTCTTCTGTTGCCACCATCTTTTCAGCATTCGAGAATAGTTGGTTGAATGCGTTGTAGCTTATGAATAATTGCATGTGAGGCTCTACGTTGAACAGTCTTTTGCACGTTCACAGCACTTGATCGGTTACTGCCTGATGTGAGAACTCCGCGATATACACTGTCATCTCTTATCAGTCTTCCACTCCATCGCCGTCCAGCAGACCATTGCCTCGCCGACTACCATCTTGCTGCTCGCCACCACTCAACCGTCTTGACTTCGCCTACAAGGAGTCAAACACTCCCTGCTTGTAAGGTAGCTGCGTTGCAATTGCCGGGAAGAAGCATCCCCCTTTGGAGCGCCGAATTAGAAGGCCGTCAGCGCAGGGACTTGTGAGATTCCGGGTGCTGGGCCAGACCTGTCTGCGTTTTATGCGCTGCCGCGGTTGAGCTCGGACTGCATCAAGTTCTGGAAGCTGTGCTTTGAACACACGGTTGTTGAAAGCGCAGCGATGTTGTTTGGCGGAAGATCTGTTCAGGCAGTCCGCTATGCGAGCCTTCCACAGAATAGAGTTGAAGATGCTCGTAACTTCAAAATTGGTCAAGTGGGCGCTGTCAACTCATGAAGCATAGGGACGCACATAGGCCCCCGCTGGATAACCAACCCTGCTCGATGCATTCGGGGTTCCTCAATCTCACCCACTCGATGCTGCTTGTGTCCTTGGTCAATGCTTCATATTCACGCTATACCTAGATAGTCATCGCATCAATCGCTCTGGGAGTATGCTTCCATCTACTGTTCTTCCGTGGTCCGAGATCTAAACAGCCGTTCGTTGTACAGCGCGCCAGCGGTCTTGCATAGCTGCCCACGTCTCGTCCAAACTCTCTGGCTCCCGGACCAGTAAGCCCCAATGAATGTATCCGTCCGGTGTAGCTGCAGTCAGCTCTATCAAGGCCTTTTGGCTGTCGTTCTGCCGACATTCGAGGACGGTAGTCAAGTCGAGTATGAAGTTCTCGAGGGCGGCTCTGTTGACGAGAAACAGGCACGCGCGGGGCAGGGGCACACCAGTCGACATGTCTGGTTCCTGGTTGCAAATAAAGAGCGGGCCCTTGGCAGCCTCCTCTCCCCAGTCCTCCTTTTCTTGGTCCCACTGGAAGAGGAGCACATTGTGCGACATGGCAATGTAGGATTGTATAGTGGGTTCGTAGCGGCGGATGACGCCGAGGTTCATGTCGCCAATGGTGCGAACATGGCCTTGGAGCGAGTGCGCTTGTGGATAGTCGGCAGTCTGGACGGTCGTTGTAGCTGTGGCTGTGGCTGTGGCGGTGGCGGTCACTGTGACTGTTGCCTGCCTGAATTGCGCGTCAGAGCTGGCTTGGGGGCCGTCGCTCTCGTAGTCGGAGACGGGGACGGCATGGGCTGCTCGGTTGGCGCTGTGACCTTGACGGCGTGCGCGACGAGGGGTTGAGGGTTTCATTGTCTGACTAGGTGTTGGTACGGGAGGCACAGGCTCAATTCCGTAAAGAGCGACAAAGACGACTGACGATCTGGAAAGTGACTCGATACGTTAGCAGTGATCGTGCAAGAGCAGAGGCGTGAACGGAAGAGTCGTGTGCCGCCGGTCCTTGGGGGCCCAGATCTTGTACGACTGTGATAGCGCAATGCCGTGTAAACTGTGACCATTGACTGACTTTATAGATCTGGACTTGTTTTCTCTGGCGTTCAGGGACTGTTGTATGTGCGCGGTGAAATACAGATTGTCGTGCTTGTCGGATGTGGCATGGTTGGGCACGCTGTCGTTCAAGGCCGGGACGCCCGCTGGCTGTGTTGCGAAGATGCGATCAGCTTAATAATTATTGGATTCGGATATCTACAAATTAGAAGGCAAGATTCCAATAGTCAAGCAAGTCAAAATGGAGCAAGTGAGGCTGTCACAAGCCGGAGCAACACAGCAGTGCGAGGGGAAGGTTGATGGAGGCGCGCCAGCGCAAAGCCAGGTGACGTTGTACTTGTACAACAAACACGGCTGTAGAGCCCTTATCTTATCGCTGCTACTTCTTGGTTGCTGGAGGTAACACTGCATCGCGCACTACAGCGTCTGCGAGTCGCCTGCAAGGCACCAAGCACCACAGGATTGCAGTACCGACGTCACCTGGGGCCTGGCTCGCCTTTTCCTCTGGGGCGTCTGCCACTTTATCATCACCACCGACAACTGTCTCAGCTGAGGGCAAGCTGGCCCTTTCATCTCGCTGGTCACTTTCGCCTCCATTCTCAGGCGAATTCACGCTCATGCACAATTGCCTGCATCGAGGTGCGACCATGTCCTCGTCTGCCGTCGCCCATCTGCGCTTTTGACACCAGCTGCCTTCTATTGCTCCTCCTCCCCTCTGGTGGCAGACCAGACCGGATCGAGTCAAGTAGACACGCTGCTCTGCCGCCTCTGTTCTTTACCATTGTGTGAGTTCAGAGCCCTTGATCCCTTCGAAACGCTGGCGTCTTGCAGCCAGCTGACTTCGTACGCGAAGCATGCCAGTCACTTAATTGCTAGGATCGCCACGCCGTTGATAGCACACGGCCGTTCCGCCCGCCATGGCGTCCCAACTCGACACCAACCACCCCCAAGCAGCCTCGGATGGCCCTGATCCCGCCAATCTGGCCTCTGTGAACCCGAACTCGCTCCATTCGAATCTCTATGCGCGACGTGCTGAGTATACGAGGGTTCATCGCACCCGTGTCAAGGTCGGCACCTGGAATGTTGCCGCTTGTCCTGGCACAGACAAGGACCTAGCTGCATGGTTTGTGGACCAAGATACCGAATCGCAGACGGCGACATCTCAGTCCACCTCCCAAGAAGCTTCAGATACACCGCATCTGCTCGCAAATGGCAAGATTGGTCTCTACGTGCTCGGCCTGCAGGAAGTTGTGAACCTCAACCCCGTCAGCCAGTACGTGTACTCCGACGCCAACTCTACCGACAAATGGCGCGCTGCTCTCGAGGCAGCTATGCCCCAGGGCTACACCTTTGTGGCTTCGGAGCAAATGTCGGGTCTCCTGCTCCTGATTTATGCCGCTCCAGAAGTGGCGCCTCTTGTGGGCAATATCAGCACCAGAGTCATAGGCACAGGAGTGGGCGGATGGTTTGGCAACAAGGGAGCCGCTGTGGTGCGCATCATGCTAGGTGAGGCCACCAAGATGGTTTTTGTCAATTCCCATCTCTCGAGCGGCAGTGACGCATCCACCATCGAGCGTCGCTGCTGGGACGTCCGGGCGATTCTCGACCGCGCTCGCTTCGACCCTGTCGTCATCCCGGGCGATGACCGCTCGGAGGAGCAAGAGAAGATTGGCGACGAGGACTTTGCCTTTTGGTTCGGCGACCTCAATTTCCGCCTGCACGGCATTCCCGGTGACGATATACGCCACATCTTGACGCTACACACCAAAGGCGAGTACGTCTCAACGAGGCCGGGCGGCAGTGGCCAAGACAGCGAAGAAATCACTATCGTGGCGAAAACGTATGACAGTGATGACGAGGGACAGCAAAAGGAGGACGATGCATCCTCCAGGACCCGATTCTCAAATCCCAGCAGCGATGATGACTCTGTCGAGCTGCCCGACCCGGATGACTTTGACCAAGATCCCCATGAAGACCCGGCCTCTCTACAGGCGACTCTGGACTCGCTGCTCCCGCATGACCAATTACAGCAAGTGATGAAGCAACAGAGAGCATTCCATGACGGCTGGCACGAAGGGCCCATTACCTTCCTACCGTCCTACAAGTACGACGTAGGCACAGTTGCGGTATTTGACTCGAGCGAAAAGAAGCGAGCCCCGAGCTGGTGCGATCGCATCCTGTATCGAACCAGGCGGGACCGTGAGCAACACGAGAGGAAGCTCAAGGAAGAAGCAGACGCTCGCAAACGCGACGAGGAAATGAAAGCCCGAGGTATCGACCATGCTGGTGACGATGACGAAGTCTTGTTCGACTACGACCCCGAAAATGACGGCGACACGGAGCCTGCCGGCAAGCCCGCTCTGGATTATGACGAATATGATGAAACCGGATCCGCTGGTCGTCAGGAAGCCGGTCATGAAGAGAACCACACACAGGGCCTTAGCCTGGAAACCTACACCTCCCACCAATGGGTCGCGTCCTCTGATCACAAGCCTGTCTCTGCGACCTTTGTTCTCGATTTCGATGCTGTCGTACCGGATCTCAAGGTCGATGTATACGCCGAGGTGGCTCGTGAGATTGATCGCGCGGAGAACGAAGGCCGACCAACCGTCACCATTGTCTCGGAAGCTTCGCAGTCTGGTCCTGAGTTGGTCGATTTCAGCGAGATTCGGTTTCTCGATCGGCGGCTGGCGTCGCTAACCGTTGCCAATACTGGCCGCGTGCCTGCCACAATAAGCTTCATCGCGAACTCTCCTGACAGGGGCTCGGAAGATGGCAGTCCTTCTCATGAGTGGCTATCGACCTCGTTGACCAAGCCAGAGCCCACCGGTGCCGTTGAAGAGCCCCTTAGTCTGCAAAGCGAGGTCACATTGCAGCCAGGCGAAACTGTCAATGCGGCTATAGAAATCTATATCACTAAATTGTCGCACGCAAGATTGCTGAATGATGGACGGGAGACCCTAGATGAAGTGCTGATCTTGCGTGTTGCGGATGGGCGGGACCATTTCATCACGGTACGAGCTGCTTGGCTCCCGACATGCATGGGCAGATCCATTGACGAGCTGATACGCGTGCCTGATGGCGGCACTCGAGCCTTTGTGGCCGCCCTGGCTCAGAACAAGAAAGTCAAGTTCACTGGTGCAATCCCTTACGACTTGGATATCCACCGCTCTGCGCCCAAGGAGCTCTTCAAACTGATTGAGGCCCTCGAGATCCTCACCGACAGGACCATTGCTGATGAGCAGATGCTGGGATCATATACCATCCCTCGCGACAAGCACGGCTGGCCGTTTGAACACAGTGTTGCTGGTGCCCACCAAGATCTTGTACCTGCCGTCATTGACGCTCTCGACACGGATCGACCTATTGCTGATGCTTTTCCGGCCGAGACTGATCCCTGTCAGCGTCTGGAAACCGTAGCCGAGGTTCTCCTTCTCTTTCTGCGCGGTCTGACGGACGGGGTTGTCAACATCCAGCTCTGGTCCATCCTTGAGCAAGCCCCCATTAGGGCGTTTGGTCAGACCAATGGCGGTGGTGTGGCCACACCCATTGGTTCTCCAGCAGATGCCGATGAAGACGATCGAATGGCGGTCCTAGATGTCCTCACCAATGCGCCCAACCACAACATCTGTTTTGTCTTTCTCACTACCACGCTGGCAAAGGTCATCACCGAACTCGCACCGATCCAAAAGAGTGAGCTGGAAATGCTGAAGTTGACGACCCCAAGCTCTCCGTCCAGTCCAAAAAGCAGTGGTGGCGGGAGCCCGGGTGGCGCCATCGGCGGTGCCATCGGGGCGATAGGTCGTCGCTCACTCGTCTTTCGGCGAAGTCTTACGGGTAAAGCAGGTTCTATTGGCGGTATGCCTTCTATCAGCGACGCGCTTGCAGCCGCGGAGCGGCGCCGGGCAAAAGAGAAGCGTGTAGCGCAGTTATTTGGCGGCGCTGTTTGCCGTACGCCGCCGCCAGTAAAGGACAAGGAGCGGAGGGTGTTGGAAAGCAAGCAGGCTATGCTGATTGAGTTGTTTCTACGGAGGCGGGATGGAGGGAACCTGTGATTGAACGCATACAAAAGACGAATGCTCCGATGATTGCATTGCTGAGTGTGCAAAGCGGTTTGGCTTGGTTCTGGTTGTCTTTTTCCTGGTGGTGTTGCTAAGAGGCAAAGTAGGATATGTATAGAAACGATACCCCCCTTGAATAAGGCTTGTACACCATTTTATCTTTTTTTTTTCCCTCCTGTCTTGGTTGGCGTTTCGTCTTTTCATTTTGTTCTCTTAATGGGTGTTTCTTCTATCAGCGCCATTATGTCTCTGTCTTCTTGGATACTAATGGGTGGTTTCGTCGTCTACCACGCACTGAATCCTTCCCGCTCCATGTTTTCATCTCCCTCACATGCTCATTTACCGAAACCTCAGGCTTTGCTCTCTTGCGGTTTATATCTCTTGGTTGTTTGTCTGCGAAACTCGTCGCAAAGCAAAAGTGTTTTGGTGGGTGTATACATACACGAGCCACCAGCACCCATCACTTGATAATCTTTGTCTAAAGACCTCTTTCTCTGCAAATATACATTCATGTTCTAGTGTATTTCGAAGGCGTTGGCTGGTTTCCAGGGCATATGTCGTCCCATCTGAGGGTTGCAAGTGCAGTGACTCGTAGTCAAGCAGCGGGTGGAAGGCGTGACGGGCGTTCTGGTGGCAGCAGTAGCAGCAAATTTGCCTTCACTGGAAACCGCTCGTGTTGTTTTTCTCCCACAAGCTGTCCGCACTTTTTATTTGCTGGCTGGAATTCGGTGCCACTGACTGCATGACCGTGGAAAGGGCTGCACCTTTTGCCCGGTTTCCTGCTCTGCCTCTCTTTCCATCCCCTTTCATCCAGCCTGCAGACAGAACTACATTGCCAGGACAGCTAAAAGGCTGCTCCCATTGTGCGCTACCCTCACCAAGCCCAAGCCCTCTGCTTGTTGAACAAGGTAGCAAGCAGTCTCCAAGATCACCTTGCTCCAGTTGCCCCTTGTTGCTCATCTTCTTTGCTTGCTCTTCCTACGCCGAATCAAGCTCAAGGCCATGGCGTGCACGACACGCCCTGCCGCAAACCACGAATCCCAACAGGACGCCTCCAAGCCCTCTTCGCAGACCAGCCGACTCTTCACGTCGCAGCACTCAATCTACGCCCGCCGCGCCCTCCTTCGCCTGGCCGACAGCCGCCGCTCTGCCCTCCGCCAGTCACGGATCGACAGGATTCTCCAGCGCTTCTCCAAGGACGAAGCCGAGAGCCTGTACAATCAGGCCAAGGCACTGGCAGAATTCAGGGACAAGGACGAGGACATAGCCAAGGATGACCAGCGGCGCTTGGAAGACTATCAAAGGCGCGTGGCGGAACAGGAGGAGGAAGAGAAGGGCAAGAAGATGCCAGCGCAAAGTGCTTGGGAAGATCTATCTGACGACGTGCAATGGGGCGTCGGTCACCAAGCGTCGCCTACCTGGAATGCACATTCCTTCTCGGAGAGTGATAGCGAAGATGAAGATGACAATGACAATGACTGGGGTGCTGGTCCCAGCTTTTCTTGGTTGGGTCAGAGGGCAGAGGGCCAGTTGGACGCGGAAGAGCAGAGCGAGCCACAAGCAGACGACTGCGCACTCATTGCTGACCTCGACGCGCACCCAGGGGTGGACAAAGCGCATGAGGCCAGCATGTCCACTACACAGGACCAGAGGGCATCTGATGACAATGACGACGATGACGGCGATGATGGCGAGGATGGCGAGGATGAACGCCAAATGTCTACGGATAGTCAGCAGTTCTGGGATGACTTGGGCGGCCAGAGCGCTTGGGACCTCAGCTACGGCCTTGAGCCTGCCGGCAACGAGACGCCTGCCACATCCAGGTCCCATTCTGTCACTGGAAATCACAATCAAACCCCTGACGATGACAGCGATGACGATGATTTCCTCCTCTACACACGTCCGCCGTCGCCCCCTCCCACTGCAATAGCAACACACACGGGCTCGCTCCGCCCACTGGCTGTACACAGATCCCCACACAGTCGTATCCATACCAAGCCCACCGAGAAGGACGCTGAAAGGATCGCTCTGCTCTTGCAAGACCGCCAATGGAACCAGCTGAGGCGCAAGATCAAAGCCAACAATGCCGCAGCCCAGTCCCGCCGAGAACGTCGGAGGACGATGCCGTATTTCCCCGTCCGGGAGCTCAGGGCGATCGACAGTAGGATCGACCCCCGCCTGACCATTTACAACGTCGTCAAGCCCGAGGATGCGTTCTTCCATCGGGCACCAGGAAGGAATGGTCAGCACATTGTCTCTCCTCTGTGGCAATCCGGACCGCAACGATGCCGAAGAATTCTGCCGTACCGCGTGCGCAGGCTCTCTGGCAGAGTACTCATGTAAATGCCGTTTGGAGGCGAAATCGTTGGGGAGCTTCTCAGTTTGGTATTGACGTCGACAAACTGGTTGCTAGGCGCAGATGAAGCCGAACATCAACAGGGACGAATAGTAAAGCTTGAGCTGGGTAGGATTCAAGTTCGTGGGAGTCATATCGGCCCAAGGCAAGGCTTTGCAAAGCAACTGTAGGCAGGATGCTTAGGCGAGAAGTCAAGAATACAACAAAGCCCCTGACAAGGCTGCGGTTAGACCTCACGTATAGAACTCTAGAAGTACTTGGTTTCGTCAGTAGCATGTATATGAGCAGGATTCCTGAATGCCAAGTTAGAGACACCAACTATGCTTGAATCCCCTCAGGACCTTCTCATTGATCCAAATCATGTAGGCTTCCACTACCCTTAGACTGAAGATCTTGGCATGATCCGAGTACAGCTAGTAATCGCCAGGTACTCGGCTATGAATCTGTCCGCGCCTGGTAGGCAAGAGAGTCACACATCCAACACCGGCCCCTCTCCTCCATAGACAGGGTCCCTCTCAAACCACGCCAACGCCTTGATCCCATCCACCCTCTCCTCCTCCCCCTCCACGCCATAACACATATCCCACTGACAACCAGGAGGGTAGCTCCCCACCATCTCAAACCTCCCCTCCCCTTCTTCCTCCTCCTCCTCCTCCTCCTCACGCACCAACCGATGGCCAACCCCCGCAGGAACGACAATCAAGTCCCCCACACGCACCTCAGCCTCCACCCGCCCGGGGTTGTCCTCGCCACCAAAGCACAGCATCGCACGGCCGGAGGAGACAGCGAGGACTTCGTGTGTCGTGCTGTGGAAGTGCGTGGTGGGGTACATGGTGTAGCGCCATTGGGGGACGACGGAGGCGGTGGTGCGCAGGTGGGACTCGATTTGCTGGGGTGGGAGGGTCCTTGTCCTTGTCGTTGTTGTTGTGTTGGATGGTGGGAGAAAGGCCGAGTGGTAGATGAGCAATGGTTTGTTTGTGGCACTGCAGTTGGGGAGGCGGTTATGTGCCGGGATAAAGTGCTTGCTCACGCGCAGCGAGGAGAGAGGTTGGATTCGCATTATGCTATGTATATTTGCCTTTTTCCTCTTTTTTTTTTCTCTCTCTCTTTTTTTTTTCTCCTTTCCTTTTCTGTGGTTTGCTTTCTGAACAATCCTGTGTTTTGCACTGGCTTGTGCTGCGCTCCCTGTTTTGTATGTTGTTGTGGAAGGCTGATGATGTTGGAATCGAAGCAAGTCTTCTTGAGCAGGATGCAAGTAGTGATGGACGTCAAAACCCTCGCCCCGGGTTCATTACTCTGCTGCCCAACTTATTCCGTTGGTTCCGTATGTTTCGTGCAGTGGGGTGTGGCTTCTCTGGATGGTGATGTTGCGGAGCAAACGACCTGCGCAAAGGTCAACATTGACATGTACGAGGAGCAAGACAAGATGCACAGCACTGTGTCGCGTTACGTCATGGGTACTTGTGCTTATCACCGGTATAGACAGACTTGGCCTCGCCCAAGTAACCAAATCGCAAATGGCAACAAGACGGCTCAGCTTGTGAGAATCAAACTCGCATTGAAAAGAGCTTCGAAAGGGTATAAATATACGCGCAACGGTTGACAAAGCAAAAAGAGACGGAAAGCAACACTGTCTGGACACGAGAGCCAGCCTTGCGGTGCTGACATGGAAACCGAACCCAAAATCAAACCAGTCCTCACAGTCCAAAGTCCGTAACCCGTAATCCATAATATGTATGCTGCCCGATAGTGTTTCCTGAACCTGATATGCATGGTAGAATGTTTGCAAAGGAGGAGAGGAGAACGATTTTGCACTTTGCTTGTGCTTTGAATGAGCGCTCGTGTCCGTTTTCTGTTGATTCTGCCCCCCTCACCTCTCACCGCAGAATGCGGGTAGACGTGTGCCAGATCTTGAGGACAATGTTGCCCAACAGGCCAAAGATGCCAACCACCACAAAGATGCGCAAAAACTCCCACCAGTACTTTGTGCGAACCTCGGTCTCGATATACTCGGTTGCCGCGGTGGTCTTGGTCTTTTGCTCAGGGCTAGCAGCAGCAGCAGCAGCAGCCGCAGCCATGGGTGGGAACCGACCCGTGCTCATGTAGGTTTCCATCAGCGCATCCTTTTCGTACCAGCGTTGCAGCAGCCATGCGTCGAAGCTGTCGTGGTCGTCCAGGGGGATGTCCTGAACCCGGAACCTGCGCCAGTAAAAGTTGACAGACTTGGGGGGTCGGCCCTGGAAGTAGGTGCCTGACAGTGTGAAGAGTTCCTCGCCGTAGCCGCCGCGCCTGAAATCATAGAAAGCAGCCATGTCAGCAACAATCAATCCGCAGAGATGATAGATCCGTCGCGAATGCCACATCAGAGATCCAATAGTACTTACGGTATACCTTCATAGGCCACAGTACAGTCGTAGATATAGTCCACAGTGCCCTTGAGTTCCTTGAGCACAAAGTACATGCCCGTGCTGCGCGGCAGCAACAAGTGCGCACAGTCCTTGATCCCAGCCTTTGCCGCCCACTTTGCGGATTTGGCGCGTCCGTTGTCTGAAAGGTTGGTGCCCTCGGGGAACAGCAGCAGCCACATGGGGTTGAGAAAGGATCTGCCATCAGGAGCCGTGTGCTGCATCCTGAGTTTGCCGAGTCGGTAAGCCATGCGGGGCTGGTCTACGGCCATCTTGCGCGACATGAAGATGAAACCATAGAACATCATTCCTGGCCCAATAACGGGTATGTATTTGAGCGACTCCTTGAGAATGATATATAGGTAGCCATGCATCTGGGGGTTGTTCGCATAGCCCACCCACCAGAGATACAACCAGTCGGTATAGATCTAAAAGACACTGTCAGCTATCTGGACGATCTATTTTGCAAGCGGGTTGGTTTCTCTCTTAGACAGGCAAAGCAAGCAAACGCTACACGCCGAGACAAGAGCGCGACATACCTGGTGGTTCGCTATCATGACCATACGATCAGGAAAGTCGAACTCGACGCGCCCGTCTGCCGCCCGGGTGATTTGCCCAGCGACTGAGGCATCTCCGCTGATACGGATAGTCGTAGGGCCCCAGACCTTGGTCATTGTAACAATCAAGAGGCCGAATGATTCTTTGGTCAAGGCCATGTAGGCATAGTAAAGATCACGATTGATCCAGTAGAGTGGCGCGCCGATGAACTGGGTAATATTAATGCTGGGGTAGCAGAGTAAAGTCAGCAGAGTCTCTATAACAAATACGCAGCAAAGCAAGAACCAAGAAGACGCAAGACTCACGCGACACAGCAGAGGAGGAAGTAAGCAACAAAGCTAAAGCCGCGCACAAACTGCGTGAGGCGGCTCTTCTTCTCCCTACCTGAGGGGTGTGGTGCGGTCTCCGGGGAGCCATCGCTAGTGACAGAAGTAGCCGAGGTAGGCTCTGATTTGGATAGAGGATCTGAGGAGGCCTGCGCTCGCCTACGAAGCTCGGTCGCTGCCATGATGATAGAATGTTAAGGATTAGAATTAGAGGCTATCGCGAGGAAGGGCGAGTTGCGCAGGTCGTTGTGGAGAAGACAGTGCGTTTGCGCCTGCAGGAGCAAACGCGTATATTACTGTGTTTATGCTCGTAGGTGTTTGTATGATATGCTCGAATTATCGTCTTGTATCGTTGTGTCTCGTGTCGGATAATCGTGTCCAGTGGTGCTGGTCGCTGGCAGCGAGCGAGGGAGGGCGAGTAGGCTCGTGAGCAGGTGCAGCGCTCCAACGAGCGCGTCCCTGTGTATCCGTCAAGTGTCGCGGCCGTCGCTGGGGTGGAGCTGTCTAGTAATCTTCAGAGAGAACCGAGAGCTGTAGAATGCGCGAGCGTCGGACCAGAGGCGGAGGCAGGAGAAGACGAAAGCCGAACGAAGCAAGGCTGCCGAGGTTATCGTGGGCTTTCGAAACGATCGGTTGTCAGCTAGACCAGCGCAGGACTGGCTGACAGGTTAGGGAAGGCTGCCGAGGGCCATGGAGAGAGCAAGAGCATGTGAGATTGTGTCGAGCACTGGCGGGTTGTATCGTGGGTGCTCAGCTGCTCGGGGACAGAAGCACGAGCGCGCGATACAAAGGTAGAGAGACGTTGTGCTGTTGGAGGAGCATAAGACGATCCGGCAGCTCCGGTACTGCAGGCGATAGGCACTGCAGCGCGTTTGGTTAGTGCACTCGTGTTGGGTATCGCGGGGTGGCTGGCAGGCCCAGCCCACTGAAGCGCAAGCCTGAGCTGATGCCTGACCACCGTCACGCTGCCGCTCTAACTATATACGTCACTGAAACAGCCCCGCGATGGTCCGTGCGATAGCTGCAAAGCGGGCTTGTCTGCCTTTATTATGCTCGCGATAACCTTCTACAAGGCGGGCCGCCACAATGAGCCAAGCTGTTCAGTACAAGACAGCGTTCATTACCCGAGGCCTCGTTACAGAAAAAGTGTCTGTACATCGTTGGTTTGCAGTCTGAGCCAGATAGGCCCAAGACGTTGCGCTCAAAAGTCTTTGCAGAGCCATGTGATACTGGGGAAGCACGTTGCGCAGCCAATCACAGGCGGTGTCGGAGTAAAATATCCTCCCGTTTCCGATTCCCCGCCAGGGCCCAGGGTCCATCTCACCTACTAGTACACGGTACACAGTACATGACACATAGAGTACGTCGCTGAAGTACTCTAAACTTCTTTGCTGGTGGCCACCAACGTCTAATATGGTGTTTCTAGTACTGAGCGGCTTGTAGATAGTACTACGTAGGTACGACGTAGCTCTTCATAGCACTATGTACTAGCGAGCCTCAAGTGGGGGGTCTGCTGGAACATGCAGAAGGTACTTTTTGCGAGTATCTTTTTTCTGAATTCATGACGAACCCAAGGGCATCAAGTCGTCCAGGGCTTCTCTTTAGCACGATGCCTCGCAACATGGCGTATCGGCTTTTCTAGCCGCCTCACTCTGGCCTTGGATCCTGACCGATATCCCAAGAAGTTTCGTCACTTGAGCCTACCAGCCGTGGAACTGTATTCGACCTAGCGACTTTGGCAGACATGCACAAACACCACTGCGCCTGTCCTTGACTCTTCGCCATCCTTGCCGTCTTCGATTCTAGCGAGGATTTCAGGCCTTGACACCACGACTATCACGCTTTCTTAAGACGTTCTAACCTCACCAGGATGGGAGGACCGTGTCTACCACTACACTGCCTATCCTCGCAGTCCCATAACCACCGCCCAGACTCACGCCCTCTGCGGCTTTGGTCACTCCCTCAGCAGCCCAGCTTCACCCAATAGTCGTCGAAGACCCGAAATAAGTATATAGCCATTCACCAAGGATGACCACCACTGCTCTCCGAGGGCCCCTCGCTACTCGGCTCCAGGCCTCCTTCTCCCACCGTTGCTCGTCGCTCATGTCACGGCCGCAATCGCGCTGCTTCTCAGCCACACCAACACTGCGCGAGATCCGCGAAGTTTCGAATCTCCCCGATCGCGTGACTCCATTGTACGAGGAGACAGCAGCTGGGCTGCTCAGCCTCCATTGGAGCAGCACACCCAGAAATATCCTACTCATCCCCAAGCTTCATGCGCCAAAGGTTGTCGAGGACGCCGTCCGCTTCGCCAAACATTTGCACTACAACTACCCCGGCATCAACATTGTCTTTGAGAGCCGCATCGCCGACCGCGTCCATCATGAGCTGCCCTTTCCCGTTTACTCTACCGCGCGAACCGATCCGGCCACCCAGTTTCCCAATAAGATTGATCTGGTGACGACCCTCGGCGGCGATGGCACCATTCTGCGTGCAGCCAGTCTCTTCTCCTTGCAGCCCAGTGTGCCCCCAATTTTATCCTTCAGTATGGGCACTTTGGGCTTCTTGGGCGAGTGGAAGTTTGCAGAGTTCAAAGATGCCTGGACCCGTGTCTACACCAGTGGAGACGCCCCCGCCGCTTCACGTCCCAAGGTTCTCCTCCGCCATCGCCTCAAGGTCGGTGTCTACGACGAAGAAGGCAAGAACATCAACAGCCAGCTGATGCCCACGTCCACTGCCGAGGCCCATCAGAGGCTCCGGCTCCTACCCATGACCCCAGAGCAGGAGGCGGCCATCGGCATACCAGGCTGGGTTCCGCCCGTCAAGATTCCTCCGACATTCCATGCGGTCAACGAGCTACTCCTCCACCGGGGCGGTCAACCCCACCTCGCTATCATTGACGTCTTCGTCAACAACCACTTCCTGACAGAGGCTATCTGCGATGGCATTCTCATCAGCACGCCGACTGGCTCAACCGCGTACTCTCTGAGTGCTGGCGGCGCCATCGTCCACCCTTTGGTCGGCTCCTTGCTCATCACCCCCATCTGTCCTCGGAGCTTGAGCTTTCGACCATTGGTGTTGCCTCTCGATACCAAGGTTGTCCTTCGTCTCAGCGAAAGGAATCGCGGACGCGAACTCGAAGTCAGCATCGATGGCAAGCGACGCACCGGTGCAAGTCCCGGGATGGAGGTCCGTGTGCAAGGCGAGAGCATCACAAAGTCTCCCGATGGAAACTGGCTCGGCGGCGTCCCTTGCGTCATCCGAGACCATCACGGCAACGGGGAGTCAGCCGACGAAGATGACGATTACGGATGGGTTGGAGGTCTGAACGGCTTGTTGAAATTCAATTATCCGTTTGGCAACGAGAACACGTGAAAAGAGGGCGAGCACGACATGATGTGAAGAAGTGGAAATTGATGATACCCTTAGGCCGAGAGAAGAAGTGGCCATTCCAATTCACGAACGGCTTGATGTTCATGTTTCGATATCATGTCGCACCGTGCACGATGATACAGATCGGCCATCGAGCCACACCATATAGCGAGCGCATAGTCCCAGCGGTTGTCCTGTATTTTGAATAAGATTACGGCCATCTGCTGTCACGTGGCTTTGTTGAACATGCGTCGTGCATTGCGAAGTGCAGCAAGGCTGGGTCTTGGAAGGTCTGGGCACATGCGCCTGAGTACTGACGTGACCTCCTCGCCTACACCGTTAAATACGATCAAATTCCATGTACATGTACCAATCTCATACACTCTCAACTGATACCATGATACGACTTGGCAATATTGCTCCCCCCTGATTCTACCTTACATACTTGGCAAAAAAAGGACTTCGCCATTTCACATTACTTCAACACTTGCAACAAACAATGCATCCTCTAATATGACACAAGAAGTAGACAACTGTATGTATTTTGGCTCGCCCAAAGGTTGAAAAAAAAAAAAAAAAAAACTTGTCTATATAAGCATCAAAAATGTGTGCTTTCACACATATTTCACTAACGAGCGTCAAGAAGAGAAAAGAAAAAAAGAAGAAGAAAAGAGCCAAGCACCAACTTTCACAGAAGAATATGCGCGGTTGTGAAGACTCGACTGCCAGTGTATCTGCCAGCAAGCAATCACGAAAAGGAAAAAGGCGCTGTCTTGAATGCGAACATGTTTCCAAGACAGGAGACGATCAAGAAGTGTCAAAAAGGTGACTGTGGCGTGACTGTGGCGCTTTCAAGGGGTTCGCTGGCCGGCCGGAGGGGACGGCACAGGCGCGAGTCTTGTGTGTGTTGGATCAAGGTGCGGATCGGAATTAGACGGATCTACCGCCTTGCCTCCATGGCCGAGGACGGCTGCCACCAAATCCAGGCCTGTTGTTGTCGTTGTTACCACCACCCTCGCCGCCGCCGCCGCCGTGGGAACCGGAGCCCGAACCTGGACGGCCCGAGTTTCCGCCGCCTTGTCCGTTTCCGAGCCCGTTGCCATTGCCGCCATAAGGCTCCGGCGTGAACGCGACAGGCGCCACGCTAAAGGTGGTGGTTGACGTGGAAAGAGTGGTCAGGGTTGATGGGTAGGGAGAGCCCAGGGGAGTGGTTGCGTAGATGATGGAGAGAGTGCTGGTGCTCACACCGCTGCTGGTAGCGGCTGGGTTAGGCGCCAGACTGGTGACGACGCCGGTCGCTGTTGCTGAGGTGTTGGCCGAGATGGCAACGGGCGCGACAGATGAGGTTGGGTCTGGGTCGGAGACGAAGCTGGTGACGGTCGTGAGGAACCCTGGAGCAGCTGTGGAGGAAATGTTGACGGAGAGTGTCTCTGGACCAGTGGACGAAGTCGTGCTTGGGTCAGACACGAAACTGGTGATGGTGGTTATGAAACCAGTTGCACTTGTGGACGCGTTCTGCGAGACCACGACTGGGCTGGTGGAGATTGGTGCAGGCGCATCAGAAATCGTCAAACTTGTCTGGTTCGAGATGCTCGTACTCTGCGGGACGGTGATCGCGGTGATGGTGACTATCGGAGCAATGCTCTGTCCCAAGGTCTCTTGTCAGTTTACCAACGCCGCCAGCGAGGAAAGGAAGCAGAACTTACACCAGTGATTGTGACTCCCTCAGGTGGGATCGTCACAACAGGGGCAGATGAAGCCGACACGTTGGTGTATACACCGCCAGTGAATGTCAGCGTGGACAAACCACCGGTCCCCGTGGGCAGCGACGGGGCCGGCTCCGTCGAGTACAAGAGAGGGGGGACCGTTTCGCCGGTAAGCGGGTCAGCAGAGGAGACGGCCGTGGCTGGAACCGGCAACAAGGAGGTGCTGTTGCCGTCGGGCACACCGCTACTACCAGGCCCCGGTGCGAAGCCTGGTCCAGCTGCAGAGGCTGCTGTTGTAGTCGTCGTTGTTGTTGGGGTGGCGGCGCTGCAGGCTGCGAGGGACGGTGTGACGCGCAGGGTCTCTGTGATGGTTTCTATGGGGAAGCTGTAGGCCTGTCTCTGCTCAAGAGTGTCTGCTGAGAGGGACAGACTGGCGGCCTTGTCGAGGAACTCATGCTCGCTGAGGAGAAAGGCGTTGGCGGCTCTGTGGGACGCGTTGGAATGTCAGTTCTTGCTTGGAGTTGAGGATGGCTTGGTGCTTGCCAATACCAAGCATGGGGCTTTTACTCACCCTGTAGCCAGGAGGGCTAATCTGAGTGTAGAATACATGATATTCTGTAAGAGAACGAAGCTCAACGGAAAGATGGTGACGGAGGGAGAAGTTCAAAAACGAATGGACAAGCCGTCAAAAGGAGTTGTAGGCTTCTTGAGAAGGGCAATGCCTCACGACCTCTGCATTGGGTGATAGAGAATCCTCTGCGGCTATTGAGCTGCGGTGAGGTCGAGAAGAAGAGGAAAGGAGATTGACCTGTTGCGTGTGACATGATGACTTTATATCCGCATCCTCAAGAGCAGTCTATGCGGCCCAGGAGAGCGAAGACCGGTCTTTTTCTCTTTTCTTTTCCTTTCTTTTTTCCGTACTAGTCTTGGATAGACTATCCATGTATCAGAATATCTCAAAAAGAAGGAAAAGTTCCCCTTCCTCTTGCACCATTTAATTCCTCCGGCTTGGCTTCCTCGAGCAGAGAGAGAATCAAATCATTTTTGTTCCTTCTGATCGTCTCCGCCCGCTCGCAGCCTCGAAGCAGCAAATTATAACCTTTCCGCATAGTGTATTCAATATGGGATCGCCTCCTGTCATATTAGGCAAAAGCAAAGAGACTTGCAACACCATTACTTGTGTACTACGGTAGTACACGACGTTTGTGCATGGTAATAAGCTTGCAATTTTGACGTTGAGCGCGGGTAAAAAGGACGGCGCCGCCTCGCTGCAGGTACCACCAAGGACGAGGAGGATGAGGAGGACGAGGAGGAGTGGAGGAAACAACATGTTTACTTTTTTTTCTTTATTTCCCACTCTGTACTCATGTACATCAGTCAATATGCCATGTTCTTTTTAGTTCCCTGTCTGTTCATTACCCGTCACTCGTCTACGGTCTCGGGGTCTTACATGCTACATAGTAGGACAACATGGCAAAAGCGTGCGCGGCTCCATTTATGTTCCACTTCAGCTCAAGCCAGGGCAGGAAACAATACTATATTTACCATGGTACAGCACAGTCATGTGTTAGCAAAAAGGAAAGGGAAAAGCAAAGCAGCGAAACAGTAGACAAGGTACGTTTTGCCTCAGCTTGGCAGGTGATACATAGTATACATAGTATACTATGTAGGAAGCAGAAAAGTTTGAAACGGAGTCCTGAGCATATATTGCCGTATGGCAGCATATCCTCCCAGCATAATCATGTCAAGTGCCCGTTACTCACGTTAGAGACCCGCGATAATGTTTCGAGTCGTGGAACATATATCAAGCTTGCAGTCACTTTGTTTGATTACTGCATACATATACCTAAATTGACCGTTTCATTGGAGGCTTGCGAGGTGCCTAGATGAAGGGAGTAACAGACAACAGATAGCGATCAGTGGCGTGAATGGAAATCAAATTTCCGGTGGCTGATGTTACTACGGTTTGTCGAGAACCCGTCTAATGAGAAAAGAGAAAAGAGGCGGCTGGTATCGACAGCACTATTCACAAAGGACATTCATTGTTTTTGCACCACGCTCGATTGCAGATGTGGCAAAACTCGAAAAGCAAACAAATATGGAAGAAATACTATGGTATAACACGCCCAAAGAAAAGAAAGAAAAACGGAAATGCTTACAGACGGAAGGCAACTTCCAGATCATTTCGAGACCACTATGTATGTATAACAGCTCCACTATGCAATCTGTCTGCTGGCATTCTGACATCAAGAAGAAAAGAAAGACTAGAAAAGCAATCCTGCAGCTCCCTTGCGAGTCCTCTCAACTCCGTGCTCGAAAGACATGCAAGCGAGGCCCCCGGGCCCGGCAGGCTGGGTCACAAAGACCGCCCAATATTGCCTCACGCAGTTTTGCAGGATGATACACCTACATCACGAATGTCTGAGGGCCAGGTGTGTGGCTGCTGTAAGATTCTGCGATCGCGTGGCTTCGGGCGAAACAGACAGGAAGACAAGACAAGCTCAATAGTCATTCCGCCAAACCGTGTGTTCTTTTGCTCTGGGAAGAGACGTATATACTGTGGAGTGTATCAGATATATCTGCAAATCGGCTCAGCTAGATGCAACTGTCCGTTGGGCGTTGGCTCTGTATAATCCAAGAACGAAGTTACGGCACCTTGGCATAGTATCGAGATGATCCAGCCAAATGTCATTCATATATCAACGGAAATCCCACTGGGCAAGGATATCGGGCTGGACTAGACGACCCATCGATAGTGTTTGCTGTTCGAGCATAGTATATCGATTCTTTTCTTCTGTTCCTTTCTAGGGGCGATGCCAACGTGGCAGTCATTTTCATAGATGCGTCGCGACTTGATGGGCGTCAGTCAAGAGCTACTTTTCTATGCCAATTAAAAGGGCTGGTGATTCAGCCCGCCCCAGTGATCAGCCGATTGTGCACCGGCTGTCTGCGTGCCAGGTCCTCATTGATCGCTCGAAGGAAAAGCAAAGAGGCAGACAGAGAAAGGCCCGCTCTGTACATAGCAATCGGGCCAGAGACACTTCATGCTATAATTTTCTCTGGCAGAAGGAAAGTCAGCACGTCAACTATGCAGCATTGATTTTTTGACAGAGGCATGACGGCCAGTTACTAAATTATAGTAAACCAGCCGCGGGCGGTATTATCAGCCAAGAAGACGTGGATATCAGCCAACGGTGTACGCCCAAGAGAACAAGGAACCCGCGTGTGAATCAAGGCTTGTGCACCAGAGGCTGTGCGCTTGCAGCATCTGAGTCTGAATAAGAAAACCCGAGCAGCAGTTCATGTCAGTCGTGTTCCGCGGCCGCCCAAGACATTGGGTACTTTCAATTGTTCACGCATGCGGCAGAGACATGCGTCCGTAATGCTTTCCAAAATTGGATACGCCCAAAAGAGTAAGAAATGCGAAGGATTGTTTGTTCTTCGCCAAAGCCCAACACAACCTCCTTGGACGTGTCGCGGACCTTCATCTGTACATAGTATCATTGTTTGAGCAGCCTTGGCTACAATGTATACACAGTAATGCAATATCGAAGTAGACCGACCAAACGTGCTATACTCTGTACACGCTTCACACACTACGCGAGTTGGCTCCTCTATCTATACATAGTATAGAACTTGATTCCAGCTCCGGTTTCGGGAGTCTATTAGTGTGTTCAGCTCAACGATATGGCCTTCGGGGTGATATCTCAGAGTCTTGAGACCAGGGACTGTATAGTAAGATAGATCGTATTATAGGAGATGCCGTCGAGGACTCGTAACTATAAAGAGTGCAGACTCGCCTTCTAGAATAGCCCACGCTTGGACAATCATGTTGGAGTTCAACGTTGGAGGCTCAAGGACTGGACCTCCAGAGGCCAGCCTCAGGCTGCGCTGTCTAGTGTGAGGTGGTGAATGGAGATGCAACGAACTCTGAGTTCCCCCTTCGCCCTGTCAACAAGCTGCCCGCTCCGTTGTATACAGACAGACTCTTTGAAGGTGCCTTCGAATGTCCCCAGCCCACGCCATCCATCTCTTGTCCCTCCAAGGATACAGAGCATGATTGGGGTGCTCACTCGGTCTGGGCCTGCAGCCAAAACTTGCTCAACAGAGTCTGGGAAACGTGCTCAGCTTGGCTCGCCATCAACTTGCTCAAACCCGAACCGCGCACATTCATGTGAACTGTAATCTGGTGATCTGAGCAAGTTTTGTATCACAAGGAAGCAAAATGCTGTCTAGGAAACGGCTGTATCCCACATATAACTAAGCCGCTGCTCTCGGAATGCAAATGGCATTTGGCCCTCACCAACAACAATCGTGGAACATCCTGCACGCTTTTGTACTGCCGTCTTTCGTTTCAATAACTTTGTTCAGTCAGCTGTCCTCTTCTAGGCCTTTGCAAAGTATCACTTTGCTTTGATTCCGTCGCTTAATCCGCAGTACAACGAGTTCATAAACTACTAGCTGCAGTTGCCTGCTCTGACGGCCGCCAGATACCATCAAAAGTGCAATTTGTTTGGTCGTGCCCAAGCCCAATACGTCGCTTGTCATTGGGAAGACTGCTTCATCCACTCAGCTCATTCAATCATGTGTGGAGGCAACGACAGCGCCGTCAATGACCCTCGGCGCTTCGGAGCGCTTGCGATATTGAACAGAGCTTCCATTCCCTCCACAGCCCTGGATGCCAGCTCGCAGAGCCTCTGTGGACATATTGTCTTGTTCAATGAACATGATCACGAGAGTACGTGGGCTACGCATCTTAGGTTCACATCCACTGAGCCACGTCGTCCAGACGGCGATTGGGTCCTCAATATAGCGCAAGTCTCTGCCCTACACTACCGCCATGGGTTGTCGTGCCAGCTGACCGGTAGCAATGAGATAGCTGCACTGGAGATCTGAGCATACCCTGGAGCCGATGCAGGCCTTTGTATCAACTCAATCTCTCAGATTGCCTGGATTTCGATACTCGTACACCGACGTCGGTCGACTTCAAGCTACCGCAACATCTCCATCTCTCTGTGAGCGACCGTGGTGTAATTGGTCGCCGTGTGGCCATCAGTCCCGTCGGTGCGCCAGAGCCGTGTGCCGCTGAGGGCATCATTGGCTTCAACACAGCCTCGACTTTGTCATTGTTGCAGGCTTGACATGTGTTAGAAGCTTTCAAGAATACATCAGTTTTCCAAACCTGTGCATATCGAGAGATAGCAATGAACGCTGTAACCTGGCTGCTTCGGATACAAATCTATTCGAATGAAAAGCTTGATAATGGACCGTCAGCTTGGCTTGCTGAGGTAATGCAATGCAGCCCAGCCATGCCTACTACGTAACCGGCACGACCCCTAATAGGAAAGCTTGCAATCAATCGGCAGTACCAGATATGTACGCGGCCTGGCGGGCAGAAGGGGTCAGCAGAAATTTCAGAGGGAGCGGCCCCACCAACCCCACTGAAGAAACCTCTCCATACCCACTAAGAACAATGGTAATTCTTGGAACAAGCCCCTGCAGGCCTGCTGAAGTAAGCGCTGGCAAGGCACAAGCCAGCGCTGACGGGGCTCTGGGGGGCGCCTGCCACCCATTGTTCCCCTCCTCCACCCCACCTTCGACTTTGCCTCTCACGGTTCTTTTTTGAATTTCATCATTGCAGCCTCTCTCTTCTCTCTCTCTCTCTTCCTCTCCTGCAACCTCAAAGTGTGACTGGCTCATCACCCCATCACCTCTTTGCTGTTCCTGGGTCGGATATCTCTGTTTATCCTCCCATTTATTTCTTATCTTGCAACAGCACCCTTCTTCCTTCGGTGCGCTTCCTTCTCGCATATTCCCATTCCCATTCCCATTCCACCAGCCCAACATGGCTCCCTCTGCATCCAAGGAGAAGAGACTGGCCAAGAAGGCCGCCGAGGGCAAGGAGAAGAAGACTGTTGCCTCCAGGTCCAAGGCTGGCTCTAAGAATGCCAGCAAGACTGGCTCTGTCAATGGCGACGACACCCCTCCACAACTCGATGCCTTTGGCAACCCCATCGAGTCCGACGAGCCAGCCACCTCGGCAGACAAGATGGGCGAGGTCAAGCGCCTGGCCGACCAGATGGACAAGCACGGTCTGTCTGACCGCGTCACAACCGGTGTCCTGTCCTCGGTCGCCTCCTCTCGCGACGTTAAGATCTCCTCGTGCAGTCTCGTCTTCCACGGTCGCGTCCTGATCACCGACGGCACTCTCGAGCTCAACTTTGGCCGTCGCTACGGTCTGCTGGGTGAGAACGGTTGCGGAAAGAGTACCTTCCTGAAGGCCATTGCGGCCCGCGAATACCCCATTCCCGAGCACGTCGACATCTACCTGCTGAACGAGGGTGCCCCTCCATCTGAGCTGGGTGCCCTCGAGTGGGTGGTTAAGGAGGCCGAGAACGAGATGGAACGTCTTGACAAGATGGCCGAGCAGCTCCTTGAGGACGAGGGGCCCGAGAGCCCGGTCCTGATGGACCTTTACGACGTAAGGTTACCCCATCCCTCCCCCGTCCCCTTTCAGTATTTGCCTCGCAGACTCTGCTCGCTAACACGCTCTCTTTTTTTGCCAAATAGCACATGGACAAGATGGACCCTTCGACCTTCGCTACCCGCGCTTCCCTCATTCTGACCGGTCTGGGTTTCAACAAGGTCACTATCCACAAGAAGACCAAGGACATGTCTGGTGGCTGGAGAATGCGTGTCGCCCTTGCTAAGGCACTCTTTGTCAAGCCCACCCTGCTGCTGCTCGACGACCCTACTGCTCACTTGGATCTCGAGGCCTGTGTGTGGCTCGAGGAGTACCTGAAGAAGTGGGAGCGCACCCTTATCCTCGTATCCCACTCTATGGATTTCCTCAACGGTGTCTGTAGCAACATGATTGACATGCGCGACAAGAAGCTCATGTACTACGGTGGTAACTACGACTCGTACAACAAGACCCGCTCTGAGCAGGAGACGAACCAGATGAAGGCCTACCAGAAGCAACAGGAGGAAATTGCACACATCAAGAAGTTCATTGCCAGCGCTGGTACCTATGCCAACCTGGTCAAGCAGGCCAAGTCGCGCCAGAAGATTCTGGACAAGATGGAGGCTGACGGTTTCATCCAGCCCGTCATTAACGACCGTGTCTTTAGCTTCCGCTTTGCCGATGTTGAGAAGCTGCCCCCGCCTGTGCTCTCCTTCGACAATGTCACCTTCTCATACTCTGGCAACCCTGAGGACGATCTATACCGCAACCTGGACCTTGGTTTCGATATGGACTCCCGAACGGCACTCGTGGGCCCCAACGGTGTGGGCAAGTCGACCCTGCTGCGCCTGATGACGGGCAAGCTGTCGCCAACGGGCGGCAACGTTAGCCGTCACACGCACTTGAAGCTGGGCATGTACTCGCAGCACTCTGCTGAGCAGCTGGACCTGACCAAGTCGTCGCTCGACTTTGTGCGTGACAAGTACAAGGACCGCTCGCAAGACTACCAGTACTGGCGCCAACAGCTGGGCAAGTACGGCCTCAGCGGTGAGTCGCAGACGGCATTGATTGGCACTCTGTCCGAGGGCCAAAAGAGTCGTATCGTGTTCGCCCTGCTGGCTATTGAGAGCCCCAACATGCTGCTACTCGACGAGCCCACCAACGGTCTGGATATCCCTACGATTGACAGTCTGGCGGACGCTATCAACGCCTACACCGGTGGTGTGATTGTCGTCTCTCACGACTTCAGGTATGATTTCTGAAATCAATTCCCCTTGTCCAGCTATAACATGATGACTGACTTTCCATGTGTTTGTACAGACTGCTCGACAAGATTGCCAAGCAAATTCTGGTGTGCGAGAACAAGACGATTCGTGCCTGGGATGGCTCGATTGGCGAGTACAAGAACTACCTGCGCAAGAAGATGCTTGCTGCCGGTGCAGTCTAAGGTGGCAAACGCACCGGTGTTTGCAAACTGAGATGACGAACTACGACATGATATGGTTTGGCAGAGCTTGCATCAGGCAGGACTGATAGAGGCATCCTACCTCAATGGGCATACTTTGAGACCATTCGCAACTAAAAAGCGTGACGCCAACGACCGGGTTAAGTAAAGATTGCCGCATTACAACAAGGAAGGGGAGGGCATCGTCGCCATGACGTGACCGAGGGCTCAGCGGCACAATCTTTCTGGGGTGCAGACAAAAAATAAAGACGGTGGATATGAACTGCTGCAGCCAATGGCAAAAAGAGGCTGTTATACCATGTCTGGCTCCAGCAGGGGCCTTTGATGATACTAGGAAAGTAGGCGTTGATTGCAATGACATTTTTCGGAATAGACTTTTGAGTTGGGCTTTGAAAACTTGTGTTGCCTGGAAACAGAGAAATCGGCTTGAGTGTTTTGAGTACATACTTGTCATGAGCTGTAGAAGATGTATTCTCCTAGCGAGGCTGCAGAAATGTTACAATTTGGCGCCGCTGCTTGGCAGATGGCGACGCCTTGAACTGTCAGACAGTGAGTCGACAGCGTCGAGAACGGGGTAACAGCGCCAAGCTAGGGCCCGATGGACAGCTGTTGGAAGCTCTAAAGTACAGGCTACCTTTTTTACGTGGTTGCAAACTCACAAATGCATGTACCCCATACACATTCTGGCCAGGTGGGACACACCTGGAACTTGTGGAGGGGGGGAGTGCAGATCCGATCTGGGAAGGGTGAGAATGGCGCCAAAAGGGTCCCAAGGTTGCCACTGGATATCTGTGACCGGCCCGCTGAACTGGGCATGACCTCGGGCCACAGTTCAGTTGTGGGTGGTTGGCAATTAGTTGCATTGTTGGTGCGAGTTGGTGGTTTTTCACGGCCCTGAAGGCACTGAGTTTGACAGCCAGTTAGTGAAATCTACAGGCGAGCTCTGGGCCAGTGATTGAGGGATCCTTTCTGCTTTGCGTGATTGACTAGTCCAGGTATTCCAGTACTGTATTACCTCAGCACACGCTTCAACACCACGCCTGCAACCTTCGCGATACTGGCGGTGCCTCGCGAAGTTGGCCCCAGCCCAGCCCAGCCCAGCCAACCCGCTCCGGCTCGATCCGGAACAAATCTTGCCCAGCAGCTGTGCGCCCTCTTTCGAGTCCAAAGTCCGCGTCCACGTCCCAGGTCCACGCCTACCACCGTCCGCCAACCCAGCCGGCTCTCTCTTCCTGCACACCTATCTCCATCTTCAATCCCCACAGCCAGCCAGCCAACTGCGATCCGTCATCGCCATTCTCCATTCTCTCTGCACAGCTTTGATTGATTCACTGCGATTCGTCATCTGCCGCAGCTGAGCATCACCGCACCACCCACGCACACCCACCCAGCCCGAGCCTCACGCTGCTAGTCTGGTCCACAATCCATCAACAGGTTGACTTTGCACCATTCTTCAGCATCCTCATCCTCATCAACACCCTACCTCTTTGCAATTCCTCGGCTGCGATTTCGCAACACATGGTGCGGATGGGTCTGCATCGCCAACATCTTCCATACCTACCCCATCCGACGGCGTCTTCTGGGTTTGTCGCCTAGCTGGCAAAGGCAAAACACGCGGAGTCGTTCTCTCTCTTCCTCTCTTTGCAGTAGTAATCGTCTAGAAGAAGCATCCTTTCTTGAGCCATCCAGCAGCGCCAGGCATCGCGTCAGTGACCCCCAATGGAGTCCAACTTCCACTCAACCGTCCTCCAGCGGCCGCCATCGCTCCACGACTACGACGATGACCGCGACCGCGAGCGGGAGCGCGATAGAGACAGGGACGAGAGACGGCGGCGCGACATCCTCAACCCGATCCAGCTGAGCGACAACGGGCCTGCAGCTCCATCCTCGGTCGGTCCTGCTGGTGGTGGTGGTGCGGGAGCTGCTCAACACCAGAATCCGCCGCCACCACCGCCGCGTCACTCGTTTAGCTTGCGATCTCCCACGCAGCCCGACTTTCACAACCCGCCGCACTATACCGCGTCCAGCTCGTCCACCTCGCCCTCAGCCGTTAGCGCAAAGCCCCTGCCCGCCAGCTCCAGCAACGGCGCGGGCACCACCAACACCACCACCACCACCAGCAGCTCTAATGCCGCAACGGCCGCCACCTCGTCGCTCCTCCACAACCCTTTTCTCGCCAACGCTCCCACTTCGTTGCCGCCGCCCGTCCTCGCGCCTCCCAGATCACCTTTGCACGCGCCCCATCTCTTCTACCCCGACATGCGCGACCGCCGCGACCCTCCTCCCCGCGAGAAGACGGCCGGCAGCTTCTACGATCCCACTACCGACACCACAACCACAACTACGCATCGCAGAGTCAGCAGCGAGACGGCGCCCGCGTGGCACAAGACTGCGCATGGGACCTCGGCCTCGGGTGCCAGCACCGCCAGCAACAACAATAGCGGCAACGGCGATAGTGCCAGCAATACCAATACTACTATCACCACTTCCAATGCGAACAATAGCAAGAAGGTAAGCTCGACAAAGAAAACGTGCAAACCAAGACAGAAGAATCACACCATTTTGCCCCCCTTTCGGGCACACACAGACATGAGCATACCCACGTACTACATTCAAAAATGCCATACATGACCACCGAACACGCAAGAGTTGGGCTTGATTTCTTTTGCTGGCGATTGGTTTTTTTTTTTGCGTTTGCATGGCGCCTTGGCCCGTCTGGCCGCTCCTCGCCGAAAGAAAAAGAGCGAGACGCCGTCCTTTTGCCAGGTGCAAGTGCTAGCCAGGACACTTGGGGAGAATCTCGTTTGGCTGCTGGAAGCCGAGACATACTGATCGGGTCGAGTGGCCCAACCCCGAGATCGTCCTCACCCACGCGTCAAACACTGTCAGCTTGGGCCCCCAGCAATCCCGTCCGTCATCCTGAAAAGTTACAAACCCTCCTGCAATCATCTCCCTTCCTGCCGCTCTCGAGCAAAAGCCACACTGCCACCAAATAAGCTCCTTACCACGACGCTCAACATCACCCACCACTGCTACCACTGCCACCCTTCATCATCCATCACCAGTTGCATCAACCCGGCTAGCACGCACGAGATTCTACTCTCTTGCCAAAGATAGCTTGCCACTAGCCTCTCTGCAGCCGTCCTCCCTCTTTTCCCCCTCCATTTTTCTTTTCTTTATCAGCTTGCCTTGTTTGTCCTGCACTCGCGACTGACAAACCTTGTTCTGGCCCCCTTCTGCAACAGCCTCATAAGCTGGTTATCCGGGACTACGCATCTTCCGCGCAGCAGTCACCCCTCGAGCCTCCTTCCCATCATCGTCGCGACGGCAGCTACACCTCGCCTGTGCGAACCATTGCAAAATCCCCCAAAGATTCCATCTCACACAGCTCCCATCTTGGTGGCCCCATGAGTCCTTCAAACCACTCCAACGGCTTGGCTTCGCCTGGCCTGCGGCAAATTGTCGTAAAGCCTGCTGGCACTTATAGGCCATCACCTTCAACTGCCCATGGCGCGCCTTCTTCTCTCTCTGTGCTCAAGACGCCTGCCCCTTCAAGTGTTCGTACTTTACCTTTGCTTGTTGATTGGTTGCATTTCTTTTTTGTTTTCCTCTCTCCTACAATTGTAAACTTCTCTTTTTTTCTTTTCCTCCGTCTCTTGCCCGATGCTAATGAATTCTTCCCATAGACTCCTAGCCGCGACGTCATGTCCTTTTCCAACATCCTCTCCAGTTCCGAACCCGAGCCACGGCCACGGGCCCCGTCCGCCGCTGGACGCCTTCTCGAACCAACAATCAAAGACGAGAGAATGGATGAGGCGCCCACGCCAAAGGCGGAAAAGAAGAAGGTGCCTAGGAAACCCAAGCAACCTCGCGTCTCGGACGTCAAGTCATCCGACACACCAGCCAAGTCAAGCTCTCGGCGTGTTTCGTCCCACAGAGAAAAGGAAATGCCCATCGCACGTCTACCCGTCAAGCGTACCGCCAATGGGCAACCAAAGCCCAGCGGTTTCTCTGCAAACAAGGAAAAGAAGATCAAGGAGCTTATGGACCAGTTGGATGCAGATACTTCTCCCGCTGAGGACGTCGATCTTGGTATTGAGCAGGAAATGTGGCGACAACGCGCTCTTCGCCGACGAATTGCCATCGAGGCACGCGAAAGCCGCTTCCTCACTTCTCGCCGTCTGCATCTGGTCAAGACCACTAACGATCGCTTGAGCTTGCATATGGAACTGGGCAAGCGCCGTTACGACGACATGTACTATGAGGACGCCTTGGCAGAAGTCCGGGAACAGGAGGTTGTGGCCGAAAAGGAGCGCAAAAAGGACATGCAACGAAAGCGCCGGCGCGAAAAGTCCATGGCGGTTACCATTGAGCAGAAGGAGGCCGCCCTTGCCAAAGCACAGGCCGCTGAGCTGGCAGGCGACGAGGCCGAGCGTATCAAGCACCTGCGTGAAGCCGAACGCGCCAACAAAAAGGCCCAGCAGACTAAGCTCATTCTCCAAAAGGGCATCAAGGGCCCTGCTCGCAATCTACCTCCTCTGGAAGTCAACCTCGAAGGCGGTGTCATGGCCACTTTTCAGGCGAACGACATGGAGCCCAACGGTAAGACTAAAAAGGCGCGTACCGGTTCGCGTCCCAAGAAGTCCAAGGAACAGAAGCAGGCCGAAAAGGAGAATGCTATTGCTGCCCAAGCCGCTATTGACGCCGGTCAGGAGCCGCCGAGCAAGGAGGAGACCAAGCAGATTCGCATCAAGCTCAACAAGAAGGACAAGGCGTCCAAAGAGGAAGCAGCTGCCGAACGCGATGCCACAGAGCCGCGCGAGCCCAGTACAAAGGAGAAGGAAAAGGTTGTCGAAGAGCCCAAGGATCCTCTCGAAACCAAGTTCCAGTCGAAGGGTTTCAACCAGATCTACGATCAAATCTGGCGAGATCTTGCGCGCAAGGATGTGGGCAAGGTCTATCGCATGGCTTCCGACTCGTACCAAACCAAATCCTCCAATCTCAAAAAGACCGCCATCCTTGCCTCCAAGGAAGCCAGGCGCTGGCAGCTGCGGACGAACAAGGGCACCAAGGATTTACAGGCTCGCGCCAAGCGTGTCATGCGTGACATGATGGGCTTCTGGAAACGCAACGAGCGCGAGGAGCGTGACATGCGCAAGGCCGCCGAAAAACAGGAGCTCGAGAACGCACGCAGAGAAGAAGCCGACCGCGAAGCTGCCCGGCAGAAGCGCAAGCTCAACTTCCTTATTTCGCAAACGGAACTGTACTCCCACTTTATCGGCAAAAAAATCAAGACGAACGAGGTCGAACGGAGTACAGACAACCCCGAGCTTGCAGCCGAGGAGACGGCGGCGCCCGAAGCGAATGCAATGGATGTCGACGAGGACGCCAGGCCTTCGGCCAAGGTCACCAAGTTCGAGAACCTCACTTTCGAAGAGGAGGACGAGGAGCAGCTACACGCCATTGCCAAGGCAAATGCCCAACATGCGCTGGCAGAGGCGCAGCAAAAGGCCAGGGACTTCAACAAGGACGCCGAGCTCGATGAGGAGGGCGAGATGAATTTCCAGAACCCGACCGGTATGGGTGAGGTCGAGATCGAGCAGCCCAAGCTTCTCAACGCGCAACTCAAGGAGTACCAGCTCAAAGGTCTCAATTGGCTGGTGAACCTGTACGAGCAAGGCATCAACGGTATCCTGGCAGACGAAATGGGTCTTGGCAAGACTGTGCAGTCCATCTCGGTCATGACGTATCTGGCCGAGAAGCACGACATCTGGGGACCCTTCCTTGTTGTTGCGCCAGCCTCGACTCTTCACAACTGGGAGCAAGAAATCCGCAAGTTCGTGCCCGACTTCAAGGTTCTGCCATATTGGGGAACGGCAGGTGACCGCAAGACCCTGCGCAAGTTCTGGGACCGCAAGCACAAGACCTACAAGAAGGACGCCAGCTTCCACGTGATGGTCACTTCCTACCAGCTCGTCGTTTCGGACGTCAGCTACTTCCAAAAGATGGGTTGGCAGTACATGATTCTGGACGAGGCGCAGGCCATCAAGAGCTCGCAGAGTTCTCGGTGGAAGTGTCTGCTGGGCTTCCACTGCAGAAATCGTCTGCTCTTGACCGGTACACCCATCCAGAACAACATGCAGGAGCTATGGGCTCTGTTGCACTTTATCATGCCGTCTCTTTTCGATTCCCACGACGAGTTCAGCGAGTGGTTCTCCAAGGATATCGAATCGCACGCCCAGAGCAATACCAAGCTCAATGAGGACCAGCTGAAGCGTCTACACATGATTCTGAAGCCCTTCATGCTTCGTCGTGTCAAGAAGCATGTGCAAAAAGAACTCGGCGACAAGATTGAGCTCGACGTGCACTGTGACCTCACCTACAGACAACGCGCCTACTACAACAACCTGCGCAACCAAATCAGCATCATGGACCTCATCGAAAAGGCCACCACCGGCGATGACGGTGATTCGGGCACGCTCATGAACCTGGTCATGCAGTTCCGCAAGGTCTGCAACCACCCTGACTTGTTCCAGCGCGCCGACACAACGTCGCCATTGGCTGTGGGCTATTTTGCAGAGACGGCCTCCTTTGTGCGGGAGGGCAACAACGTCCCAGTTGCGTACTCGACACGCAGCCTGATCGATTATGAGTTGCCCAACCTCATCTGGCGCGATGGCGGTCGCTTGTACAAGGCTGGAAGCGACAACCGCACAGCAGGTTTCCGCAACAAGTACTTGAACCACTTGATGAATATCTGGTCACCCGACAACATCCGCGAGAGCGCCAGCGGGTCTGAGGCCTTTTCCTGGCTGCGTTTCGCCGATGTCAGCCCAGGCGAGGTGTCCAAAGCCGGACGTCAGGATCTGTTCACTCGTGCTGTCTCCTTGGCGGGCCAGGAGAATCGCTTGGGACGCATCAGGGTCGCTTATGACGAGCCCGAGGACCAGAACTACACTCCCGCACATGCCTTGTTCAACATTACCGGCCGTACAGATCGCAAGCCCCTGGCTGAAATCACGAAGGAGAGCGTCTTGAGCAATTTGATGAACGTCTCAAGAACGTCCTATGATGACGCAGGATTTGGCCGTTTGGAGCAGGCTGGTCGTCCTCGTGCTTCGGCGCCGCCGATCCAGGTCAGTTCCAACAGTCGTGCAGCCATTGCTGAGCGGGAGGACACCTTCTTCAACATTTCGATGCGCAGAGCCCTGTACGAGCTCAATCCAGCAGAGCAAAGGGCCCTTGTCGCGCAAAAGGTTGCGCCCGAAAGTATTCCCAAGTTTGGCTTGCTTCCAGCGCCTGACAACGAAAAGCATCGCTTCACCAACATTGAGGTCCCGTCGATGCGCCGCTTCGTTACCGACTCTGGTAAGCTTGCCAAGCTGGACGAGCTGCTTTTCAAGCTCAAGGAGCAGGGCCACCGTGTGTTGCTGTACTTCCAGATGACGCGCATGATTGACCTCATGGAGGAGTATCTTACGTACCGCAACTACAAGTTCTGCCGTCTTGACGGATCCACCAAGCTAGAGGATAGACGTGACACAGTACACGATTTCCAGACGCGGCCTGATATTTTCATCTTTTTGTTGTCAACGCGCGCCGGTGGTCTTGGCATCAACCTCACCTCTGCTGACACGGTCATCTTTTATGATTCCGACTGGAATCCCACCATCGACTCACAGGCCATGGATCGTGCTCACCGTCTGGGCCAGACAAGACAGGTTACTGTCTACCGCATGATCACCCGGGGCACCATCGAAGAGCGCATTCGGAAACGCGCGCTGCAAAAGGAAGAGGTGCAGCGGGTCGTCATCCAGGGTGGTGGCACGGGTGCTGGTGTCGACTTCTCTGGCCGCCGGGCGCCCGAGAACCGCAACAAGGACATCGCCATGTGGCTTGCGGATGATGATGAGGCGGTCGAGAAGATGATTGAGCGGCGTGAGCAGGAGCTCATGGCGAGCGGCGAGTTTGACAAGAAGAAGAAGGGCGGTCGGCGCAAGGCTCGCGAGGCTGTGTCTCTGGATGAGATGTACCATGAGGGTAAGTTTTCTTTCGTCTCCATTCTTTCTTTTCAGTGTCTGCGTGATTGGCGTTTGCTAATCTCTGCGTGTGTTTGTAACAATTTAGGTGAAGGCCATTTCGATGATGGAAACAAGCCATCTGGAACGGCGACACCCGTCGAGGCAGCCGAGGCCAAGGCCGGCAGCAGCAAGAAGAAGGGCAAAGGCTCGAAGAAGGCCAAGACAGCCAAGCAACGACTTGCCATTGCCGATGGCGAGATTGATGCCTGAATAGGGTAGGCAGCTACTTTTGCAACAGGTCGAAGGCCGTCAGCGAGCCAAGCCCCGCCAGTGCCTGCCCACGGAAGGTCGACTTTGACAGCCACGGGCATCGCTTCATGAAAGACATACGACGCATGCAGTTTCGTTGTTGCCCGTTTTTCTTCTCTTTTGTTACACAAGTATGGAGCACAAGAGTTTTCCACCTTTTTTTTTTTTCTTCTTTCAGGACTGGTATTGGTTACGGTGTTTGGTCATTCTTATCGTCGTTGCTTTCTTCTGACGTTCTGGGAGGGGTTGTGGATGGAGGCTTTGTGATTGTGTTAATATGCTTTGGAGGCTAGGAAAGGATGAAAGGGAGGCCGAAGATACTGCTGTAGCCTGGGCCAACCAACCGATGAGCAGGCAGGCGAACAGGCAAACAACCAGACAGGCAGGCAGGCAGATGAACGGAAAAGATGCTTTAGACTGTTGACCATTCTTGTCGTTGCTTTGAGAATGATTCGTGGGTTAAGGACCGCTGGAGTCGAGGAGACACGACGAATCCTTGTCCAAGAAATCATTGAAAACATTTTGGACGAGAGGTGGAGGGACAAGAAAGATTTTTGGCAGCAGTCAATGTTCAATGTTCAATGACTATCACTAGGGGAACGAACAATGACTTGAGTGGGACTGATTGATCTGGGTTGGCTCTGCTTACAGCTAGGAAGGCGTCGAGCTTCGAGTGTTGATTCCACGTCCATGAACAACCAATATGGAGAGTGTTTATATAAAATTTAGACGAATGAGAGAATATGCAAGTTAGTGAAGGTAACACAGGACAGCAGTTGAACTTTTCCGGAGCGAATGTGGGCTCTTGTTCCCCATGGCAATTGTTATCCGGTATAAATATTTATAGAAAAACAACATCCGCCATTCAGCAAATCACAACATCGGCAGTCTCTGACCAATGAATGCAGCTCTCCGTCATATATCCAGCGCCGACACGTTCATAGACATCCTTTCCGCCCGCGTCTTGGCCGGATGTCTTGCAAATGACCAAGACGAAGTGCCTCGTACCGTTGTTTACCACCAATGGTCTTCGAGAGCTCTTTCTTGCCCTGCCCAGGATGACACACTTCATTGACCCAGAGGGCGTGCAACCAACCTTCTCAGGACGATCCATGACTAGCCAATTGTCCCTGTGATCGGCGGGTTCTGCTTCAGATCCAAAGTCATAGTGAAAGCCCCTTGCCTGAGCAGAAAGCTTCAACTCCACTGGTGCCGGCTTGTCGTGACTGCCTCTATATCCCTCGGCACCAGCCTGGTGCAACTCGGTCTTCCACGGCGACTGCGGTTCCTTCATCCAGTCGACCTCGCCAAACCGCGGCGTGATGTAGCTAATGCCGCCGCTATACGCCATCCAAGACCAAGACGGGACATGTCCGGCAGCGTTGTGGTCCTTGCTTGCGCCATCAGCAGACGCGAACAACCTGATCCGCTCAAGCGAAGTCGTGCCCCGGCCACGGCACCACAACAGACTCCTTCGAAACAGCCCGCGGCCGCGACCGTCTCCATCGTCTTCAAGGGCGTGGGGGAGGTCTTCCTCGTCAAAGACGCCCAAGCCGCCGCTGACTTGCAGCGCGGCGAGCAGGCGTTCTTCGAGGCCGGCAATGGCCACGGGCCGATCTGTAGGTTCTGTGAGGCCCAGGCGCGAGTAGTCCTCGTACAGCTTCTGGAACTGCAGAATCTTTGTGCCTCTTGGCGCATCGCGGAGGGCGTGGGGGAAATTTGCGTCTCCGAGAAATGCAGCCGTGGTGCTAGTGAAGAAGAAAACGAGGTAAAAGACAGAATGATTAGCGGGATGCGGAACATTTTGCAGTTCGGAAATACAATGCAAATTTCGCAAATACTCACTTGGCCATCTTTGTCATGGACTCGCAACGTACGCCGTCTCCGCATTCAAAGTATACCTGGTAGTCAGTAAAGTAAACTGTGCGACGAGCAAGTGCATGCTCCTGCAGGACCCAAGCCCGCTGATAGAGCTGGCTATTCAAAACGTGTCCTTCAAAGTCATCCACGACTTCGGAAAGACGGACTTGCTGAGGACGAGATCCAGGCTTAGGGAGAACCACGTGCGCCCTTTCGCGGCGCGGCTGAAGGAATCCAGCGTAATGCCCAGGGGCTCGACTTGCCGCGAGTACGACATGCGCGCCGCTGTATACTTGCTCCATCAGCTTGGCCTGCGTGTCAAAGTCTCCTCCTTGGCCTTGAACGATGCAAATTGAATCGATCCAGAGATAGGCGCAGCCCAGGGCGCGAGTAACGAGGACGGCATCGCGGAATGTGTCAGCGAGTCTGTCAAGGGGTATCCCCTTGACGTGATCGTTGATGTTCTGCGTTGTTGTGCAGAATCGTGGGTGCGTGCCTTTGCGTCCCCACTGATGAGACAAGGCGACCCATTCGTATTGGGTCTCGGGCTTGGTTGCGTGCATATGGACCCTCGCGTCGCCATCTGCACCCACGGCGATGAACCTGGCTGGGAGGTGCTGAGTCCGTTGAGACCGAGTCCCGGCTGTCTCTGAAGCACTTGCGGGACAACTAGACTGCCGATGGGCTCTATCACAAAGCCGTAGCCAGTGTTTGATGATGGAGATTAGTCTAACCCTTTCCAATGAAGACCACGGGTGCTCTGCGGGGGAGTCGTTTTCCCACATAGCTAGAAATGAGGGACTCACGATTAGCTATATTTCTGAGATGATCGCTCGCTGCTTGGCCATGAATTTAACGGACAGGCAAGCTTACCATAGTTCTGATCAATGGATATCAACGGAGTTGGAGAGCCGCGCACTTGGAGGAACGACCCGTCACTTTCAAACACGACAGGGCCCGCTGCTACTCGGTACCGTCTTCTGGCTGTCTTCCACAGGAGAGAGCACAAGTCGCACGAATAATCCTCGGCGTTCTTCAGGATCTCTGCCAGGTCATGATTGAGGATGGACCCAGGCTGGCAAATATGGTGGCTTGCTTGTTCGCACTTGTCGCAGAACGTATGCGATGCTTTGGCGTGAACAGGCCAGTCAGGTGTCGTAGGAGTATCTAATATCACTGCTTGCAAGACCTCATCGTCTACTTCCTGGCGCCATTTGTTGTCGAGCTTATCGGTTATTAGAACAGGTGAGCCTCGTATGGTTAGTTACAGCTTTTTGAAGGGACTTACGTGCTAAAGCTCGCATCGGTGATAAGTCTTTGAATAAGAGATATTCGACAGTATCAAGGCCGCTCCGCAACTTACCGTCTGACAGTTACAACCCATCATGCCAGTCAGTATGCACCTTGTTGTACGTTTCTTGAACGTGAATCAACTTACTTACTGAGCACAATCTTAGTGTTAGTGATTATTTCTTGACTCGCGTATTATATGCAGATAGCATTGACTCACTCCCTAAGATCCGAGCAAGCGAGTATAGTTGTCAGTTGTGTTGTCATGTTGCAACCTTTACCCAAGGGAGGTAGACTTGTGCCAACAACAACAGATCATCATGGGCCACTCAAATACTAACTGGAGGTCAGTAGAACTCTTTGGTAATAAGACATGGATTGCAGAACTTGAATGACTCACATCCTAAATCATATCATGTTAAGACTGCTGAAGCCATCGCTTGATGAGTGGTATGGGTCTACAACTTACTATCTGGAGGATCCCAAAAGCCAGCAAGACCAGGACTGATGTATTCTTCATTTGCGCGCAAATAAATAGTCATCGACCCTCCTGGCCTGCGGCACAGCCTCCTCTGCCGTGCGGCGGTTGATCGTGGTAGGTTGAGGAATCGTGGGCGGTGGGTAGATTGGATAACCTCCTGCCGAGTAGTTGGATGTGAGCTGCTTCACGCCGCCAAATTAATACTTGGTGTGCCAGATACTGACTGACCTTTCTTCCAATCTTTCTCCTCACTTTTATGGTTTCCCCATATTCTCTCCATCTCTGTGAAGAGAACATTCGCAGTACATCTCCATGGGCCCGGCGCGTCAACCGTCGGGTCTGACTCTTGCCACGCCGTTTTCGGTGGAAGATGAACATTCAGTAATCTATCTTGGATGAGCTTCAGGGCGTCTTTCAAGGCAGTCTCTTTAAATGGCGCCCTATTCTTCATATCTTCGATCCATGTAACCACGACGGGATTAACAACTCTTCTCCCGTCCGTGTTAACGGTGTAGAAACGTTTGGTCGTCTCGTTAAATGCGTCAAGGCCTGGCTTACCATAGCACAGCCAAATGACAAATTCAAGCATGATGCAGCCCATGGCCCATACGTCGTAGAGTCTAGTTCGAACTCTGTGCCCATCCAGGTTCCTCAACTGACCAGGCTCGTTGTCCATGTACGATTCTTCAGGCGCCTTATATCGTTCGGTGCTGAGCAGAATACCAGTCGCACGCATTCGAAAGTAGGTGACTGTGTTTTGCTCCTTTGCAGATCCCCAGTCGCCTATTTTAAGAGTGTCACCACAACAGAATATGTTTTCTGGTTTCAGGTCTGTATGGCGGTAATGTTTACCCCCAAAGTCTCGCGTCTTGGTTGATGATGGGTAATGAGCAACCCGCAGTGCACCGGCCAGTCCGTAGATCTGCTCAATCATCCAGTTGCTGTCGTCGAAGCTGATCGTCTCATGTGCGCGCTTAACCCACTGTTTCCGGAGGTTGCCGCCATCGGCATATTCGAAGACTAGTTGCCACGTCCATTCTCTCTCCGTCTGGCGCCTGAACGCGGTGATGAATCTAATAATATGCTTGTTGTCTAGACAGTTCATTCTTTCGAGTGCCTTCACTTCGTCATTGAAGCTGCTCTCAATCTGTTGATCCAATATCGTACCCGAAGCTGTCAACTTCTTGATAGCTACGATTTCCGATGGGCTCTAGTGGACAGGTCTTTGTTAGCAAGTGGAATGTCTGGACAGAGTACCTGGGAGCAAATCATACGGTCTTTACTGCGTGCCAATGAACCTCGCACTTCCAGACAGCACCATTGGCACCTGCACCTAGTTTCTCATGATAGATGACTGGCAGGCCGTAGTGCTGCGGAACAATCTGTGTCGGATCCAAGCGTGAGAGCGGCCAGACCCGGACTCTGTTCTGGGCCGACAAGAAATTCTGGATGGATCGCCTGTCCCAGATTTTGATTTCTGCGTCGTCTGGGGGAGAGGCTTGCAGGCTTTCCAGCTGCCCCTGGTCCAAGGGCGGCGAGTTTTCGTCAAAGTGCCGTTCAAGAAAAAGTTTCATGGCAGGGAAGAGGAGGACTGTCTCAAGGCGACTCAAGATGCAGATGGCAAATAAGTCTGCGCCCGAGCCGCGGACATATTCAACCACTTCTCTTTGCTCATCGGTCAGTTCCGCTTTCTCTTTCGACAACCCCATTGCCTGGCAAATGGTTGCGTAGCTACTGTCGTCGGCCATGATGCGTGAAATAGAGCCCTCTGGTGCAAATTGTTCGAGTTCTTCATAACGTTTAGGGCCAAGCATTGCATCCTCGATTTGAGAGCATAGACGTCTTTGCTTGTCCACCTGCTCCATTGTAACCTTTGTAACGCAGATAGGGGTTGAGAGTGAACTCGAATCAGTAGGTTGAAGAGTACAAAGTACGAAATCAAGGCAAGTGAAGTGGCACATGCCTTGTCCCTGAAAATTGAACAAATTGATGCTCAGTCTGGCTGTTTATGGTGGTGCGCGATTCGACGTCCATGCACGTCAGGCCAATGAAATGCCGAGCATGGCGGCTATCCCCAGTTAAAAGTCAATGGCATGAGGTGATGATACACTTGCAGAACGAGATGCGGAAGTAGTTCCGAGGAAAACCCGACTGAACCCAAATAGGACCGGGCAGATAGGATTCCATGATGATATTGTATATATAACGAGCCTGCAGTATCCTCTTGTCTATTCCGTCTCTTGGATGCAACGAAAGTTGCTGACCGCGGCAGACTTCGGCATATCCCGCCATTGGCGAACTCGTACGATGTAACGACTCTGTCTTGTTGTTGACTGGAACAGCCTCAGAGGTTGGAGCAGTGCCCAAGCTGGAGGGATTGGCAATGACGGCCAGCCTCTTGTGGTCAGGTTGCAGTCAGTAAGCAATGGCGTCCTTTTGTCGAGGTCTGGAAGACCCCGAGAGTCTTCTCTGTGGGAGATACGATGGTTGCACTTGCGTTCCGTACTCTGCTGTCGTTGGCCGACTGGTCGTAGGTATCTTGCTCTTTCATTGTCTCGTAATTTCTTCTTCGAAGCGACTTCATCCCTTCGCAAGAGTTCAATGGGGTATTTTAACGTCTCCGTCTTTGTCTTCCTTGTCCCGCGGCGCCCATCCCAGTCCTCGAGCCCTGTATTATGGTATTTGAAGCGTGAGTATTTTGTTCTGGCGACCACTTGTGCTCCACTCCTTGTCCGTCCAGATCCGGAGGCACTCAGGCAATGTCCATCTTCTCCAGTGCCTCCATAGCAGCGTTCCGCTCAGCCTTAAGCTGTTTCTTGTTCTTGACCGCATTGTCCGCATCTAAAGAGGTTAAAGCACACATTAGCCCTCAAAGCCGCCCCGCTCCTTTCCCCTCTCCCTTGGTCCCATCCTCGAACAATGCCTCCCAAGCACATCCCGAAAACAAATCAGATCAACAAAGACGCAAATCACTCACCCTGCATCTCCACCTCCTTCGCCGTCTCCTTCTCCTCCTTGCGCCGAATCGCGTGCGCCATCTGCTTCTCCAACTTTCTCTGCTTCTTCTTGCTCAGCGCCGCGTTGGGCCCACTCGTCGGCAAGAGACCCGCCCGCGCACCCCTCCGGGCATCTGCTTTGGCAACGCGAGACCCGAGGCGGGCCTGTGAGACTTGCTTGGCGCTGTGTTTGCGAGCGCGTGCCAGGTTGGCGTTTTGGCGGTTGCGCGAGACCGTGTTTGGGTTCTTGACGGAGGGCATTTTTACTTTTTTTCTTTTTGGCCGTTCTGAGGGCGAGGATTCGGACAGGGTCGCCTCGGTGGTCAGAAAAGAGAATCGCAAGAGACGAGAACGCTGTGAGCTCGAGTTTGCTGGGGAGGTCACGGTGTAAAAACTGAGATGGGATCAAATCGGCAGCTTGTGGGCGAGACGAGGCAATTGAAATGTTGCGTCGTTGGAAAATTATAGTGGAGTACCAACCAAAGAGACTCGCGTTTTGCCTTATCGATAGAGTCAGTCTGGGATAATCCCTAAATCTTTGCTGACACAAGTACCACGGGTATATACATGGTACATACATAGTAGTAGCGCCCATCAGCCATGCCCGAGTGGATTCATCAGCCATGGATATTCTTGAGATGATGACGCTGTATACAGAGTAGATTGATTCAGTGCACACGAATTATATACGTGAAACGTTACAAAAAGAAAAACTGATGTCCAAAAATATTAATTATATCTAAAGCTGCAACATGACCCCACGATATCAAGCAGATGGACAAAAATCAAGGACCACTCTTCAAATTGTCGTTAATTACCCAATTCGATTACTTGAAGCAGAAAGAAAAGAATAATGCAAGTCCCTATTCGCCAAACCCAATTTGGTAAAATCATACTAACTTGGCATAGCTAGAGAGAGCTTATGATGGCCTCTCTTTTTGCCGCAAAGCAGCCCCCGAAAAACGCCTGCTGATGCTATATCTTCCAAAATGCCTTTCTGTTCTTGCTTGATCCTCTCTCGAGAGTCGTTGCTCTGCAAGTATTTGCTTTGATGCAAAACACGACCGCCCCTGACAACAAACCTTGTATATGTACTGCAACATCAACCGGAATATAACGTGACTTTTACCCCTCCTTTGGACCCAAAGTCGGAATCTAAACCATCCGGTCATTGTTCTTGCCCACAGTGCTGGGGCTCGAGAGACCCTCTGCCTCACCCTCACTCCGTTCGCCATCGCCCTCCTTGAGAAGCTTGCGGCGTTGCGCCTGCTCCTCGTCTTCGTCATCGCTCATCAGGCCATCCAGCTCGAATTCTTCCACGTCCCGCAGTCTCCGCTCCTCCACCGATGGGGCGCGAGCACCAGCGGCACCTGGTATAGGTCTGCCGTTCACATGGTTGCCTACAGGGACTCCGTTCACGCCGCGGTCGTACAGATGAATGAGGACATTGGTGAAGAGGAAGGTGAGGAAGGCGAGACTGTAGAGGATCAAGACGTAGGCCACATGGTCAATGCCAGAATTGCTGACAAGAATCATTTGTTCTTCGGTGGCGCCCATAAAGAGGAAGCCAGAGGCGTAAAGCAGCTAGAAAATGGTAGAGTTAGTCATCAGCTTTTTATGTCAAGAATGCACATATATATATATAATGCAACCACAAGCGCAGATGAACAGAACGAGGATGCAAAGGGAAAACTTACAAATGGGGGAATGTACTGGAAGCTATGGGTGTCGTAACCATTTTCTGTAATACCAATCTTGTCCTGCAAGACAAACGAGACTTCGATGATGCGGGTGATGCCTGCAGCCATCAGAGTATAGCCAAAAGCGGTGTGCGTCATGGCACTGATCATGAGCTCCTGTGGATGAGCAGACATGGCCCAGCCAGTAATGGCAATGACAAAACCCGGGATAAAGTTTCGCTTGGGCGTGCCGTCCCTGTTGCGGCTGAGCCAGACACCAGCCAGACCGGCGCACCACCAGACGATGCCCATGGTGGTGTGCTGCCAGTCGTTCTTGACCCATGCTGTGCCCCATCTGTGCTCAGTGAAGGTATTGACGCAGCCCCAGGCGGCAATGACGACCGAATCGAAGAACTCTTGAGAGCGACCCGTGCGGCGAAGCCAGAGTTGACCGACAAGAAGAGCCAAGGTCATGAGGATACCGTAGGCAATGAAGGCGCTGCCCATGATGAAGTGCGCCAGGCACTGGCCCAGGTGCTCGCCCTGGCAGAAACCAAGCGCAGTGATGCCGCCAAAAAGCATCTGGGTCCAGACAACAACAGGGAAGGTCTTGCCGACAATCGAGTGCAGGGCCTTGACGATGGGTCGGATGCGGGCGTTGATGCCTCGCTCAAGATGCAGCTTGAGATAGATACCGAGAATGACCTGGGCAAACATCTGGAAATAGACCCAGTCGCCGAATTTGGCGTGAACGTTGTCCTCCCGGAACTGCCGGCCCTTGTGCATGTGGCCCAGGGCGTATCCAAGGAGAGCGAGCACGGTGCTAAAAGCCTGAACAGGAACGTGCCATCGACTTTTGGTCATCTGTATTTCGACCACATATTGTCAGCTCCTCGATGCGAAACTCCTTTGTAGTCTGGCGCGCCCATGATCACAGAACCCAAGTCGCGAGGGCTGCTGAAGACCAAAAGCCCCCGTTTTGGCAGCCCATGCTGGACTTGAGAAATCCCAACAGTCTTTCTATTCGCATGCTCTGCTGCCAATAACCATGCTCGATGCGAATCGCCGATCGGGAAGACAACTCACGCCAAGGACCATGCCGAGAGGGAAGAGAACGCCAAAGGCGAGCATGTTGAGGAAGATGTGCGCCCATAGCGTCGAATCCTAGAAGGGTACGGCACACAGCCACGATTAGCCTTTGCATCGTGATAATTGAGGAACAAGAGGATGTAGACGCGCGATGGAAATGGCATACAATGGGCTCGGGCGAGGTGGCATCGTTTTCTGGGATACTCGACTCGTCGTGGTCGTGGGCGCTGGCCAAAGGCAGCAGCAGCAGGGTGGCCACCGACACAAAGACGGCGGATTTGGAGAACGGCATGGCGGTGGAAGTCAATGGCAGGCCTAGAGAGCCCCACGAGGGCGTCGAGCGGGAGGCCATTGTCGCTCGGCCGGTTGGGTGCTTGGAGGGAAGCGAAGAATGAGTTCAGCCGTTTCGCGTGAGAGGCCCGAGGATGGATGGAAATGCTGATGGGAAAGTCGGGCTAGCAGATGGGACAAGACGTTGAAGAATCGGGCCACACTTTGACAGCGGGGAGGTAGCGTAGCGTGTCTTTTGGCCGCCAAGTTGCCTTGCGGTTGGCAGCTTTGGTGCCTTTCCTCTGTAAATGCGGTACGCTTCCAGGGCCTTTAGGGGGTCGCTAATGCAACGCAAATCGCCCGGGCCGGATCCGACAGGTGGGCGCGAACAAGACCCCTCGCCCAAAGAAAAAGACCATAGGAGAGCCAAGACGGGTTGCGTAGGCCTCTAAAGGGAGCGCGGTGAGTGGCCAGCGGCGCCTGTTCCAAGCTGGTGGAGTCCCTCGGCGGCCCTCTATATTTGGCTGCACGGCAGAGCTACATAGTCTGTCTGATAGTACAGCACCTAGTCCGGGCCGCAGAGAGGGGGGCGCCGGGTGGGAACACACTATAGAAGCTCGGGTGTCGGTCCCTCTGCCCATTTCCGCTAAATGAGTGCTTACGTAGGTCGCCCCCAGCAGCAAACGTACGACGCTGACGAAGCAACAAGAAAATGGGGGCCGACTGATACTGTGCTGCAAGTACCAGCAGCCTTCACCACAAACAGTCCTGGACATTCATCCTCAATACCATGTATCGCACACTATCACGTGAGTCTGGCTGTACCGAAACGCCATTAGAAGACACGGTCTCGCAGCTGTGTGCTCAGCAACCAGTATCCCCTGTGGCTATCGGGCTGTCATGGAAGCCAGCCCGTCACCCGGCCAGCCAAGAGAGCCATCGACACGCCAAGAGGCATCATCACCGCAATTATGGTGCTCGAAGATTGCTGAGTGTTAGCTCGACGGGCCAGGCATTGTCCAGACCCATACAAAAGGTGCAGTGTCGGGTCGAATGAGCCAAGCGCTCTGAGTTCCATCATGGTGGACCGCACGACCTGTGTACGACATGATTGGGCGACATTACCATAAAATACAGGCTGCCAAGACGATGCTGGGCACGCAGGAGGAAGCAGGCTCAAGACCATCAGTGTACTCAGCACGTTACACGTGCGACTCCTGCTCTCGCCATTCCTCTTTTGATGCGTTATGATGAGCGCGTAGCAATTATTCGCCCTCATTGTCAGTAACACAGCTGATAAGTGAATGCGCTCTGTGGCGAAGGCAGGTTGCTACTAGTGACATCGTGATACCATGTAGAAAGGTCAGAAGCGCACGTGGGATCGCGACTGGGAGGTTTTGTACTGTGCTTATCAGACTCTGGAAATGCAAGCCAGAGGCCAGCCAGACATACCAGCCCCCTGCCGATCAAGAATGCGAAACGTGCAAGAGCAACATCTCTGTTGTCGATCAGGAGAGAAAGGGAACTGCCTTGGCTCAGTTGAGGCTCCAGGTCCAACGGCTCTTTATAGCCACACTGCAGTGAGTGTAGGCTTGCAATACTCCAAACCAGCTCATATATTCGAAGTCAACATCCAAAATGGGTCTCTGGAGTTGACTGCCAACAGTTCAAGCTCGAAAACATCTGGCCACAGGATTCTCCCCAAACCCACCTCAGGCTCCAGAACCCACGACACCGATCTCAGACTCAAACAGGTTTTGATGAAGCCTGCCAGCTGCACTGGCTTCTCACATGCGCTTCCTCAATCTTGTTTCTTGCGAGGACCGGCCCGAGCACGAGGAAGACGGGTAAAGAGTTGAATGGACGCCTCTTAGTTGGGCCTTCCTCCTTCGGCTGCTTTTCTTGGTTCGTCACTGCCTCAAAGTACGCAAAACACCACCTTGCGTCATCTCTCGATCGCTCGCTCTTCTGCAACACAAGGACATGAAGGGCGAACTTGGAAGGTCTGCGGCTCTTCCGCCATGCTCTTTGCTCAAAACCCTTCACACTACCAAAGCATTCCTCCCTCACATCTCCAATATTATACCCACCCAGTAGCGATACAGCCTCGAAACGACAAAGACTGTTGTCTGCGGACTCGATAAACATCAAAGCAAGCCCTACATCCACCTTTCAACGCTGCTCAAAGGGCCTGCCCCGGCCTGGCTGATTGAAAAGAGCAAGGCATGAAACATGGCCCAATTGGGACCGTACAAGCCAGATGAAGAGGAGCGTACCGGGTACTACTTTGGCATCGCTGGGCCGCCGAAATTGATTGCTAGGACGAGCCACGAGCGCTGGGTACGCCCAAAGAGTGGAGCGCCACCGTTCAGCCGAGTGCGCAAAATATATGCTGCAATCTCGAGTACCAGGCAGGCGGATCTGGATCTGGTGGCCAAGTGGACGGATGAACTGGTGCGCTACCTTGTCCAAGCCTTGGAGGAGTGCGACTTCAGCTTCTTCTTTCCCATCCGCACTGGTCTCGACGATAGGGTTTGTAGGGATTGTGATTTCTCCACCGTGTTGATGGTTGGGGTTCGCAAAGACAGCCTTGAATGGGAAAGGGGGATTGACATTGCCGTCGACTGCCGCAACATCCTGCGGAATGCGGGTATCACCACCGTCGAGGTCGAGATCCGCGAGGGTGAATATGAACATTATGCAGCATCTTGGCAACTAGAGCAAGAGATTGAACCTGTATCTTGGTTACAGTGGTTAAGTCGTAGTGGCCGGACAAATGAGCTTACTCTGCCTCTGCTGTCCAATGTTGGCTACCCCGTCAGCTGCCTTGACGGCTCCGATTGTGAAACCACGGGCACGATTGGCTTGCATTTGACGCTTGGCGACGATAAGTCAACTTTCTTTGGCCTGACTTGTCGACATGTGGTTTCAAGGAAGCGCCAAGTCGACGAAGCCTATGTGGTCTCTGATGGCCACAGAGAGCCTCTCATACAGGCTGGGAAACGGGATTTCGAAAGCTGCTGTCTTGAACTGGAAACACGGCAGAAAGTACTTGAAGCGACCATCCAAGGTCTGGGCGAGTGGCAACAAGTATGCGAGGCGGCGAGTCAGCACAACGACGCGGCCAACAGCTGCTTCAGTGTATCTCCTGAAAAGTTCCAAGAGGACTTGGGCGATGCCAAGGCAGCGCTCAGCTATCACGAACGGATTATGGAATGTGTCCGCAAACTATCCAATGAGGAGGATAGGCGAATTAGGCACTTGGCCTGCCACCCGAAGCTGGAGTGGTCCAGGGAAAGACCGGGTCTCCTGAGAGACTGGGCACTGATCCAGATGGACCGAGACAAGTTCCCGAATGGCGTCCTGGAGAACAAAGTCTACACGGATGATGGTCATTACGGCGAATTCCCTCACTACTACTACTTGCCTTGCTTTCTTAAGCTCTTCTTGGACTCTCAGGACGCTGACACCGACGGCAAGGGCGCGCAGCCTTTCAGAGTGGTCAAACGAGGTCCTAGGACCGGGTTTACAGTCGGTTGCAACAGCAGTATCCACGCAGTCGTCCGACCCCATGCGAACTTGCAGCCAGGCGAAATAACTAAACACATGCTCATCATCCCAGCCAAGAAACAGAGCGTGTTTGCAGTAAAGGGAGAATCGGGAGCCGCGGTTCTTAGTGACACGGGTGAAGTCGTCGGCATGATCAATGGTGGCATTGCCCAACCAGAGGAAGCGGGTAGCCGTCGGTGCGCGGAAGTCGACGTCACTTTTGCTACCCCAATCTGGTGGATTCTCAACGACGTGGCAGAGTTTACGGGTATGGAGCCACGGCTGGCATGACGGACTTGCACAATGGCAGATGGGTTGCTTATTCGACCATTGTATGCTTCTTTGTTTGGGTATGGAATTATGGTGTTTTGGTGTCTTGGCTTTTGATGCTGTACTCGTTTATGTGCTGCGTGTGACATATCAGTATGAATTCGGTGCAATGCTTCGTATCAGAAACAGAAGGGGAAAAGACGGAAAAAGGTTTCGAGCGAAAACTTCCTCGTATCACTTCATGCACAATTTTGCAATACGGTAGCGATGCCAGTCACTTGCCAGTGATGATCAATGATCATCATGGCGAAGCAAAAGCGGGCAAGGTCAGCCAAGCCAAAGAACAAGACCAATAAAAAAAAATGAGTCAGTCAGTCGGTCAGGCAGTTGGAACCTTGTGCCTCCTAAATATGTACAGTCTTGTTTGCTTTATCAATCTCGGCTAATGCGTGACTGGGGAGAGAGCCAACCAAGGTCATTCTTTTTGAACCGATTGATTACATAGGGTCGCTGACGCCAAGCCGGAGCACAGGGTCTGGGGGCTGAGTTGTCCACGTGCCGATAAGCTGTCAAGTGTCCGTCAAAAAGCCTTGTGTAACTCTGATTGTGGCATTGGCGATGACTCGTTTGGGGGTTATTTGTTCTCGAACACCAGTCATACTCATATTCATGGATCAGTCAGTCAGTGGGCGTTACCGTGACGCGGGGGAAAATTGGCTGGGAATTTGAGGGGTTGGCACAAAGGTATAAGCCCCCCCCCCCCAAAAAAAAAGAAAAACCGCCTCACTTCTGTGATAGGCTAGGTACCTTTATCCTACCTACAGAACTTTATCTTGGGTACGCAGGACACGTACTTTGCGGAAAGGCTTGGCTCTTCAGCCTCATCTGCTGGTCTTTTAGGGCTGCTGTAAGCGGCACGAGGTGCAGTGCGGGTGTTCTGAAAGGTGGGCATTTGGAACGGGTCAAGTGTGTCAGATGGACTACCTATTTACTTGGTGCATAAAATGGTCTCCCCGTGTGTGTGTGTGTGTGTGGCACTAGCAGCTGACCATCAAAGATTGTAGACGGTCTGCGAGATTGTTTGCCTATAAAGAGGAGAGACTGAGACGAGATCGAGAAAGAGAAAAAAGAAGAAATAGCATTTTGATTTGGGTCTTCTCGTAGAGAAGGGAAGGATAAAACAAAAGGAGAGCAAACGAGTCGGTCCATTCTTTTGCACCGTTCAACACCACTGAGCGAGCGTTGATCATAAATTACAACGCCTCACGATACAACCCCCCTCCCTTTCTTTTTGGGAACAGACCCTTCCGTTCTACCCTTCACCACAAGAGAGAGACAGAGAGAGAGACAGAGAGAGAGACAGAGAGAGAGAGAGAGAGAGAGAGAGACAGAGAGAGAGAGAGAGAGAGAGAGAGACAGAGAGAGAGAGAGAGAGAGAGAGACAGAGAGAGGACGAAGAGACCAAGATAAGTAAAAATAATAAAAACAGAAAGAAAGAAAAAGAAATGAATCCCGCCAAGACACTCCTATGGGAGACATACGAGCTCTGGGACGCGGTCCTCTACCACGTTGGCGATCTGTACTACAAAGCGCGGCCGATGGCGACAAGCAATAAATCGAAGCGGCGCCGGTCAGGCACGACAAGGAAACCGACTAGCACCACCACAAGAACAAGAAGCGCAAGAGGAAGAAAGCATCGAGTAGAGAGGGCTATTTGAGAATGAGAACAGCAACTACAGCAACATGAGAAGGGCCGAGGTGAAACGAAAGCAAAACGAAACAATTCATGAGGAACGACAAGATGTCTAGAACCTGTACATGCACTGCCGCTACGGCGGGCTGATGAGCATCCAGAGAGGTTGCTCGGGGCTACACGACAGCAAGATGGCCCATTCCACACGACGACTGAGGGCATATGCTGGTTCTACACTGACATTGCACGGAACCAACAAAGACTGTGCCAAAGAAAGAAACTGTACCGCGCCAGAATTGTCACAAGGCAAGACAAAAAGCACATGACCAGGTGCCGTTTTAGCCGACACCGACACCAACAGCGGGAATAACGACAACAACGGCGACAACGACGACGACGACAACCACGATGACTCCTCTAATTTTGTACACGCAACACGCAAGACCCGGAATCCGAGAACACGAGACCCGGGACAGAAAGAGACGGAAATAGCAGATGGGGGACAATTCCGAGTCCATTCTAGCCTATACAGCACCGCCCGTTCATCCATTCATTCATTCATTCACTCATTTATTCAGTATACAATCTCACGAGCACAACACACATCACCAGTACGTACTTATAGGGCTGCCCGGTGCCGTTCTCCCGTTGGCCACGCACTAGGATTCCCCGAGGTAGTGCACGAACAGAATGCGCGGCCCATTCTCTTGGATGAATAAGCGGCGTAGGATCCCCGCAAGCCTCGAGATATGCCGATGGTCAACGCCGAGGCATGGGCAAACAGGAGGAACGTCATTTCACGACATGGGATGAGATGAAGAGCGGCTTGGGATGGTTTACTGTACCAGGTAGTGAGTGGAATATGAAAGTCAGTAAACGGTGAGAGAGTAGAATACGAGAGAACGTTGAGGCTGTTCACTACATAGCACATAGGATACTTTTGATGGCTTTCGCAGATCAAGTTGTACTTGAGTACTTTGCACTGAGAAGCAACAACAGCAAATCATCATCAAACGTTGAAACAAAAACAATGCAAATAGCGCCACCATACATCCACCTCATCAGTGGCCGTGAGCATCCTTCCCGGCGGCAGTTGGACGCGGACTGATTGATTTCATTGGATGACCCGCAGCGTTGAAGGCGTGCTTGAAATGCACTATACTGTGTACCTGATAATCAATACAGTAAGAATGCAAAAGGCAAGAGGCAGGCAAGATGCAATGATGCGCCAGTCGATCCAAATCTCCATGGTCAAAGGAGAGATAAAAATAAAGAAACAAGGCTAACTAACAGTGCAGTACATAGTACACTGTAAATTCTATCTAGGATGTACTTACTATCACTACTATGTATGTACTATAAGTAGCAGTGAGCAGCATGAAACACGCTGGATTGGGGTGTTGGAAGTACAGTGCAGGGCAGGGCCCCCCATTCCGTTCAGTGGCCCAAGCCAGTCCACAGAATTGCCCTGCCTCAGATGGGTGGAACTACCGATTAACCACCGATTTGCTGACCACTCACCACTGCAGCAGCTGGCCTGGCTTCGTATTTGCAGCCCTATCGTGACTGCACCAGTGGGCAGTCGCAGCACTGTTAGTGGCTTTGTGCAGAGCAGAGCCTGCAGTGCAGGGGGATGAACCGCTGTAAGATTGCGGTGCGACAGGGCCGGCGGCCTGGCAAGCAGAGGCATATGCTGCCAAGGCCTGTACCTGCAGATCCCGCTCTGGGCCGCCAAGGAGCCGGGCCTCCCTTTTCCCCCCCTCGCCTTGGGGTCCCCCCCATTCCTTCCTTCCTTCTTGTTTGCTCTTATCTGCATTATCTGTTACTGGGTAAGGGTGAGGAGACTGTACTGTGTAACTTATAATTATCTACCATGTAGGTACTATGAACGCATAGTATGACAGAGTGCTACGTACGATCCTCATCTCGTGGACACCGGCTCTTGGTCTGTTGCGAATCCATCCAATCAAACGGCCCGTGGGAAAGACTTGTTTCGATTCTCTGTTTTTTCTTGCCTCTCTCACTGTACGTAGTAGCCAGTCAGTCAGTGGCATTTGCCCTTTGCCCTGCACCCTGCAGTGCGAAATGCCCCGAACTAGAGACTTTGCCCCAGGGTGGAGCCAATATCCAGGGAAATAGGGGGTGAGTGGGTCTGCCAGCCAGCTCCACCTGCTGCTTTCCATCCGCCACTAGATCAACACCCCTGATGTGGTACCAAGCACACCAAAGGCTCAGGGTTGCCTCCCAGGGGGGACAGGGGCTTGTCAAGTGCCGCTGTGGCTCAGTGCTGTGCAACCTTGTGCAACCTTGTGCGCTTGCTGTGGGCAGTTGGGAGTCCCTGGTACGCGTCAGCGCGAGCCCGGGCCTGGGCCACCTTTCAGTTAGGTTCACACCCTGCTGTGCATTGCCCACCCCCGGCATTGGCTCAACGTCTCCATCGCCATCTCTCTTTGCCTTTTGGCTCGTTTGGCCTCGCCTCTGTCAAGCGCCCAGCGGCCGTGAATTTGGGATGGTGCACTCGTCCGCGTTGGATCCCAGCATCGCCTCCTGCAGCCGTGCATGGCCCCAGTTGGTTTTTCTGAGCGTCCATTCATTCATTTACTTCTTTCGCTCGCAGCGACTCCTGCCTCTCTCCGTCTCGCTCCTTTTCCTCCTCTTCCTCTTTCTTCCATAACTCATCCATTCTCGTCACTTGATCCAGTTGACCACAGGCCTCGTTTGTTTGCCTTGCTCAACTGTTCTTTTGACATTCTTTTTTCCTTTTATTTTTGAATTGTATAATTCACCACTTTCGTTGAAACCAAGAAACCAAAGCTCTCGACGCACGCTTGTGCCTCCGCCAGTTGCGCATCTTAACCAACAACACCACCAACAGCCACGACGAATAAACACACAAACCCCACACGCTCCCTCTCGTTTTGCGACTTGTCAATTGCTAGGTAGGTTCGTTTGGTTTTGTGTGTATTTGCGGGAGCCAGACACGCTAGCATATCTCTTCCATCATGCACACTGCAGCTGCTTGCTGCGGACGACAACGTCACCCCTCCTCCACCTCCCGAACCCAATCCTTCTTTTTTCTATCCGCGTTCCCCACTCGGCGTGTTTGGCATTTGTTACTTTGTATGGCGCTCGAGGGTGAAGGGCGGGGGGTGCAAAGGTTGTGCGGTGTCCAGCCATCCAAATATTCAAATCAAGATTCATCCGGGATAAAACCACTGGGCCAGTGCCAGCGCATCAAGGAAAGCGCGAGTGGGTTGGGTTGAATCAGGAGATCGACGACTCTGGCAGGCCTGGTAGCGCGTGGCCGCTGTCTGCTGGGCAAGAGCCCGGCCCCAAAGGGGCTCCAGTTTGGCAGTCTCCAGCCCAGCCCATCCCAGCCACTCTGGCCCTGTCTGCCCTGCTAGCTTGCGGCGCTTGGTACGAAGATCGCTGTGGCCCTGCACAGTGACGATCCCGGCAGAGCCCACGCGTCGCCGTCCGTCATACACAGGCCATCATCAAAGACAGACGCACACACAGTTCGGCTCCATCGGCCGGGCCTTGCCTTGGTTCTCGCACCCCTCCCCAGGGGGAAAAAAAGGCATTCTTCATTCATTCACTGGTCATTCATTTACACTGCCCCATTTCTATTCTCGTATTTGGTAGACTTGATTGTTATTTGACTTCAGTGTCTTTTCTGTTCTTCTTTCCCATTCTGCATCAACTCATCCTCCTCCTCCTTCTTCACGCTCGCTTTTTCCCTTCTCTTTCTGTTTGACAAGGACGCGGAAGACGACGACGACGACGACGACAAGTCTCAACAGTGGCTTGAACTCCCCAGGCTAATGACCCCATGCCACAGTAATTAAGAAGAAAAGAAGTCAGAATCCAACACACATCTCCACCATGTTCTCCGGAAAGCAACTGGCCATGGCCGCCGCCCTCGTGGGCCAGGTCATATCCACCACCGACGTCGAGCCCATTGTCATGAAGGGCCAGCACTTCTTCTACGAGAACGGCACCCAGTTCTTCATCAAGGGTATCGCCTACCAGCGTGACCCTACCGACTCGAGCGAGTACATTGACCCTCTGGCCGATGCCACCCGCTGCAAGCGTGACGTGCCCATTCTCCAGGCCGCTGGCACCAACGTGATCCGTACCTACGCCCTCGACCCCACTGCCGACCACGACGACTGCATGTCCCTGCTCGCCGACGCTGGCATCTATGTCGTTTCCGACTTGTCCTCGCCCGATGTTGCCATCGACCGCGCCGACCCCGTCTGGGATCTGGAGCTGTACAACCGCTACACGAGCGTTATTGACGCCATGTCTGGCTACAAGAACGTCATTGGTTTCTTTGGCGGTAACGAGGTTACCAACAACGCCACCAACACCGTGGCCTCGGCTTTCGTCAAGGCTGCCGTCCGTGACATGAAGGCCTACATCAACTCGACCGCCGACCGCTGGATGGGCGTTGGCTACGCTGCCAACGACGACGCCGCCATCCGTGACAACATGGCCCACTACTTTAACTGTGGTGACCAGGACAACGCCATTGACTTCTGGGGCTACAACATCTACGAGTGGTGTGGTCAGAGCACCTTCACGACTTCGGGCTACAGCGAGGTCGTCGACTTCTTCTCCAACTTTTCCGTCCCCGTCTTCTTCTCCGAGTATGGCTGCAACAGTGATGGCGCTGCCGAGCGTATCTTTGAGGAGACCACCGAGCTGTACTCGGACGACATGACCCCTGTCATTGCCGGTGGTATTGTCTACATGTACTTTGAGGAGACCAACGACTATGGTGGGTTTGAAGCCTTGAATTTTGTTTTTCCCTGACCTCAAAACCTAAAATCACCAACTAACCTTGATTCACTGCTTCACAGGTCTGGTCAGCGAGATTAACTCGGAGAGCGTGTCTACCCTCAAGGACTACACCTCGCTCAGCTCCCGCGTCAACGCCGCTACCCCTACCTCGACCTCGATGGCTGCTTACACCGCCACCAACTCTCCTGCTGCTTGCCCTGCTGTCAACTCGGACTGGCAGGCTGCCGACATTCTGCCTCCTACTCCCGACTCCTCCCTCTGCTCTTGCATGTACGAGTCTTTGAGCTGCGTTCCCAACGGCGACCTGAACGGAACCGAGTACGGTAGCATTTACGGCTACATCTGCGGCGAGGACGAGACCTACTGTGCAGGCGTCACTGCCAACGGTACCAGCGGTGTCTACGGTGCCTACTCCATGTGCAACTCGACCCAGATGCTGGGCTACATTCTCGACCAGTACTACGTCGGCCAGAAGTCGGCCAGCTCTGCCTGCGACTTTAGCGGCAACGCCGTCACCCAATCCGCTACCACTGCCTCGAGCTGCTCCGCCAAGCTGGCCTCTGCCAGCTCTGAGAACGCATATGCTGCCACTGCCACTGCTGGTACTAGCTCCACCAGCACCGGCTCGTCTTCTTCCTCCTCCAGCACTGGCTCCTCGTCCGCCGGTATGCAGTCTGCCCACCGTGCCTTCTTGAGCATCGGCGACCTTTCGGTCGGCCTGTACATGGTGGCTGCCATGGGTGCTGGTGCCGCCATGTTTGCTCTGTAAGCAAGCGTGGTGCTGAGAAAACAGAAAGGAGAAGGCAAGAAAGTCAAGTTGCATATGGTAATTCATTCAAATTGGCGGGTCCACATACGCAAAACAATGGGGACGGAGATACCAACAGAGGAAGAGTGATGCGCTTTGTTTTTATAGACCAAGGAAGCAGCTTAGCTAGCATTTGCATTTTGCATGTATCTGGACAAATGAGAGGATGTTGTGTTTTTTTTTTCGAGTCAATTTTTTCTAGGTCTTACATTCTTGTTCATTTGCGCGGGAAACTTTCCCCACGATATCCGACATATATGGTCATGCCCATGAAATGATCCCATTGGAAGGGAAGCATAAGGAATTCCTTGTTTTCTCTTTGCTTCCCTCTCCTTTTGGACTGTTGAGGACAAACCCCGGATTTGTCAACATAGATTTGTGTGCTTTTTATGAGAGAATTCGAGGCAGTGCATTCAAGGTCGGGTGTTTTCTTTTGGGGTTTTTTTTTTCGGTGTCCTCTTCTAGAACAGGGGATTCAGGAGATCCTTTTTAATGCGATACTTGATCTTATTGTATTGCTTGGAGGTGTGGGAGAGTTGATTCTTGTGTGTGTTGGTTATTGAGTGATTGCGTAAATCCTTTTTTTCTTTAATCCATCTACGCAAGTGATGGCTGGTAGCCCGGCAGCCCGGTAATGCTACTTGAGCACTGTTACGTGCCTGCTGTTCAGAACACGATACTATACATGGACATCCTAACGGTGCATATAAAAAGCTAGCACTGAAGATTGATGGTCGTTGGCAAAGTGGGATGGGAGTGGGACGCCTTGTTTCTTTCATTTTTTTTTTCTCCTTCTCTCTACAAGACCGTCCATCTACATGTAGACTTGTAAGGGAACCAATCCATACATACGTACAGTCTGTGCCAAAAAGAAAAAAAAAAAGCGCGAGCTCTCCCTCCGTCTGTCTGCCTCTGAATCGGAACCCCCCTTTTATTCGCCGCCATTGGCCAACGATTTGCTCTTCTCTGCGAGCTCGTCGCGGTCCGCTCCATCCTCACCTGCTCCTTCTTCCTCCCTCTTCACCACTTTCTTTGCCCCGTGCCCATCTTGCCCACCAGCACCAGCACCACCGCCAATCGTACACCTCGCTTCTGTCCCCACCCCGTTCACGCCAGAGTGCCCCTTTTCCCGCCCAGCCACGATGGCCCCGTACAGCCACCTCGCAACCAAGAACCCACCCACGAGCCAAGTCCACGCACACAGCGCGAGCGTGAACGAGACGCACAGCGCGGCGCCGAGGACAAGCGCCGCGAGACCGGTCCAGAAAAGCACGAAGCTCAGGGCGGATGCGCAGGCCAGGAGGGTTGTGGCAAGGGCGAAGGAGGAGAAGAGGAGGAGGGGGAGAAGGGCGAAGAGAAGTTGGGTTGTTACGAAGGACTGAATTGGGTGTGGAAGGGCGGGGGGGAATTGGTTAGTTAGAGTAGTTGATTTATAGAAAGAAATGGGGGAGGAGAGGTTGGATAAGAACGTACGAATAAAAGAGGTTGTTGTCGGGCGAATCGTTCAGCGGATGAGTATGCTTGGTGGCGCGTGTTGGGCGCAACGACGCGGTCTGCTTGGCGGCGGGCTGCGTCGAGTGTCGCTGAGAGGGTGTCGACGAGGGCCATTGCTTGGACTGTAGTCTTGGAAAGAGTCTTGGTTGTTTTATTGTGTGGATGAGAGGATTGGATGGCCTGAAATGGACGGTAGAAGATTGACTTGTTTTTTTTTGGTTTTTTTTGTTTTTTCCTCGTGAAAAGGGGAAGAAAGATTGGAGTTGACAGCTGAGTGAGGCTGAGAGGCTGTGTCGTTTGTTGTACAGGACAAAGCTCTGGCTGGTGACGTTTGTATACGTGTAATGTGGTGTAGCTGCCTCTGTAGTGGGCTGGGCTCAATTGATGGGGGCCTTTAATTAGTGGCTTGGGGGTTGAATGCACAGGTGGATTGGAGGGTACATGGGTACCTACTATGTACTGGTTGAGAATGCAAGTACTCCAGTTCTTTGGTAAATAGTACATCTACCATATCACAGTACACAGGACCTTATGCTGCTTATGGAGCTGAGAAAACATGTATCCACTCAAATAATGAGAGTATATTATGCTCTTTCCAGATGATTGAACTCGTTGATTGAATTCGCAATTCATAGGTTGCTCTTGACTTGCCATGGTATTCTTATATCCAGTACAGTTTGTTCACAGCCCCAAACCTGTGGACTGCAATGACGACATGGCCAGCGAGGCTGCATCGGGGGGTCATAGTACATAGTATGTCAACTGATGGCGAGACGGTCAAGCAGGATAAGACGGAAGAAATAAAAAGATTGTGAAATCTTGAGTGGACAACAGTTTTCGCTTGCTATGAATTCCGTATAACCATACCTACCTTGTATCTGGTCCAACACATCAGCCATCATCTCCCACAGACAATAATCACATACTTGCAGATATATAAAACACATTATGCCAGAATCACTCGACATCCAACTGCAAAATCACACAAACTCGCACCAGGTATGGGCCTACATCACCGGCATCGCCATTAGCAACGGCCAGCGCGTCCTGCTGCAAGCCAACGGCAAAGACCTCTACTACCCGCAGCAAGTCGCCCAGATCGGGACCCCGCTCGCCCAAGACTGCGCCATCCCTCTGGGACCCCCGGGAAACACCGTCTCGGTGCACATTCCTCAGATCGCTGGCGGCAGGATCTGGTTTGCATGCGACAAAAAACTCGAGTTCCTGCTCAACCCAGGCCCCGCGCTCGTCGAGCCAAGCGTGCTGAACCCCAGCGATGCCAACGCCAACACCAACTTTTGCTTTGCCGAGTTCACCCTCAACAATGACCAGCTGTACGCCAACATCAGCTACGTCGACTTTGTCTCGCGGCTGCCCACTGCGCTGACGCTGGAGACAGCCTCGGGCGAGGTGCAGCGCGTCGCCGGCATGGCGCACGATGGCATCGACAGGCTTTGCGAAGAGCTGCGCCAACAGGCACGCCGCGACGGCCGCCCGTGGGACAAGCTGATTGTGCAGCCCCCGGGACAGGCCGTGCTGCGGGTCTTGAACCCCACGCACGGCGACGCGGTGGGCGCCAGTTTTGCTGGCTACTATGAGCCGTACGTTGAGCAAGTGTGGCAGCGGTATCGCCACCACGAGCTGCACATCAACACGCAGGCGGCAGCTGGTGTGGTGCGCGGCCGGGTGAATGACCGCGACGAGCTGGTGTTTGGCGGGGAGGAAGCATTTGGCAAGCCGACGACGGCGGATATCCTGGGGTGCAACAGTGGGCCGTTCACGACGGGCCCATCGCCGTACCGGAACAGCGTCATACCACGGCTGGCAGCGGCGTTCCAGAGGTCGGCCATTGGCGAGCATGACCATCACCCGTCACCGCCAGGGACGTTCTATAGGCGCGAGCCTACGAATCACTACTGCCGGCTGGTTCACGAGGTGAATCTGGACGGCAAAGGTGGGTTGTACTTTGCTTTTCAACCCTCTCTTTTTTTTTTTTTTTGTATTTAGCTCGCAGATCGGCTGCTGTACTGACCTTGTTTTCTGCTTGTCTTGCAGGGTATGGCTTTGCTTACGACGACGTGGCCGAGGACGGGGGCGAGGACCAGTCGGGCAAGGTGAACGCAGGAGACCCCAAGACGTTCATTGTGGCCGTGGGAGGAATGCAGGCCCATGGCGGAGAGCACGGACGCCACCACACGTCTTGGACAGCTGTTCCTGGCGGCGCAGGTCCTGGAAATGGGAATGGCGGAGCAGATGGTGGACCCCATCACCACCAACACCAGCCCCATCCGTCCGAGTCGCGGTTTGACAGGTTTGCCGCAAAGGCGCAGAAATGGCTGCACTCGCACTAAGGGGTCGGTGCATTGTTGCTTGCCAGAATGATGGGGCTTGTTGCAGAATCGAAAGCCCCCCCCCCCCCAGCGGTCAAGTTTCCAAGTGGGAGGTTTCGTCTCAGGTTTTGCGGTGGACAAGGCTGGCAGTGTTGCAGAGTTGCGAGGCTATCCGCTTTACTTGCTAGTAGTGGTAGCTGGTACGGGCCAAACAGCAGAGTCTTGGGCCAAACAGCAAGTAAAGGATACACGCGAGGCTGACGCACTGGTCTCCGGGGTCGTGCTAAAGATAGCAAATCTGATTGGGTACCCCTGCGCCCCTGCTCGTCTTATCGGCGATAAGCCCCACCTGTCCCCCCAATGGCACATGCTGGTGCAGAGGGTACATAGTACTTGCGCAGTAAAGACGCTGAAGCACTGAAGCACTGAAGCACCGAAGCAAAGAAACGCTGTTGACCCCTCCATCACCTCGATATATAGTACAAAGTGCTCCTCGACTGCTTCTACCCTCGCGCTCTCCTTTCTCTTCTCTGGACTCAAGATTCCCAATACCCAGTCACATAGAAAGATATTTTGTTTAAAAAAAAGAAAATGGAGTTTGACACAAAAACCCGTATGTGGCACCTCCCTGGCCTCCGACCCGTCCTGCTGTTCCTCGGTTGACCTTCGTGCTTGATACGACAGCGGCCTACTCGACCGGCGACAAGACCTCGTTCGGCTGGACCACTGCTCGCGAGAGATGGCCCGTTATAATAGTTGGTTTCCTCTCTGTTTCCTGCTGTACTCTCGCAGACCGATGGCTAACCTCTGCCCTCCCCTCCTGCCACGCAGACACAAGCCATTGACGACACCTACCGCTCTACCGCGAAATGCGCCGACGCAGCCCGCGCCGACGAGGGCAAGAAGATAGTCGAAGAGCTGGCCCGCCTCAAGTACGAGGTCCAGCATGACCGAGCGCTCACCCCGATCCGTGATGACGGCCTCCCCGATGTGCAAATCTACAACAAGGAACTGGAGCAGCGCGGCAACCCTTCGTGGCTCAATGTTAGCTGGCTCTATTCGGAATGCTACTTGTTTCGGTATCTTCCTCTCCCAGACCTACCTGCTGTGGACACATGTCAATGCAAGGCAATAAGAAGGACAAACCACTGACGCATGTTGCCAAACAAATCCACCAGTCGCATGAGTACCTCGTTCAGCCTTTCCACCCACTGGAAGAATTACGACGTCTTCGCCCGCCAAAAGATGAGCACCTTCCGCTCCTCGCGCCCCGCCGTCCTCGAGCTCGCCGCACGCTACAAGGCTCTTTTGACCCAGCTAGAACACGGCTCCGGCAAGGCCGAAGATGACGAGGCGCAAAGGATCCTGTTCATGGAGATGTGCGAGATCTGCCTCTGGGGCAACGCCACCGACCTGTCGCTCCTGACCAACCTCACCTACGAGGACATCCAGAAGCTGCAGGGCTCCGCGGCCCGCAAAGCCGCCGAAAAGAACATACTCGTCAACGACCTCCCCGCCGCATACGACGTGCTGCGCAAGGCCAAGGCAGAAGGCAAGGCCGAGCGCCGCGTCGACATTGTCCTCGACAATGCAGGCTTCGAGCTCTTTGTCGACCTGATTCTGGCCGGCTATTTGCTGTCGTCTGGTCTGGCCACGCTGGTCGTGCTACACCCCAAGTCCATCCCCTGGTTCGTTTCAGACGTCCTGCCCAGCGACTTTGCCGAGCTGCTCAACGCGCTGGCCAACCCAAAACACTTTTACGAGACGCCATCCGAGGAGGAGGAGCTGCAGAACAAGACACCTGCGCCCTTGGCGGCGGACGACGCCGAGAACCTGGCCTTCCTCTTCCAAAACTGGAGCCAGATCTATGCCCAGGGCCAGATCATCCTGCGGCCCAACCGCTTCTGGACGCATCCAGGCAGTTTCTGGAGGCTGCCACACACGGACAAGGAGCTGTACGAGGATCTCAAGACGAGCGATCTGGTTCTCTTCAAGGGCGATCTGAACTACAGGAAGCTAACGGGTGATGTATGTGACCTACACTCTCTTTCCGCTTACATGTACACACACCCGCATTGCGACTAGATGGGAACAACCCGCATGGCTGACCAACGACTTATTATCATTCATCTAGGCAAAATGGGATGCTTCGACCCCCTTTGTCGAAGCCATAGGCCCTCTTGGTCCAGGTTCCGGGCTGAATGTCTTGGCCCTCCGGACATGCAAGGCCGATGTCGTGGTCGGCCTCCAGCCCGGTCAGGACGAGGAACTCAGGGCTACGGAGGGTGGCGGTGGCGATTCAGGCGCGCGAAAGTGGGCTTGGAACGGCAAGTGGGCTGTTGTGTCGTTCTCGTCAGGCAAGTAGGGTGAATAAGCCGGTTGGTGTTGAAGTGATGCAATGATACAATGAATTGAGGCACGGTTCTAGTGATGATGGGTCGGTCTCGCACCTATCCTTCCTTCACGGCTTGGCTGCACTGCGTATACGGGATATGGCAGTCAATCAGCGGCAGCGGAGTCGACGCCCTTGGAAGCTCCACCAATCGATTCCAAGACGCATTTCTGACAGCATACTGGGCCCTGGGCTCACAAGTGTAAACGGTGCAAGGCGCTCTCGGCGCGGAATCCAGGTGGCGTGCGTCTTGGATGCCGGCTGAGACAAAAAGTCAGTGGCGAGGATAGAAAGAGGCCTGGAGACGTACAGCCAGAAGCCAGCCATTGAGACATTTGCATGATGAGGACCGACGAGATGTGTTTTTTTTTATTTTTTTTTTATACATATATTCGCTGAGGATGGATTCACAGCCATGAGCTTTGCTTGCTGGAGCATATATCCACCTATTACTGCCGAGGTAAAGACGAGCATCGAGCTGTACATGGTAGCGGCACCGACAAGGCACTAATCGTTACGATACAAGCCATGTATATGTCGTAATCATGGCATATCATATAGTATAACAAAGTATTTATTATAGGGATGGATACCAAGATCCTCCTGCCACGTCCGTCATACCAAGGCGTCCGAGCTCGCTTTTCGTATCGTATCGCATGCATGCAGAGATGACTCTTTTTTTATCAAATAGAATCTTCCAAGTCCTCTTTGACAAACCATGTGTAGGTAAAAAAAGAAAAAAAAAAACCCCAGATATCAGTTCAATCTACGAGGCTGCGGAACCGACGGGCAGCCTATCACAGGGCAACGGGCAACTGCGGAACCTTGGGGGAATCTAGGACCAGATACTCCGTACTATATATGTATCGATACTTTGCATAGCAGGTATATTGTAATAATGAGACTGCTTGTTCCAGAACGTATACCATTGATTCGTATAGACGAATAGTACTGATATCATACATATATATCTCTACACTTGTCACTGGCGTGTCAGTCGTCCCAGGCACACAAAGATAAAAGCTGCCACTCTGTACGTATACCGGAGTTGACAATGGAGATGGATATTTGTGATATAAAAACAACACAATAATACTCTCCAACTTTGGTAACATGCCTGGACACGTTTCCAGGTCCCCCACACCATCCTATGTACCTGTCTATGGACTACCTCTGCACCCTTGCTCGGGTATACATACCATATAGGCCATCAAGCCAAGGAAGCCAGCTGCCCGTTGGTTTCCATTTTCTGCTTGCCCCGTCAGACAGTAGGCCGATGCGGCAACAGCCCCTTGCGCAGATCATCATCGGGATACCGCTCGGCACACTTGGCTTCTCTCTGGTGTGGGGGGACACACAAGTGCTTATACATAGTACGTCGTCGTTGTTTCGTGGCCCTACTTTGTAGAGCCCTGGATCGACGCCGTCTTGGAAATGACACATTGATGATAAGCGCTTGGCCAATACATATTTATCTATCATCAGGTTTGCTTGCTGCTTGTCGATAAAGGCCCTGGTTCGTGGGCACAATGTCCCGGGGCTGATGTTTATTTTACATGGTCAAGCTGACTATGTTCGTTTGCTTGTTTATCCTTCGTCAGACATCGGAGTACTTACTGTTACATGGACATTTGCCATATACATGGTATGCTCGAGGATTGGAGGAATAAATAATATCATCAGCTTGGCCTTCCAATATCCCCTGAGCAAACCCAAAGGCCGCTTTACCCTCACTCCTACCCCGTGGTCTGTAAATGGCAACCCAAAAGTATAATCAAATAACATCTTGAGAATCTTTCGATACACTAGCAGACCCAGTTATTCCAGCAATCATTCTTTCCCCCTACCACATTCAAGAGCACTCATTTACCAAACCCATCCACCATTTGCAGAGGGTTGACGGCAGACGGCAGCCCGATATATATACAAACACACTCGCCCATGGGCCAGCGCCTCATGATGGGCTCTCCCACGACCGTCCTCTCGAAGCTAGGCGGCGACTGGGCCAAGATCGAATTATACCTCAGCCAAATCAGCGACGCCGACCTCCCCGAAGCCCAAAGATTCTTTGCCCAGACTGAGGACAGCATCACCCAACAGAGAGCTGCGCCTCTCCTCGCGGCCGCCGAGACTCGCTTGCACACGCGCGAGAAGACGGAGCACGAGGACCGCCCAGAAGAGGGGGAAGAAGACGACGACATCCTCGCCATCGGCTCTTCGCCCCCCACCATCACCGGCGCCCTCAATGCATCAGGCCACGTCCAGGCGCTCCCGCAGCGATACAGCCTCGTCTCGCTCGCCGGCGTCGGCATGACCGTCGGCAATGTATGGCCCGCAATAGGCGGGACGATCCTCGTCGCCATTTCCAACGGGGGTCCGCCGGGGGTGCTGTACGAGTTTCTGGTTGTTTCCTTCTTTTACTTTCTGGTTGCCGCAAGCCTGGCGGAGCTGGCGAGTGCGATCCCCAGCGCGGGTGGTGTCTACCACTGGGCGACGGTGCTGTCGGGCCCCAAATGGGGCCGGCCGTTGGGCTTCTTTGCGGGCTGGTGGAACTATCTTGGTCAGGCAATGGGTGCGGCGAGTATGACTGCTATTCTGTGAGTGTAGGCTGGTTTTTTTCGTTCTCTTTTCCCACATGTCATTCTCAACCTTGTCTGGATGAGGGATGTGAGTTCGAATGACTGACCGTGAGATGGTCCATCCAACCGAATACAGGGGCAACACGATTGTGCAAATGTATGCACTCAACCATCCTGGCTTTGTCGCTGAGACGTGGCATGTCTTTGTCGTGTACATCATCTGCGTTTGGCTGAGCACGGCGCTCGTGTGTTTGGCCAACGCAGCCATGCCTCATCTCAACAAGGCTGGCATATTCTTGTACGTTGCAGTCTCCTCTTCCTTCTGCTGCGATATTCACTGCTGACAATCATCATCATCATCACCATGATGTTTAGCATCCTCGCAGGCTTCCTCATCACCGTCGTCGCCGTAGCCGTCCTGCCAGGCCACAACGGTCGCCCTCCGCACGCCACCTCCGACTTTGTCTGGTCCACATGGACCCAATCCCTCGGCTACTCCGACGGCTTCGTCTTCGTCGCAGGGATGCTCAACGGTGCGTACAGCATCGGCACCGTCGACGTCATCACCCACCTCGCCGAAGAGATCCCCCACCCAGAGCGCGCCGTCCCCATCGGCATGGCCCTCCAGCTGAGCATGGGCTTCGTCACGGGCTTCTGCTTCCTCGTGGCCATCATGTACGCCATCTCCGACCTCGCTTCCGTCTCGGCGGCAGCGTACCCCATTGCAGAGATCTACCGCCAGGGAACGGGCAGTGCGGCCGGGGCGTCGGCGCTGCTGGCCCTGCTGCTGGTGAACATCGCGCTGTGCGTGGTCGGCCTGTTCATCACCAACGGGCGCACGCTGTGGGCGCTCGCCCGCGACGGCGCCACGCCCGCGCCGCGCTTCCTGGGCACGATCCACAACGGCCTCGGCATGCCGCTGAACGCGACGCTCTCGGCCGCCGTGCTGGTGACGGTGCTGGGGTGCATCTACGTGGGCAGCACGACAGCGTTCAATGCATTTATTGCATCGACGATTCTGTTCTTCAGCAGCTCGTACATCGTCTGCCTGCTGCCGCACCTGGCGCGCCGATGGCGCGGGCGCGAGAATGTCGTCTATGGGCCGTTCAAGCTGCGTGGGGCCAATGGCTGGGTGGGTGTTGCTGTGAATGCTGTGGCGGTCGCCTATCTCATGGCGTGGTTCGTGATTTACTCGTTCCCGTATTATCTGCCAACCGACGCAGCGAGCATGAATTACTCGTGTTTGATTTGGGGCGGGTTCACCGTCTTTGCGGGCCTGTGGTGGGTGGCAAGCGCGAGAAAGGGCTATGAAGGGCCCAAGATGCCTGATGCGGCGTTGCTTGAGGCGGAGAAAGCGAGTGTGATGGGTGATTTGGAGGTGAATATCATGGGCGTCAAGAACGGTGCTTAGGTTCACAAAGTCTGTCTTTCGATGTTCGGGCCGCCACGGTGACTGGGCAGGACTGCTTTTTTATTGTTAGCGTTTGAAAATGAAGCGGATTTAGATACCTGCAAAGCGTCAGAAGAAGCGGTTGGGCATAGAGAATGTAAAGAGAACAAATGCAACGGCCTGAGAGCTGTCGTGTGGCCCTGTGTACCACTCAACCGTAGTTTGCCCGTTTCAACAACTCTGTTGTCCTGTCGTTGACTCACTGAATCTGGGAAGATGGTTCTCGTCGGTGTAGCTTGCTGAGTTCCCCCTCGAGTCTGCCCTTTGTAGTTGTTGGCGCTTGCAGTCCAGATACCAAGTGAGATGGAAGGACGCTCCATCTGTCCTGACAGCGTAAGACCCCTCACAGTAGAGCCTTGGAGTGGGTGACGATGTCAACCAAAGCGAGTCACAAACTGTCATGATGAGCCAGAAGAGCGTATGTGACTATGTGGCAGAAGGAGTAAGCGAAGCATCGTGTCTTCGTGGTTGGCAGTATACCAAACCAGAAGGGACTGCTCTTGACTCGTTTCCCAACCACTTTCATCACCGCCGACTTCAACAACAACAACAAGCAACAACAAGCACGAGAGGATCGCGCATGTTCGCAAGTCCATAGTCACGAACTTCCGCTTCTTTTGTTGCCTCACCCAGACAGTCACCAGACTGTACCCAGGCTTCAGAGAGAGATAGAGAAAAACGAAGCAACAGCCACACCAACATACACCAGCTCGCCGTCCATGTCATTGCAGCCTCTCACAGTGGGTGGCTTCAGCTTTCAAGGCTGCTGGCCCGACGATGTCGCCAAGTCCATGCTTGTCCAGTCCATGACCCTCGCCGCGGTAGATCTGGATGCTTGCGCCACTGCGTGCGGCGATTATGGCGCCTTTGGAGCAGAAGCTGGAAATGAGTGTAGGTGATATAACGAACCAATATCCCCAGAGTCATCCTCCTCCTCTTCCCTTATGAACTGACACATACCACTGTGCCAGGTTATTGCGGAATAGCAGAGGCATTGCCCCTTCCGGAGACATCTTCTCCAGCCTGCACTATGACTTGTACAGACAACGAAGCGCAAGTTTGTGGTGGTGCTAGTTACGTCTCAGTGTACCTCCGAGACAGGGACGACGAAGACAGCCCGAATGAGTCGGCAGTAACAACCTTGTCAACCGTACCGATGAGCAGTAGCAGCAACAGCAGCAGCACCAGCAGCCAGGTGAATACACAGACAAGAGTCACGGGCTCTTCGTCTGGTAGGTGTCCTCCGAGTGTGTTCGCGTCAAAGGAAACAGTGATATCCACAATCTATATCACAGTGTCCATCCTTGTGCCGACCATGATGTCGGCAACCAGCTCGCCAACATCAATACCCATGTCAACGACATCGTTGTTTCCAGCATCAACAATGGGCATGTCCAGCATGTCCAGAAGCTCCTCGACTAACACAAGCAGCGCTGGGCCATTGTCGTACCGTCCCTGTGCCACGGTCTCCAGCAACGAACGCGCAACCTCTTACTCTTACGAGATGAACTCTTCCTCTTTTGCGACACCTAATCCCTCCCTTGCGTCATCCTCGCCTTCAGTGAGTTCAACTACTCTTCAACATCTGCCCAAAACAACAAAACCTACCCCATTGTCCTCATTCACCTTGTTCCACCCGTCGTCCTCAGGTCCCCAACAGCAAGCAGTAACGGCAGCAACACCAGGAGGAGAAGGAGGGGGAGGAGGAGGCTGGACAAGCGGCAAAATTGCTGGACTGGCTGTCGGGGTTGTGCTCGCTGTTGCCGCAGGCCTAGGCCTTGCGTGCATGGTGTGTCGAATTCTTGCAAAACGAAGGCGCGCGGCCGAGGACGATGCTCTGCCTTGGGATACCAACGTGCCTACGATGCGGGCACGGCTGTCGCAATTTGAGGGTGGTGCCGGACGATGGTCGGTTGGCCCGCGGTGATGGAGAGCGAATAAGTAAAAATGGGTAGGACATGCGGGAAGGACAAAAGGCGAGGATAGCGAGGCAGCGGTGACTTTCGATGTTGGCGCCGGTACGCCGAGAAACAATTATTGAATTACATGACAGCCCATGACTCTGCATTCCAGACTCTTTCTTGCTCTATGTGCCGTTGCAAAAACAGATCCTAACAAATAGCAGCACGCCTATCTCCTTTCTATGTGGGTATCGTGATATGCTGTTTCGCCCACCCCCTCTCCCTTCTAAAGAACAAACCGTAAAATGCAGTCGCTGAAAAAAGCAATAAGAACTTTTTGATATCCAACCAAGGGTCAAAAACAACAACGGCTACCTGCGATTTTTTGCACGAGTCTTTGCTGTCGGTGGGGAGTTCTCAGTGGTAGTCCCAGATTCTCGTTCTGAGCGCCACGAAGCCTCAATCTCCTTCAGAGCAGCCAGGACAGATGGGCCCGACTTTTCAGATAGTTCTTCGCGCTGGAACTTGCTCAAGGGCCGCAGAACATAGTCAGAAACGGTATCGTGGTCGCGGTTGGCAGGTCGGCCAATACCTAGCGAGATCTTGGCAAATCTGGAGTGCTTCTGCGCGTCGCCTGTGGGAGCTGTGGGCATTGTGGCCATGATGCTCTTGAGGCCGTTATGGCCGCGGTGGCTGCGCTGCCATGGCCGGATCTTGACAACGTGGTGGTCCTCCTCGAGGTCGTCGTGCACGACCACCAAGCCCAGAGGTGTGTCCGGGTGGCGCGCGCGGTGCTCCTCCAGGGCCTCACGCCAGGCCTTGGACAGCCAGGTGCCCGAGACGTTCATGAGGGTTGGGCACTGGAGAAGCGTGTAACGAGGGCCTCGTGAAGTCTGTGTGGCCTTCTTGCCGAGGCGCTCAGAGGAAAACTTGGATTGCGCAGCATCGCGCTGGAGCAGGCTCTGGAGCGACTGGAGTGCAATATGGCCGGCGGAGTGGAGGGTGTTCTCATAGGGAGCAGGGTTGCCGAGGCTGACCACGATGAAGTGAGGATTGAATGGGTCTGAGCTGTCCTTCTCGACGGCGACAGGGGAATCTGCTGTTGTTGCCGAGGTGGACATGGCCTTGGTCCGTATAGACAAGGGCAATTCTGCCGAAGCTGCTCCCCTAGGTGCTCTCGTGGGGATCAAGTGTGGCATGGTGAGCAGCGATGAGAGCCTGGCCCACGAGTTGGACTGGGTGGATGCGTTGAATGAAGAGGACAGCCGAGTCCAGCAGCATCTTGAGGCGGCCATGGTGGCAGGCTCGGTGTATTTATCGCAGGTTGCTGTGCCGTCTGATGTACAGCCCGCGTTGGATGAATTCTACAAGCGGCCTCCCTCCTAGTCGCGTGATGCGGGATGAATCATATGCCGTGATGTTGCGGTGGTTGTAAGCAGCCTTGCAGTTTGCATTGGCCTTGGGAGTCATTCTGTTTTCTTTGCGGCGACCAAATCGGGAAACGGGCTTCCTCACGATGCTGAGTCAGCCTCGTTCCAGATCGAACCTGGAGGCTTCCTGCCTTTGCTGGGCCCTGCCTCCACGACGCAATGACGCACCGCTGACAGGGGCCCAGACTGCCTGTACCTGAAAGAAGTACGCAGCCACACGCAGCCCGGGAGCCCGAGTGTGGCTGTGCGGTCCGGTGCCTGGCTGCCTTGCTGCTTGGCTTGGCTCTGCCTTGGCTTGGGCTCCTCGGCCATCCCCCAATTGCTCCGTCGTCATCACCGCCAAACACGAACAAACCCACCCAGAAACATTCACGTCTCCACACTCTTGACCTGACCTGCCATTCCGACGACAACGACGGCAACGACGACGATAACAGCAATAGCAACAACAGGCACAACTTCAATAGCAACGGGGCCTCATCGGCACGATCGCTCCTCACCTATTCGCTGCCTCCGCCTCGACCGCTCCATCTTCGCCTGCGTCCCCCCCCCCTGGGCAAATCTACCTCTGGGCCACGCATACGAGCAGCTTGACAACAGTTGCCCATCATGTCTTGGGCAGGTATGGATGTCAGCAACATAGTCTGGGGTCATTAGTGCTTGTTGTACTGATTATAGCAATCTAGGCTTCAAGAAGAATGTCAACCGCGCAACGACGCAGGTTATGATGAAGACTGGTATGATTCCCCTTTATATTCGTGCCTCATTAGCCCCTAGTCTTCACTCTGTATGACAACCAAACCAATTGCTTTCCTTTGCTAACAATGTATCTCACAACAGGCCATGTTGAGAAGACCAATGACCGCGATTATGAAGTCGAAGAACGGTAGCTCACTCTGCCCAGTTAACACTCGCGCCTCCATCATCATCTGACAAGACTACAGCCGTTTTCGTACCATGGAGACAGCATCATTACGACTGCAGAAAGAAGCAAAGGGTTATCTAGACTCTCTCAGAGGTCCGCACTCCCCTGTTTCTACGACTCGACCGCTGCTTGTCTTGCGGCTGTCCCGTACCATTTGCTGACTTTGGTTTTCCTCCACACAGCAATGACTGCGTCGCAAATGCGCATCGCCGAAACCATCGACGCCTTCTATGGAGATGCGGGGGCCAAGGATGGTGTGAGCAGAAGTTACAAGCAGGCTGTCGAAGACCTCGACGCAGAAACCATAAAAGCACTTGATGGTCCATATCGGTATGCCGTTAGCCCGAAAGCCCAGGAGATGCCGTGTCAGACCGCCGCCAAGGGATGCTGACTGCTCTTGTCATGGCACAGTACCACAGTTCTCGAGCCCATTTCCAGATTTTGCGCCTACTTTCCTGATGTCAACGAATGTATGTACATCACTACCCAGGTGGAATGACCTGCTTTTATCTTGCAGATCACACACTGACTCATTCAATCGCTCCAGGCATCAAGAAGCGCAGCCACAAGCTGCTCGACTACGATGCTCTCCGTGCCAAGGTCAAGCGTCTTGTCGACAAGCCCGACAAGGACGTTACCAAGCTCCCACGCGCCGAAAAGGAACAAGACATGGCCAAGGCCGCGTACGAACAACTCAACGAGCAGCTGTGCACTGAATTGCCCCAACTGATAGACCTCCGCGTTCCTTATCTCGACCCTTCCTTCGAAGCTCTTGTCAAAATCCAGTTGCGGTTCTGTGCTGAGGCCTACAGCCGTATGGCTCAAGTCCAGCAATATCTCGATGCCGAGACCAGAGACCAGTATGCGCAGGGGCACCTAGATGCGCGCGTTGAGCAGGTGTTGCAGGAAATACGGGAGCTGAGCATCAGCGGCACTGTTTAATATTTCCAGTACCAGAATCATGCCATCCATCATTTGCATTGGAAGGTCACGACATCTTTGTTCATTGGCAGGTTTTCTCCAAGCATGTCAGTCATCACCAAGCGAACAAGATCCTCCCATACTCCCTAGCCCCTTGGGCGAATTCCGGCAGGGCACACCAGGCCCCTTAGGCATGCTATGGCGGGCCCCACCCGGCTGATACCCTCTTCCGTGCATGCCGACAACGAATAAAGTGTGGTGCATGCACATTACATGCTCGCCAGTACCCGGATGTAACGCATTATCACGACATGCTGTTTCCAGAGTCTTGACAGGCCAACAGAGTCGTGGGAAAAGGCAACATTCCCGTGCCTGGGCCTCATCATTTTTTGGCGCAACAATCTTCGAAGGAGGCATCGAAGGATTGGCTCCAGCAATAACCCTCACGCCTAGATACCCGCAGGTCAGCGAATAATAATACATTATGACAGAATCCCCAGCACCTGTGCTCTGCAGTCCCGTGGGCTCGGTTGCTGCACTCACTCCACGTTCTCAAACAAACATCAGCCCCTTTCCTGCGTTGAATAGTGACACTAAACTTTTTTATTCTATTTTTCTCAGCCTTAAACAGTATTAATCCAGAAGTTCTATAGTGATTCCACCCTCTGAGTTACGATCGTTGTCGTTTGGATGCCGTGTCCATAATCCCCGGACCTCTGCAGACCAGCAAAGCCCTCCTCCTCCTTGTCATGGTGACCGCCGGTCACGCTAACATGGTACACAGGCCCATCGAGATTCCCCGCCAGCGGACTCGTCAAGCCGCCCATCTTGATGGCTTCAACATCATCATCATAGCCGTCATCGTCGTAGTGCAGCGTCCGCGACCCACTCACACCACCATCACCACCTGTAATCCGCCGCGCCGAGGACGTCGTTGTCCGCGTTCCTTCACTTTCATCGCCATTGTGCGAGGGAAGACGCTGTGTTCCCTTGGTATGCAGACCATAAACTCGCGAGGCACCGCCGCCTCGGCCACCGCCGCTCGTGCCACCGCCAATGCCGTATTTCCCTACCCCGGAGCCGCGGCCACTGGTGCCGCCGTTTGAGGACTTGAAGAGACGCGGGAGGAGCATGGCGAAGAGGGGTTTGAGAGTCGGCAGGCAAGCGGCGAGGACACCGATGCAGAGCTCAAGGAGGGACCAGATGGCTGCCGAGGTGTTTTCCCAGGTGGGGTCGGCCGAGACGGCGGCGGCTTTGAGGGTTGTGATGCGGTAGACGGAGATGATGCATGTGCTGGAGGGGCAAGTTGGTTAGGTTCTCTTTTTTGTTTTGTTTTTCTTCTTCCTTGAACAATCAAAATGAAGGAGAAGAGACGAGTGAGGAAAGGGATGGGGGGGGAGGGAAGAAAGAAAGAAAGAAAGAAAGAAAGAAAGAAAGAAAGAAAGAAAGAAAGAAGGAAAGAGAGCCCGGCAGAAGAAAGACTTACAAAAATCCCAGGCAAAAGACACCGATCAACATGATCTTTTGGCGACTGGGCAGCTGCAAGCTCTTGATCACGGGCAGCGGCATGGAAAAAGTGAGGAAATCGGTCACGAGGTTGACAGCCGCCATGACATACCACATGGTCAACGAGTTGATGCAACGGCCCGCAACCGACGAGTCCCAGAAGGCGGCGACGGGAATACAGGAGAGGGGCAGGACAAGCGACAAGGTGATGGTCCAGCAGCCTTCAAAGACGAGTCCCACGGCGGTCAGGCGCTGCACGAGTGTGTAGGTGAAGATGCGGCGGTACTGCAGCATGATGGACATTTTGACAACGCAAAGGCCAATGTTGTAGAGGATGATGGAGGCGTAGAAGGATTTCCTGTCGTGTTGGAACGGGGTCGGGAGATTATCAGCCAAGTTCCGGTCAAGGAGCTTCCTTTTTTTTTTTTCAAGTATGGACTGGACCTTACATGTATGGTATGTATTGCCCATCGGCCATAACCCAGATGTGACGACCCATCCCATGCTGACATTCTGGTTTCAAGGTCAGTTTTCATAGGTCCAGTTCTCTTGCGAATCTACTTTCTGTTCTTCTCCCTTCTTTCTCTTCACTCGTCTCTTCCCTCTCTTCCCTGGGGACATCATGACTGACCAGCATATATAGCAATACCAGACCCAATGGTGAGCACCTGAGCAGCCGCCATGAAAGCATCGTCGGAACCAAAAGTATGCAGGATGCGAATCCGGGTCACGAGGCGCAGGACGACGGCGGCAGTCGACAGCACGAGCGCCATGGTCACGACACCAATCACGTAGGGCACCTGCGTCTGGCCATCTTTGCTGCGATCGATTGCGAGGACCTCAAGGGACTCCATGGTGCGAGATTGTGGGTGGTTTTTTTTTTTTTTTTTTTTTGGTGGGTTTTTGTTTTTTGTCCCCCCTCTCAGCTGTCGGAGGGCCTTTTTGTTCTTCTTCTTCTTTTCTTTTTGTCGACGGACTTGTGCTGTTGGCTTTCCACGAGTCGTTGTTTTCCTTTGGGAGGCGGCTTTTCAGCGCTGGAGCATAGGGGACTGACGCTTCACAGTACCGTCGTTGATATTCGAGGCTGGCCCGCGTAGTAGGAATTCGGCGTCGCAAAAGGGCTCCAAACGGAAAGTTCCCAGCCGCGGTCGATGGCGAGTATAAAAGAGAAAGTGGCAAAGGAGCGTGGGGGAAAAGATAAGGAACGAAAACCGCGGAGAACTACATGAAGAGTAGGGCTCAAGGTCAATGTTTGTTGATCGCCAGGCCAAGTTGATAGTCATGCGGGTCGATTGACAGGGCATATATAGGTCATCTACCTGTATACTCACTCTTTTTCACTCACACTCACACACACAAACACGCACCCTTCTGTCACTCACAAAGACACCATTCACCACCAGGATAGCGTGGATGGCTGGCTTGCTTTGGATCCAACCAAGGCCGTGTGAGCACCCACACAAGATTGGCTTCTTCAGTCGCAGTGCCAATGTTGGGTTTAGCCCTTTCTTTTTTTGGGGCCGCGTGGGTGGGAAGAAGAAGAAAGAAGGAAGGTCAACGCAACTCGGGTGGATGATCGCCACGTGCGGCAGGGTTCATTGAGCAGCTGAACCACAGAGAGATCGTCAAGAGGGATCGTCGTCAGAATGATCAAGCAAGAAGTCTATGGGGGCTGGTGTTGACTGTAGATTGTTCCTGCTTTCTTTGCTTCTTTTCCTGGGACCGGATGAGGGGCGTGTTGGTTGTTGGTACGGGGGCATGGAAACGGGCACGGGCACGGGCAAAGGCACAGTACATAAGAACAATGTACAATAGGGTATACTATAATAGCAAGAAGAAATAGGGACAGACGAGGTACATATCGAGTTAGTATTGATTCTCAGAATTGGCTATGCGCGAATGGGATAGCAGGCAAAGAAAGAAGAAAGCCAAGACATCCTCCTCCACTTCGTGTCCACAGGGTAATGGAGCACATGGCCAGATATCGACCAAATCGTTGCTATGTACATGGCCAGCAATTCCAAGTAAAAGTACCACAATGTTTGGTTTATTTCCTGCCAGAGAATGTCGGATCGGTCTTATCCGACCTGCACCTGTGGGCGAATCAAAGGTTGTGGTGTGAGAGTGTCTGCGCTGTTCTACGTATAACTGACTATTCCCTTTTATAATAGGTATATATATATATATATTCTTTTTTTCTTTCTTTTTTTTCTTCTTCTCTTTACCCTTAACGTGTACCAGAGTACTATGGAGAGTGTTAGTCGGCCAACTCGGCCTCTTCCGACTCGGAAAACCTCCACCACAGTGGCCGCTGCAGGCGAACAACAGCTGAACAAAGGGCCAAGCTTTTGCGCTCTGCGTTTCACCCCATCAGCAATGAGCGAATGTCCTTTGATCGACGGCTTTTTCTGCATAGTAGTAGTAGTCTCTGTTGGCTTGCTGGCTTGCTTGCCTGCCAGCTGCCAGCTGCTAGCTGCTAGCTATTTTTGCCCCAGCCCTGGCTTGTTTTTCTAGGGCGTCGAGTTTCCCCAGGGCGGGTGGGTGTGTGCTGGATGGGGGCCGATCGAAATGAAGATGTTCACGTTTCGCTGGCCCGGGTGCCCACATGGCGCGGCGACGACGCTGGGGGGGGGGTACATAGTACAAAATTTCGGACCGCTTCCGGGGCTGCGGTCCTGGGTGGGACAGTAAGTACCATGTACATAGTACTGCTAGGTACTAGTACTATTAGTAATAGTAGGTACGTACATATTGATGACGGTTGTGTGTTGGCCAACTGTTTTGCTCATCCGCTTTTGCCATTCGCTGGCCTGACTGACATTTTATTTTGCATGTCATTTTGGACTCCCATGTTCGCTCATTCTTTGCTAAACTCGAGGCTGGCTAAACTCCCAGGAAGACGACCGGGCTGCCGTTTTGACAGGTTTCATGGCATGGTAGGAGGGCCACGGACAACTGGACAAAGTCTGCTCCGGAAATATCGGAATACTACTCATGTAAGTCGGGTTGTCAGCCGTGTGTTGTTTGTGAAGTATGGAAATGGAACTTGGCTTGGCTCGGCTGGCTTTCACGAGGCCCCCAGGGGAGACAGGAACTAGCCTGCTAAGAGGCAGGCTACTGTGGGCAGAATTATTGCCACTATTGGTGGATACTGGGGAGGAGGCGAGCGAGGTGGAAGAAATACAAAAGCCACTCGTCTGTGGGCATCACTTTCCTGGTAGACATTCGATCACCCCTTCCAACTATGTGCTATGTAAAACGACAGAGGTTGTGGTTGGTCATAGTATGCCTCGATGCCTATCCACTCCAGATGACGGCACAAGAATAAACGCGAGGCTGTCACTAGAGCCACATCAACAAGCCTTGATGGACAGGGGAACAGGACGACGATCTACAGTTTGGGCAGGTAACGTGACTTGTGTCTTATTTTGGCGCAGATCGTAGTTCACAGCCCGTGACTCCATGCGCTCCAGTTGACACGCTGGGGTTGACAGCCCCGTCTGTTCTCAAGTGATCGTCCCCCAGCCGAGGAGAAGGAGGAGAAGCATCAGTAGCCGAGAAGCCCGGTTCAAGACTCCATCATGCGTCAAGCTTCTTCTTCTTCCTCCTCCACTTGCCTTCTCCGACTTGAGGAGCAAGCTTGGACAGGGGCAAGCCGGGACAGGGCGTGCTTCTTTCATCTCATCGGCGGGGGGGAGTGGCTTAATAGTCTTGCTCGCGATGATTCGACACGCTGGGTGGGAGGATCATGGAAGTGCCCGGTTCGACAAAATCGTCTAGTGGTTGGATCGGCGCTGTCGGGGAAGCTGTCAGATGATGGGGCAAACGGAACAAGGCAAAGGCTGTGGTCAACAAGCCGCCACAGAAGCACCTGACTGATTCGTGATTTTTTTTTAATGTTTTTTTTTTTTTTTTTTTTTTTTTTTTTTTTTTTTTTTTTTTTTTTTTTTTTTTTGGCGCAAGAGGCTTAGGAAAGAAAGAAGACGGTGTTGAGCGAAATTCTGTGCCAGCGTCTTTTGTCAGGGGCAAAGTGCTGTGATACAGCTTTCTCAAAACGGCGTCGTAGCTGATGAGACCGTGAAAGGCATTCATTCCATTCTGAATGAGGATTCATCCCACCTGGCGATTATGCTTAAACAGCTCATGTCACATCAATCATACCATTCGTTCTGCAAACTCTTTGGCGGGAACGCATTGACAGGGCCAGAGCCACTTCTCAGGGCTGATGCTGATGCTGGACGTCTATGTATAGAAACAGATTCTCAATCATGCTATCACTGTTGGCAGCCAAGCCCCCCATGGTTCCACGCAGGTGAGGCGAGGCTGTCTGTCGTGCCTGTCTACCGTGTCTGTCTACCGTGTCTGTCATGGCATGTACTAACAGCGAACGACTCAGGGTCGAGCCCACGCTGCCATTTCCACTACATAGTACAAACAAAGACACGGGGGCAAGCGGGGAAGCCGACATGTTTCCCAAGTGTTATAAATTAACTGCCAGACGCACAGACAAGTGAAATAGTTATGTTTCGAGTATAATGGCGAGCGGTGGCAAAGTGACGACGAGTCTTGGAAATATACACAGCAGAGACGATGGAAGGAAAAAAAGAAAAAAGAAGAAGAAAAAAAGGAGAAAGGGGCGCAGATGGAAACCATTCGTCTATCCGATATTACCATGTAGACCTCGGAATTAAAGCAAGTGGCATATGGATCATGCTCTGTATAACTCTTTTTGCTACACCATGACAGAGCACACACGTCACGCCCAACGGTGCAATAACTGAAAGATCTTTCTTGGACAGCGTGTTCTTCTGTACTTCCCTGCCTCCGTAGATGATGATATCCACCTGCTCATAAACAACCCTTTTTTTCCCCCGTGGCCTGCAAGGTCTTGAGAATATTTCATTACCAGGCTGTTGTTTCAGGTACGGCTACGCTTGACCAACGAGAGCATTTTCCACCCTTCTCCTTTGGAAGCGGTGAAAAGGACGGCCAAGACAGGTCTGTCATTCCCACTGCCAGCCCAGCAAAAACCGAAATTTCTTCTTCTCCTTAGCCGTGCCGCCGGGCCAAGCAGCCAAGCAGCCAAGCAGCGAATGGGGAGAGAGGGCCGTGGCCGTACTATTCCCGCCGCGTGTGCTTTACTATGATTAGTTAGGCTTTGGGGAGAAAGCATAGCAGAATCCGAAGAGGAGGCTCAGGGCCCAGGGAACAAAAAAAAAAAAAAAAAAAAGTGGCGGCTGAATAGTACTCCAAGAATAGAAAAGAGCCAGTAATACTATTACATAGTATGTACGTACGGCCCAGGAATGTGAACACCAGGCAAAATGTGAAGCTGCAAGGTAATCTCGGAGCGCCTCTTCTCACAAGTTACATACATAACCCATGCTGGCGCCCGAGTCGATTCCTCGCGGACCGGCGGCGTTGCTCCCGCGCCTCCAATGAGAGGACGGAAAATAGAGGCCAGTGGGCTTCTGTAAATCCACACGCACCAAAAAAAAAAAAAAATAAGGTCGAGCGGGTTTATATACCATGTAGTACTATAGAATGCCTTCAAAAGTGCTTTCCCCCCAACACTTCTCGGCCGTGGGCGTCAGCCAGAGTCGTGGAGCCTCCACTTGCGCGCGCAAACCAATCACATAATAGTCTGTCTTGTTACGCGTTCTCTCGGGTAGGCAAGTCGGGAAGCCACAGGGGAAAATCTTCTTCCTACACTAAAGAGTCAGGTTCTGTTGCTAACTTACGATCCAATCCATGCTTGATGAGCGTGGGTATCTACTATGTATATGCACAGTAGGCAGCCACGCCTCGATAGGAATAGGCCTATGGCGAACAGCCGCTGGCTGGCTAGGTTGAGGTCGGTCAATAGGAAAGCCGAGAACAAAGAGGCTTGAAAGCATGACACAAGTCCACGCCATCGTGTTTGTGAATCATGTTTGGAGGGTCTCGAAAAACACCGAGCCATAGTGTTCGGAAGAGAGAGTGATAGCCGAGATCCGGATGTCAGTGGGCAAGTGGCAGGTGGCTTTTTGTGTAGGATGGGCATGGCTTTGATCCATCATCACCAGGTGCGAGAATCGTCCATCAGAGCACCGACCAACTAAGACGTCCTAAAAATCCACCCAAAGCATTTGATGCTGTGTGCGAGTAATGAACCCTGGTCGTTTTGTCCAGGCCGTATTAGTTACCTATTTGGGAATGAATATCTGGATGAAAACGATGAGCCCGCGCAAAGCATGGGCACTTCCAGGCAAAACACCAGAGAAACGGTGCCTGAATAGCCACTGACGATATCTCTCCTGGTTCCCGTTGCCCAATACGACCAGCATCAGTCTCGCTGCTGGAGAGAGAGAGAGAGTGTGTGTGTGCAAAAGATGAAATGGCAAAAGGAAAAACCCACCCCGCCCTCCTCCCTCCTCAACTAAGACGAGGCTGCTCGAGTGCCAGTAAAGACCAAAGTGGGAAACAATGGCGTCTTTGCCGTACCCGACAGCGTGTCGCCGTCGACTTTTGCCTTGTAGCTAACCTTGACTTTGACGGGCCTCTTCAGGTTGGCGCGGAAAAAGATGGACGAGCCATCGATAGTACCGTCTTGGATCTCGTTGCGGCCCTCGGACCCGTCCAAGGCCCCGGACAAGGCGTTTCCATCTGACGCGAGGGTCAGTGTGAGCGTCTGCTTGCCAATGGGGGTCTGCACTGACAGGTTCCACACCCCGTCTGGCTTGACGGTCGGCGGCGCGGCCTTCTCCATGCTGGCGGGCGCGTGGTCCTCTTCCTCCGACTCGGAGTCCTCCTGGGGGAGCTGGTCCTTGGTCGGGTGGAGCGCGTCGCCAAGCCCCTGCTCTGCAAGCCAGCCCGTGATTGTGGTGACGAAGCAGACGGGGTCGAAGCCGTGCATCGAGTGCGGCATCCGCGGGAAGGACTGGTAGGTGAACGAGTTGCCCGCGCCCTCGACGAGACGCTTGGCGTAGTTGACCTGCGTGTCGGACAGGGCGCCCACCAAGTGGCCCGTGTCGGCATCCACGTGGTGGAAGTGGTGCGTAAAGAGCACCGGCACCCTGACGTGCTTGAGCATGTTCTCGTGCGCACACGTCAACGCCACCCGGCCGCTCCAGAAGGCGTCTCCCCACTCCGGGTCGTACTCGCGGAGCTCCGGCGCCGGGCCCATGAAGGGCGCCGACTTGGTGTCTGCCATGATGCTCGTCAGGGCGCGCGCGATCCACGAGGGCAGCTCGTGCGCCATGGCCTGCACCATGCCGTCCTGGTTGCCCACCGACCACTGCGGGCCGAGCCACTTGCTCCAGATGCGGAACATGGGCCCGGCAATCGTCTGGCGGATCGACTGGCCGACGGCGGGCGTCAGCTCCGAGGCAAACAGCGGCGGATCCTCGTACACGGCGGCAACGACCTGGCCCGGCTTCGCAAAGGCCGACAGCCAGGCGCTCAGCACGCCGCCAGACGAGAGCCCGCTGACAATGGCGGGTCGCTGCACGACGAGGTCGAGGAAGCGCACCAGGTCGTTGCCAAAGACGTCGAGGCTGTAGCGGCCGGGCGTCCAGGTGGAGCGGCCCTGGCCGCGCAGGTCGACGGCGTACACGTGGTACGCAGGCGCGAGCAGGCGCATGCTGCGCTCGTAGCTCCACCACGACTCCGTCTGGCCTGGGATGAGCAGGAGCGCTGGCTTGTCTGGAGACCCGGCGACGGCGTAGTTCATGCGGATCTCGCCCAGGTCGACAAGGTGCTCTTTGAAGCCGTGTGGCTTGAAGAGGTCGGCGTGGTCAGCGGCCTCGATGTACTTGGTTGCGGGATCATCGTGTGAGAGTTCTTGGATTTGCTTGAGACGGTCTCCCAGTCCTATGGGCGTGGCATCGTGTTCGCCCATGGTCAAAAGCGAGGCCGATGATGTGCGCCGTGTTGGAGGGCAGGAGAAGGGATAGCTTCACGTATTTTGCGGCTCGGGGCTGGAAGCTGGAACAAATGTATGCTGTGCCGCCTCTTCAGAGCCGTGACGGAGATCTAGCCGTTTGCTGTGCAGAAAGTTGGAGTGGTAGAAGAGGACAAAGAAGAGGGTGAGCTCGAATTGGTGCCAGCAAGAGACTGGAGGAGTGTTGTGGTTGGCAAAAGGGTTCCTCGATGTCGATCCTGCTTAAGTAGCCAAGCAAGGCTTGCAACACAGTAACTCTATGCTGCGCTCACTGCCATCACACCTCGCAGTTCTTACGGCGCTCCGAGCCGTCTTCGTCATTCTGGTCCCAATGGCGCCTCTGTTCACGTTGGCGTGTCTGTTTTGCTGGCGTGCTCACCTGGTCGGCCGCCTTCCTTGAGGCCTTGCATCACTCAACAAACCCCGCTCACCTGACAGCAACAAGCCGTTGCTTTTTTTGCGTGCTGAGACCAGGCCTGGCCTCGCAAGCGTCCTCTCAGCCTGTCACTCCTGCCTCGCTGTGCCCTCTCTGCCAGCCCGGCATTGTGGCCGTGGGTGCCGACTGCGGGTGTCGGCCAAGGACTGAAAGTCCCCGGGCACCGTGTGGCTTTGCTTTGGATCGGCAGAATTGCGTCTTTTGGGTTTCGAGGAGAGCTGAGCGTGTCCTCTGACAGGTTGCCCTCTCAACAACCAGCCAGGCTTCGTTGGGGGGCCATCGCTCAGTTCAGCACGGGGCGGTGGGCCCTTGATATACTCGGTGTAAATCCTGTTCCTGTAGACAGACAGTCCTTGAGCCAAACCGACTTTCCTAGTCGGCAGGTGGTGCTCATGTGTGAGTCCAACACGATCGATCGTAGGGCTGCATTTTGCATGGACAGGTGCTGGAAGTGGAAGGTGACCTGACAGAGCTGAAGCCTCTTGTCGCCCATTCCTTTCTTCTCTCCGTGAGACGTGCTGCTGACAGCTGCTGTGGGCAGGAAAAGGCAGGCGGTCAAAGAGGGCTTCGTTGCTTCTGATGCCGGGCAGCCGCACCACCGACAGGCCGTCTTGAACCGATTCCAGTGGATGGATCTGGCACACGGCTGCGCGGAGGCCGGATGCTGCTATGCCCGACATGCTGCCATATGCAGCAACGCCTGTTGTGCATATCATAAGTCACACCGGGCCGATGGGGGCAGGCGGCAGCACTGAGGGGAAGAAATCATGTGGTCGTTGGATCGCACGTCAACAAAACAAGGACTGCTCGTAGGATGGCAGTTGTGAGGGCATTCGTCAACGGTCGTGACAAGAATGGAACAAGATCTTCCTCGGCATGAACCACGGCCAGTTTGTGTTCATTTCCTTGTCACAAGGACAAACAGGGTGCTGAAACTCTTGTGTGAGTTCGCAAATTGTGCATCAAGAGCAAAGGGGGGAAACAATCCCAAGCTTGCAACTGCCGACGACACATATCCAAAAACGACCCAGAAAGCTTCAACCACCACCACCACCACCCTCTTAATCTTCATGTGCTGTGATCTCAGCCATCTAGAGATCAGACGTATGTTTGTTGCAAAGGCTTCACCCTCTCCTGAGCGGTGTCACTTGGCTATCGCCTGTCTCTGGCCCATCAAAGCGTGCTGATCCATCCTTTTCCGCGATCGTCAGACTGGGTACAATCTAGAAATAAAGCGTATATTGAGCATCAACAAGTCATAGGCCGACTCTCCTCCAAATAGACATTGTGAACGACCGAGTTTGGTTTCCCTGTCGGCCGTATCCTTGCTGCAGACTCAAGACCATCGTATCGTCATCCATGGCGGCGACGACGTCTACGCCCACCAAAATCCCCACCACAACTTACACCTCCGTCTGCGTATACCCACAGATCTTGATGATCAACTCCTCCGTACACATGTGTCGAGAGACGATCCGCTCATATCTGATAGCCCCGTTGCTCGTCTTGCCGCTGCATCTCCTCCCGGAACACGTTCGTCTTGCTCTCGCCTGCCGTACTCCCCCAGCTCTCCCGGTCAGTCATCTGAATCGCCTCATTCTTGCCGACTGCAGACGCAGCATTGCGCGCCTCCGGAACGGCCATCGACCCTCGTCGCCGCCGCCGCCCTCCAGCCCGCGCAGGCAACACCCGGCCATACTTCTTCTTCCTCCTCCACAGCGCCAAGCCCACGACAGCCAAGACCGCCGCCAGCCCCACCGCGACAGTCACCGCAATCACTGTCTTTTTCCCATGCGCCGACAGACCACTGCCCGCCGCCGCCGCCGACCTCACCACCACGTAGATCTCGCCCGTAGCATCCGACGAGAAAAACAACCGGCCCGCCCCGTCGAGCGCAAGCCCCACAGGCCTCATGCACGCCGCGGGGCAGGCCGTCGCGTTGGTGTTGCGGATGATGGGCGACAGCGCCGTCTGGCTGGTGGATTTGCTGGTGGGCTGCCCGGTGGTCGGGTCAAACGAGACCTCGCCTACGAGGTAGCCGACGAGCTGCGTCTTGTCTGTCGAGCCGTGGAACGAGATGTATGCTGTTGTGCCGTCTGCCGAGAAGATCATGTCGAGAGGCGCTTGGTGAGGTTCTGAACACTTCATTGTTAGTAATCAGTCATAGTCATCTGGGAGGGACTCTTCTTTGCCAGAACCAGCCAGCCTCCTGTCTCTCTCTCTCTCTCTCTCTCTCTCTCTCTCAGAACGAGTGTCGAGATGAGGCATTCACAAGACAAATATAAAGAAAAAAAAAAGGAAATCGCAAATAACTGACCAAACGTCAACCGCGGCGCCACAAACTCCGTCTGGCAAGCCGCGTCATCCACCGTACTATTGTCGACGCTGAACTGCTCCCCAACCTCGATACTCGCCTCCGACGACGACGACGACGACAACCCAGGAATCGAGGTATTCCAAGCCGCCGAGCACTGCGGATACCCATAACTAGCCCCTGGCAACAGCCCCGCCGCCGCCGTCGACCCATTCAGGAATCCGTGGAAATTCATCTCGTCCCCCGGGTTACTCTGGTGAATGTCCACCCCATCCCTCGTCACTCCATCGGCGCCATTGTCCATCGCAAAGACACCGCCGGTGGATGGGTGCACCGCCACGCCCACCGCATTGTACAGGCCCCAGCCAAGCAGGCGGCCCGCCGCCGAGGTGTCAAAATCTGCAGCAGCCACTGTTTCCTCTGACGCCGTTGTGGTTGTTGTCGTCGTCGTCGTCGGCTTGGCTAGCGCACTAAGATTGAAAGCCTTGAGCTGGCCCAGCCCACTCGACTGCGCAATAGCATCGTAGTCCGCGTCGCTGCCTCGCGAGACGAGGAGCACATCCGGCGCAAGCCGAGACACGAGGAGCGTGCGCGTGACTTGGTTGGCGCTCGCCATGCCTGCTATGAGGACAGTGGCCGTTGAATGCGTGATCGTACCGGTGCGGGCGTCATACGGCCACGCGAGCACAGAGGAGGCGTTGGAGGCGTAGAGTGTGTTTCCATCTGCGGAGAGGGTGAGGCCATGGTTGAGCTGGAGAGACATGATGAGTATATATTTTCAGCATCGACCATTTATCTATCCTTGTACGTTGGCCCAATCCTCTTTCCAGAATAAAAGAAAAAAGAAGAAGAAAAAAAAAAAAGAAAAAAAGCACAGAGAGATTAAGTCAACATACACTGGCGTCTGCGACAATGTCAAGGCTGCTTTGCACAGCAAGACAGGTCCCACCATTATCGGCAAACGTAACGCGTGTGATGCCCCTGCCACTTTCCAGCACCAGCAGATTTCCAGATGTATCAAATACTATGCTCCTCGGCTTGACGAGATCGTCGACGACGAGCCTAGCCTCCCAGCCGCTACTGACGGTGGGAGATTCATAGGTGGACGACAAGCCCGAGGAGCAAGAGCTGCTGTTAACATCCCGAGGCGCATTCAGGAGTTGGCTGCCCAAGCAAGGACTGTACAAGCATGCCAATGCTGCACAAACAACCACAAACGACTTCATCGTGGTGGTCGTGCGAGAAAGAGAAAATCCTCGAGTTGGTATGTCAGGCCAACATTTGGGCCCTTTTCTCCTAACTCCTAACAAAGCCACAGTCAGCGGACAAAAAGGACTGCATAGAACTGGGCGTCAACCACGGATATCAGGCAACAGATAACACAAAAAGGAAAACACCCCGAGTGTTATCAGTAAAGCAAAGGCGTTAAGCTTAAAATACGACAATCTGCAGCACGGCTACGGCGTATTGAGCAAAGCCCGCCAAGCCGCATGCATAAGCGAGCACACCCATTCAAGAATGGGAGGGATATCGCCATATGCTGACGGCGTCTCGGTGCGCAGTAGACAGCAAATAGAGGGGTTTTTGTTTCCCGAGGGCTGGTTCCCCGGGGTGGCGCTACAATATCTGAGGTGGATGATGGCTCGGCAATAGAGCGGAAGAACCATGAGTTGCCCATGAGCTGATGTTGCAGAATATACTGCGCTATGCTGATTGTAAGGACAGACAGTGAATTTCGAGAATCTCCTAGGGATTCTCGATGCCCCATCAGTGAAAGGCCTCCAGGCTGGGAGGGTTCTCTTTTCTACGGCCCGATACACGATCCTCACCGGCATATGCAAAGCGAAAGAGCGGCGTGATGCACCTGGATTATGGGGAAGTCTGGAATCCAGTACTGAAAAAGGGCGGTGCGCATCTCGTGCGGCGCACCAGACAAATAGAAATGCTGACTTGAAGGGGGGAAACATGTGCGAGTGGCTGCCAATAATGGCGCATTACGCAGATATGGATAGACTGACAAGTTGCAATAAGATAGTAAATTCTTTGAAGGCACTCACTAGCTAGTTATTTACCATACAGAATTGGCATTGCAAAAGACAACGAGGCAGCCATTTAGAAGAATATACAGCACGACGGAGAACACATAATACTTAACTTCAAGGTGATGGAAAGCTTAGGATGCATAGCAGGAAGTTGCATCCACTTACAACAAATATAACACGCCTCCGCAGTACAAGAAGCTCCGTCTGGCTGTGCGCGCTCACATCAATAAATATACTGAGACCAAGCACATCCCTCCATGTCGGTCTTGCAGTATGTTCCCGAAAAACTCAAGTATTCACGGCCAATGTATCGCTGCACACTGTCCGTCCACTCAAAGTCGCGCGGACTGATGGGGTACAGGCCTTGAGCCCAGCACGCATCGTGAGGAAATTCTGGGCAGTGATGAGCGCTGGCTGGGTTACTGGACCGTAGGATCAGCAGGCTTGACGTATTTTCCGACTGCTTCCAAGCGAAGCTTGAAAGTGGCGGCATGGAGGCATAGCCAATACGGTTGGATTCATGTTGAGGTTTGTGGTAATGGCCAGGCGTCGTTGGCAGTCTACACAAAGACAAAGCAGAGAGTAAGCCCGTTGTCGACCTCCTTTTTGGGTGTACCAGGGGCAAGGGGACGCAAAGCTCTTGTGACGGCAGCCATTAAGCAGACAGTGGGCCAACGTACCGAGGGTCAGCCTGCCTACACCGAGCCTTTTCGATGTTTTCCAACTTGCCATCTGTGGACTGCACAGTAGCACGACACCTGACAACGTGGAAGTCGGGTTCAACCACCCAAGTAAACTCGTAGCTGCACCGTTTCCAAAACAAATCGTATCAGCAAAAACTCATGTTTTGTCTGCCACGCCAACCCTCGGCAGGCTGACTTACTGGGCATGCTCGGTCTGCTTGTCGACGTATGCTGTCAAGTTGTAAATGCGCATAACCAGAGGCTGGACAGTGGCATCGGGAGATGACGTGTAGATGGTGCGTAGCGTCGTGGCTGTCGGGGTAGTGGTCGTGCTGTTATTGGGAAGAAGAAGCGAGCTGGGCCGTGGCAGGTGAAGGCTCTTGTGGATGCCACCTACGGCATTGGTCGAGGGTGGCAAGAGCGCGACTGCGTTGCCGTGATGGGCAGCGAGACTACCAGATCTTGCAAGCAGCATATAGCCTGCAATGAGCACCGCAATCGGCTGCATATTGAAGTCCTAGTTGGCGCGGTGGGACGGGCTGTGATGGCGTCGTGTCTCGGCTGAGGGCCAGTGTGAAGTTGGTGATGCCAAGTGGAAAATCTTGAAAGCCGCAGCTGTATTCCCCGAATGACTGACCTTTTGTCCCTGCCTCGCTTTTCTGGCAGACTGGCTGTCCCTGCGTCACACCTGCCTCTGGGGATGGTCTGGGAACGGGCAACTCGAGGGCAGGAGCGACTGGGAGACCCAACAGCTCATGTGCTCCCAGCCAATGTCCATGGATGACCTCTACCCAGGTACAAGCATCGGCGCACCATTGTACCAATCCATCGAGACAACATGCAGGCCGAGGAACCAAGTGCTCGCTCGCATTGAATGCTGAGACCTTCAGATCTTCAAACAACATCCTCACCCTCCAAAGCCACCATGACCCAGTAACACCATATGGTCTCAGGCCCATGACTGGGCCGTATGTCACCTCAATGACATCTATGGATACTTGAGTTTGCAATCCTGGTGTACATGACCGCATCCTTCCCCAGCAATCGAGGTTTGTAGGACTGAAGCCATCCATCCTTCTCGGACAAGCCCATACGGTCCAGAAGATCCATCTCGATGCAATCCATGAGACAGACACTGGACCTTTGGACGGCAAAGTACCTCGGTTGCCTTTTTCTGTGTATTGAATCATAATATAGTTGGATTGGTCAAGGTTGTCTAAGCGATGGCTTGCGTCTGGGGTCTCGAGTGTTGTCTGAACTAGGCGGAGCTCAACGATCTTCTCACTATCCATCGGGTCGTTCCAGACGGCTCGGAAGTATTCCAAATCTATCTGTATGATTCTTTAACCACACTGCCATATTCAAAATATGTGGCAATCTATATGCTTCCATCTCTTGGGTAAATCGACTATACACCCACCATTGTCCTCTTCATCGGACCGTTGATGGGACCCAATGTTCTTTCGCTTGGTATACAATTAAAACAATAATGCATCATGATAGATAAACGCCGCAGCAATCAATTCCCTTTGTACCGCGTCGCTATTCTCTTTTTCGTTTGTGGTCTTCGATTCTTGTGTTCAATCCTCAATGTCCAACGCCACATATGATGGGATGTGCGAACAAATGGAAGCCAATACAACATAGTTTGTTGTGCTGGCCTCACATCCTGGAGAGCGGACACTCGGCCCCCGAAAAGAGTGCTTGTATACACGAATCGAAGAAGCCTAGAGAAACAACACAGCTCGATCGTCGAAAAAGTCATGAGCTTGTCCGTGCAACAGGAATTGTCGCTTCTAGGCCTCTCATCTGACGTGTTGCGCCACGTCTCTGTATGTCGTTCCACAAGACTGGGTCCGATGAAAATCCGGATTGTTTTTGTTCTGAAATATAACTTAGTTGCTCTGGTCGGCACTTGGTCTCGTCGCTTGTCTTAGACACTTTGCACGGCTGTTGTCTCCGATGTGGCCTCGCCCTTCTCCGCCGCAGCGGGCACGAGGGTATTAGGCTGGTGATCTTCAAAGCCCAACTCTGACTTGGCCTTGAGCGCCTCCCGCAGCTTAGACTCGCCCCTGTGCATCCACACATTCCAGCCATTCAGGCTCAGCGGCCACAGAACCTTGTTGTCAATCGTCTCGATCCAGTCCACATTGCGCGGCTTGCGCTTGGCCGTAATGATGTCCATCTCCTGCGCAATCTGTGCACAGTAATTCTCGAGCGGCAGGTCGTTGACGTCTTCTCCAAAAGGGTTCTCGATTTCCCGGCCAATGAACAAAAGACCCAGGATGATGTAGCCGGCAGCCACCGTGGCGGGAATCGTTACCCACGACAGGTTGGGGAAGAGCTGGAACGGCAGCAAGAAACAGTACACCCACGTGATTTGCGAGATGGCAATGGCGTACGCGATCGGCAGGGGAGTCGTAAGTACACGTTCGGTACCAACAAGGGCGTCGTTCAGGGACGCAAGATTGTTATCTGCCAAAGTGTTAGCCTCGCCCATCGGCAACACGTTTCGGACCAAATATCTCCAAGGATCAACATACAAGCCAACGTCTGCTGCATGGGAATGGTGAGCTGCGCATTCTCAACAGTCTCGTCGATGTAGCTTGCGAGATAGCTCAAGATCTCAAGAGGAAGGTTTCCGAGAGGCCGCTTCGCCTTCTTGATGGCCTTGCGAGGGTTGCTTGCGGCGAAAGAAATGCCCAGATATTCGCCCATCGCCTTGAGCGGGTTAACGCGGCGGTGGACTGCCAGGTCGGGGGTCTCACGGGTTGCGTGGGAGGCAAAAGTGTCGAGGTGGCCCACGAGGCTCGAAATGTCTTCATAATTCGTATACGGTTCAAATCGAAGCTTGTGTTTGACCGCAACGGCAAAGGCCGTGATGAGGTTGATCGCAGTTCTGTTCAAAGTTGACAAATTAGCAATTTCTTATCGAGCATCATCACATGGTCATAGAGCAGCAATGAAGACGTGAACTCACAATTTGGCAAGAACGTCCTTCTCTATGTGCTCTGGTCGCTCTTTGCCGTGTATCCAGATGACACGTGCAAGATTCTGCGACGACAATACAATCTGCGCCCAGTACTTGCGACCTTCCATGTATCGTTCATATGCACTAGAGTTGCGGAAACTCAGGCCTAGACTGACAACGAAACCGGTGACGGTGAGCAGAATTGAGCTGACTCCCACTAGAAGGAGGCCAAGGCCGGGCAACGTTAGCGGTCTGGCGGGCAACTTGCAACAGCGGGCTGCGGGCTGCTTGGCCAAAACTTACGAGAATGTGATGTAAACTGGGACACACATGTGATGCACGTCGCCCAACCGCCCAGCACAAAAAGCGGCACGATCATCTTGGGCAAGATGCTCCCATGCATCCGCAGAAAGAGAGGCCATTTGGAATGTTTCAAGATATCGCGCGGACCGTGCTATGTGTTGGTTAGTGGAGTGCATACATTGTTGTAGCCACAAGGAAGACCTGTTGTCCCTAGCAAAGGGGTAGCGCAACTTACAAAGTAGTCATCGATATCGAGGCTGGTGTGTTGCCTGCTGAAGGGATTTGGCGTGTTGGCTCTGGATCGTAGCAACGACTCGACCTTGTCAATGGGGGGAATGTCTTGGAGGGATGTGCGGTGGCCAAGGTGCGCAACACCATCACCGGGTTCTGCATCGGCGACATGGGCCGTCGTTGTTGGAATCTCTCCACCATCCGCCATTTTGCCACAGCAATCAATAGAAACCGAGGTGAGTGATGTTGAGGATGAATCGTCAATACCCGGAGGCGGGACACTACACCCAAAACTTGAGATTCAAATAAAGGAGGAGAAGGCGGAAGAATGGAAAGCAGGTCAAGACTACGGAAAGTGAGACGGTTCACGCAATTAGGAAAAAGAAGCTTAATGTATGGAGAAAGGCTGCCAAGACACAAAGAAAAGGGTGGTAATGAAGGGGGGGGGCCATCTGTTTGAGATCCACTGGCTACATAGTACAGAGGCAAGACGCACGACGGGGACACGGCCTTATGATATGTATCTTTCTGTGCGTACGGATGGATGATTGTAGCTTTTGATCAGAAATGGCCTAGCAAAGGGCCGTGTACATAACAGCGAAGGAGGAGCCTGAGCAGAAACCACCCCCCCCCCTGCTGTGGCTCCGCCACCGGCACTCATAGCGTTGCGAGCAAGCGCTTCAGCCCATGAACTCATGCCAGCCCATGAACTCATGGTGCAGGGTAAGGGCAAAACGCTGAAGTAAATTTGGCAGCCCAAGGACAGGGCTCGCCGGATCAAAGGCAAGCCTGCATGGCACCCCATACATTACCGGCGGTGCTTTTGTACCCACAAAGTACATAGTACAGGGTAACGCGTGTGTACCATGGTACTAGAGTACGCGGTGCTTTGTGATGCACACACTTGATTGCTCAGTAACCTCCAAGGTCCCACTCGGGCATTGTCAGTCATGACCTCCTGTCGAGGTTGAGGGATCTAAAGACGTGCAAGGAAAAGTCTGAAACGAGAACCAACAACCAGAGTGGCACGCTGTGAGGCTACATATGCAGTCTGTTGCGTACCATACTATGGTACTGCGCAGGTATGCTGGTAAGCCAGCCGGAAGGGAGGGTGGGTTGCCGGCGCCACCACGCGCGTATACCCACCTCACTGGTGCACTATGTACTATGTACCATGGTATTCATGGGATGGGGGGGGCACCAGCCTTGAGCGCCCAGAGGCATCTTCTTGGTTGCATAGGTGGCTGCAATGCTCAGGAGGATCAGCCAAAAACGGCAAGAGAAATCGGGACACACCGAAGCACTGGCGGCTCAAGAACGGCAGGATTGACATCAATTGGGTAGGCAAAAGCGTTGCTTCATTGCGATGCTCGTATCACGTCCCATCCTGCCATTCAACCCAGGCGCGAAGGCGACTGTGCTGCCGTTGGTGCTGTTGGGACAGAGACCAGCGGTGGCAAGGAAGCAGCGTGTCCATGGTACTATGTAAAAGCAACGACCCACAGAGCTCGCGTGGCCTGGTACGAAGGAGCAAGTCAACTGCGCAAGAGGATCGTCCGTTAGTGCTGTTGGTCTGACTCCTTACTGACAGAGACTGTCGACCTCTGCTGCAACTGCAGTCCAGCCGCATGTTTCAGGGGTTGAGGTGTCGTGGCTTGCATGCAGCCAACACCAACTGAGAAGGGCGGCATTTCTCGAGAATTTGTTGATGTGCCGGCAACAGGGCATTTGTCGTGTCGTATGCTGTGACGACTAGTAAGTAGAAAGGTGCGCCCAGGCAATCAGCGTTTGTAAGAGAATTCAACAGTCACGGTCTAGAACTCCTGTGGAGGAGGCAGGGTTCTGGAATGCTGGATTCCTGGGGGTGGGGCGCAGCCTCTGATAAAGTACATAGCAGTGCGAGAAGAGAACACGGGTGCCCAGTGCTCCTCCTTGGGCCGGTCTTTTTTTTGTCTTTTTGTGTTGGCCGATTGTTGTTGTTAGCAGCATTGTTCCAATGCTGTCAGCCGGGGCGGGCCCGCTTCAGTGGGGCGCAGGGGTACTATGTACATGTAAATATAGAAGTAGCAATGGCATGCCAACAGATTGCTGACTGCCAAGGTGGTGTTTGCTGTCAACTGTTTTGCTTCGCAAGGCTCTCGGTGTCGTATGGTGGGTTGCAGTTGCTGGATAGCTCTTAGCATGATCCCGTTATTACCCAACACGGAGAGGGGGGCATGTCGTACGTATGCAAAGTCGTCTGTAATTGAGCATCATCTCCAGCCCCATTTGGAGTGATCGTCAGTGCTGCGAAGCTCCTTGCAGGATGACCAGATCGCTTCTCCAGGTTGCTCCCCTTCTCTCGTCAATCGCCTCTTATCCACCTGACTGATCGAGTCTGTCCTTCTCTTCACCCAGCCATTGGGTGCATCCCTTATTAGCCCTGATGGGGCTTAGTTGCCCAGCCAATCCAGCCTCGTCTCTTGGGAACAAGAAAAGGGAAACAGATCCGTTGTCCCTAGCCTGGAGCTGAACAGGCTAAGATGCACCACGCTCGCTGTGTGGGGTCTCAATTTTGACTTTTCTGCGGCGGCGACGGTGGCCAGGCTCGATCGTTACATGTGAAGTAGCAGGGCCATGTTGCATGCAGGTACGGAGCCCTGGGCAGAAGCCCCCATGCAGCCTCTTCCGCTTGTTCAGCCCGCCGCCAGCTTGTCTGACCAATGCCGGTCTGTGGCGTTTGTCGTGCGCTGCCTTGGTGCAGAGTCAATGCAAATCAGCTCTGATTTTTTCCGACCAATGCCGTTCATCAGATCGCGATTCATAATGGTATTGCTGGATGATTTTGGCGTTATGCTTGGGTGGCTGTATTGCTTGCGTCTCGAGTGGTTGACTTTGGCCGATGGGCGGTGCGGATGAGAAACCCAAATTGGGCCACGCCGACAACATGTAGAGGAAGAGGAGGCAGCCTATTGTTATGCCCGGGCAAGGTCCCACATCTCTAAGCTTGGGCCCATCCAAGCTTACGAAAATCAAAGAAGAAGAAAACATCCGGAAGGCAGAACGGCGTCGCAGATGCCTCCGACAGCGACTGCCCCACGGGAAAGGTACAACGGTACCTTGGTACCGGGTACTTCTAGAAGCCATCGGGGTCCTACGATTAGATAACGACACACCAAGGCACATGCCACTCATGGCGGCCCCTGAAATTGGCTGACATAAACCACATGGTGCTTCGCCGAGCTCCCCTGACTTGACGGATCGCGTCTGATGATTTGCGACGCCGACGACGCCGTCGAACCCGACAATACCATCGTCCAACAGCTTCCTTTCGACAACCCACTGACCAACCCCATACGGTCTGGGACGCGGCCATCATGCTCTCGGGCATCCTCATCTTCAACCAGAAGGGCGAGAACCTCATCTTCCGCGCCTTTCGCAACGACTGCCGCCCGCGGCTCGCCGACGTCTTTCGCATCCAGGTCATCAGCAATGCCCAAGTTCGATCCCCGATCCTCACGCTCGGCAGCACCACCTTCAGCCATGTCAAGCACGAAAACATCTACCTCGTGGCCATCACAAAGAGCAACGCCAATGCCGCGCTTGTCTTTGAGTTCCTCTACCGCCTGATCCAGCTCGGCCGTGGCTATTTTGGCAAGTTTGACGAGGAGGCTGTTAAGAACAACTTTGTCCTTGTCTACGAGCTGCTTGACGAGATTATCGATTTTGGCTACCCCCAAAATACCGAGACAGACACGCTCAAGATGTACATTACAACCGAGGGCGTCAAGTCCGAGAACCGCGCAGAGGACTCGGCAAAGATCACAATGCAGGCCACCGGCGCGCTCTCGTGGCGCAAGGCCGACGTCAAGTACCGCAAGAATGAGGCCTTTGTTGATGTTATCGAGGATGTCAACTTGCTCATGTCCGCCACGGGTGCTGTCCTACGTGCAGACGTCACTGGCCAAATCATCATGCGCGCCTATCTCTCGGGCACTCCAGAGTGCAAGTTCGGCCTCAACGACCGCCTCCTGCTCGACAGCGACGGCTTGCTAAGCCTGCCCAGTGGCAACAGGATGGGTACCAAGGCCACCAAGGCTGCAGCCGGCAGCGTCACCCTCGAGGACTGCCAGTTCCACCAGTGCGTCAAGCTCGGCAAGTTCGACTCGGATCGCATCATCTCTTTTGTGCCTCCCGATGGCGAATTCGAGCTGATGCGCTACCGCGCCACCGAAAACATCAACCTGCCATTCAAGGTCCATGCTATTGTCAATGAGGTCGGCAAGACCAAGGTCGAATACAGTATTGGCGTCAAGGCCAACTTTGGCTCCAAGCTTTTCGCCACTAACGTCGTCGTCCGCATCCCGACTCCCTTGAATACGGCAAGAATTACCGAGAGGTGTACGCAGGGCAAGGCCAAGTATGAGCCCGCAGAGAACAATATCGTCTGGAAAATTGGCCGCTTCACGGGCCAGAGCGAATTTGTTCTTAGCGCCGAGGCTGAGTTGACGTCCATGACGAACCAAAAGACCTGGAGCAGGCCTCCGCTAAGCATCAACTTTAGTCTATTGATGTTTACGAGCAGCGGCTTGCTGGTGAGGTATCTCAAGGTCTTTGAGAAGAGTAATTACAGTAGCGTCAAGTGGGTTCGGTACATGACGAGGGCAGGCAGCTACGAAATCAGGTGAGTCCAGATACCGTGGCACATCGTGTGTCGGTGTATACCTACATCCAAAGCAGCCACTAACATGTGTCATGATATTACAGATTTTGAGTTGAAACCCATAACATTGTGTCGATTTACAGTAAAGCATGGCAAGGCGTTCAGGGCAGCATACATATATATATACGGCACAGACAAATTGTATCTGTGCCTCTTTTCAAGGACTCAAAATGGCACTGGGAGCTTCAAGCGGTATTACGGAAGCTTCAGCACTGGCTTGGCGACGCAGCGCCGACCAAGCCACTCCTGGGCAATCTGTGGCCGCGTATGCCTCGGATCTGGGCATCAACTAAAGGGAAAAGAGCCTTTAAATACGAAAGCAAGCTCCAGTGGTTGGTGTCACAATGAGTGATCGGATCCAGCCAGTTCGCGTTGCGTTTCGCTGAGCGACAGCTTATGGTCGCCGGATATGGTCACTCTATGGTAAGGTGCACTGCTGCTGCTGCTGCATCATGCTCTTTGCCCCAGGAGACTCGACTTTCAGGCCAATAGGCACAGCATGTAATGGAGTCAAGTTGCGGCTTATGATAATCGTGGCTGCCGGACGTGCGCAGCTTTCCAAATGATGAATTGGACCATTGAAGCTCAGGCTGGATACCCATATATTTGTTTTCTGTTGTACAATGGCTCAACGCGATTCTACTAGCATATAATTCAGTATTACACTTTGCTTGACGCGCCAAGTCGACGGGTCTGGACATTCTGACCCGCAGGTCCTCGAATCCATCGACCTATCTACTTGTCTTCCTCCATCAAGGCAGCAAATACTGGAGGTGGCTGTAGTTCAACAATCTCACCACAACGCATCAAGGGCGCTTTCATGCTGCCATCTTTGGCATTGTCTTCTGAGCGCTTACTTCCAGACGCCTTCCCCGAAATAGGGTGTTCGAAATGAGAACAAGCCGGCTCAAGAGCCGATATGCATACAAAAGCCGGTCTATGCATTGAGATTAATGATTTGATCTATAGATCTAAAGCTCAACATGGGCAAGGGGACCCGGCCCGCTGCGATCCCAAGCAACATTCGAGACCTCGCTGGCAGAAGCCTAGATTTCAGAGGAGGCTCGAAAAAAAACACATCAGTCTCAAGCCTTCTTCAGGCTGGCATACTCCAGGCAGTCGTCCCAGAGATCCGCCTCGTACTCGTACAGAGTAACGCTCGCCCACTTGGTTGCAAAAGCGGTAATGTCAAACTTGAAGTCAATCGCCTCCTCGATGCCGTTCGCACAGGCGCTGCCGCTGGTGGAGCTGGGGTCCGTCACGGTGCCCGAGGTGGTGTTGACCGACTGGGTCGTGCTGGCGGTCGTCACAAAGGGGAAGGACGGCTCGGCCTTGACGCCTGTGCTGAGGTCGACGAGGCCGTCAAAGAGCTTGCAGGCAAACTCCACGGTGAAGTCGATGTAGGGAGCGAGGGTCAGGGAGACATCCTCGGTGATGTTGAAGACGGCCTCATGCTGCACTTGCCAACCTTCCGAGTCTGGTGAAGTGGTGAAAAGAAACAGAGTTAGTGATTTGTTCAAAGAGAGGGGGGGGGGAAGGGCAGTGTTCCTTTCTTCTTCTTCTTCTTCTTCTTCTTCTTCTTCTTCTTCTTCTTCTTCTTCTTCTTCTTCTTCTTCTTCTTCTTCTTCTTCTTCTTCTTCTCTGTTTCCTTTTGTTTTTGGCTATTATCAGGTACGTACAAGAAGAGTCCCAGTCCTTCAAATCCATGTGGATCGTGCCATTAGGCATTTCAGACGTAAACTGGCCCGTGACACTGCCACCAGCAGCAGCAGTGAACTTGCCCCCAAAGGTGATCCCAGCAGACGGGCCAAGTGAAATGATGCCGGGGACGTCGAGCACGGAATACGAGAGCGCGTCGGGTGCCCACGACCACGTGTCGGTCCACGGCGCCTTGACAGTCACGTCAATATCGGCATAATGGTAAATGGACTTGTCGACGTCGATATAAAACTCGGTAACGCCTTTGAAGAGTTCCCATTTGGCGTGGCCGGAGTAGCTGACAGAGTTGGCGATGGTGGCCTCGTTGACGACAACGGTCACATAGGATGTGTCGATGATTGTCTGCTCCGAGGGAATGGAGTAGTTGTAGTCGACTGATAGGCCGTCGTTGTCCCAGCTGATGCTGCGCTTGGCCGCCAGGGTATTGGTGCCGCTGCTGAAGTCGAATTCCGTCGAGTCTGTGCATCATGTCAGTCTCTATGCACTTCCTTGAGCCGGTATTGTGTTCTCCGCCTTCCCCGTCGGTGCTGAACATATCGAGAAACGCAAGCAAAGGCAAACTTGGAGACCTACTCGCAGTACTCATAAGATCGCTCTTTTCAGCCACAACGACAATGGTGGCATTGTTCTGGAGGGGGACAATAGACGCAGAGTCCGTCACAAAAAAGGACCGCTCAAGTTCGGAATCGCAGTCGCCCATGTGGTTCGTAATGAGCACAAAGGTGCCGTTCAGCGCGCTCCATTCCGAGAGAGCCTCGTGGTACGCATCGGTAGTGTTGAACGAGACAGAGACGGAACCATCACCGCTGCAGTCCACCGCAGAGACCTGGTCAATGTCCTCGAGGACCACCGCCGTTTTCTGCATCGTCACACCAACGGTCACGGCGCTCTCATTATTGGGAGTCTGCCATGCGAGCTGGACGCTCTTTCTGGGCCTGAAGTTGCCACCGGCGCCCTGGGATCCGTGGTGGCTCCTCACAGGCCGCAGTGGAAGATTGCTCGCAGCGGACGCTGCTATGGTAGTTGTTGTTGTTGTTGTTGTATTATCGGCCGTTGACCGGGGTGTATTCATCGCCGGGGCCGCATAGATAGTGCTCGTCAGCAACCAGAGGGAGACCAATCCGAGGATATTTGTGAAGGCCATTATCAAACGGGAATGTAAAGGTGTATATGGTATGGCTAGTTTTTGATCAAATGAAAGAAGACTTTGGATTAATGGGAATGGCTTCTCTACCAGGGCAAGGAAGGAATGCAAGGTATTTTTTTTTTCCTTTTTTTCTGGGCAAAGAGCGACTTGAGTGTAATGAGCGACAGAAAGATGGTAATGAACGGCACGGCTGGCAACCAGAAGGATTAGCCACCAAGAATGAAAGAAGATGCTGTATGCTATTGCAGAGACGACCAAGACGACGGCATGGTTCGAGTCCATATATCTACTTGGGACATGATTCTGTACGGCTCCAGGTACAAGGCCGGGCACAGAATGGCCTGGCCCAAGCGGGCAAAAAGAGTGACATAGGCTTGGAAACTTTTAACTTTGGCAGACAATCTAAAGCAAACAGATGCACATGCATAAAATCCTATGTAGTAATCCAGCAGAAGGCAGCCTCGAGTCGTTCGTGGAGAGGCCCGCCAACAGGGCCCCTTGGCTCCTCCAGTTTGACCCAGCCAGTCAGATCACCAGGACTGGATGCGGCGCAGAGTGTGGTCAGGTTGTGCAACTGGCACCCTGGCTGCACATGTTCAGCTCATCACAGTCCCACATCCAATACGGCTTGCCTGCTCTGCTTTCGTCGGTGGCAACAACAACAACAAGGGTATCGGTCAGACAGCCGAGAAGCATCTCCACCTATAACGTCTTTTAACCCTTTATATTGTAGTTCGGCGCACATGTGAGCTGGCCCCCACGTGCAAGAGGCTTTGTGCAGATCCGTACAGTCTGACAGCTCCGTATAATTACTTTCCAGACATCGCTCCGCCTCCCCAAGTGGATCTAGATATATCCCCCACATGCAGACTCGCTTTCGCAATGAGCATCACAGTCCTTACTGTAAGTACCGTTGTGCTATTACCTTGTAAAGACCACCGCAGGTGTAATTTTGCGATGGAAGCATCACGTGGTCCTCAAGCCAATAGGCGTAGTAATGCCATGCAACAACTTACACGATAAGGTTCAGGTGTTGAAAAGAACATCACCAAATATGCACGCGCAATATTTCTGGGGGGGGGGTTCACTCGACATAAATAGATGGGTGGCTTCACAAACTATGAGTCTTCCTCCTCCCTATATCTTCTATATTGGTCAGTCAAACTGTATGGGTTGCGCCAAGTTACCTTGCAGTGACAATACATACATTGTGGGGAGATTTCATTTGGCTGGCTTGGCAACTTCGCGGCGCACGCGAAAAAAAGAAAAGAAACCTGTGCATCCTCTGTTTCAGGTCGATCTCAATATCAAGATGCTGCCGAAACGAAAGTTTATCCTCAAAGATCAATTCCAATATCCACACGCTCTTCATCGCTTTTATGTGGTCGACGAGCAGACCATGGACCTGAAATTCAGGAAAGGCGCAATTCATCCTGTGCACGAGGAAAGATACCATCTTTTTCGCCGAGGTTTGCACAATGTACCGGTAATTCCGTCATGTGCATTGTCCAATGCTACAATAGGGAGGCTTCCAATGCTGGTTCTGACCTGGATGGAGACTTCGTGTGTGAATTGTCCAAACAAACAATTTCGGATGATGCTTCAAGAGAACGAGTCAGTCTGATGGCTATCAAAACCGTCTTTACGGAACGCTGAAAGGACAGAAATACATACTGAACTTGCTATATCAAAAGCTTTTGATAGAAATATATGAAGCAAAGACAACCGGACAGAACGGAAACAGCCGACACTGAAGAAAACGACGGCACTTTGAACCGCCGCGTCACTGGACTAGTAATCAACTCTTTGCTGTACTCATCCTTTCGATAGCCATGGAAGCACAACTACGCGATGAAATGATCTTCTAGCTGTGTCAGCAAGACCGAAGACTTCTGATTCCTCAAGTTTGTAAGTGTACGAAATCATGTCAATTGATGATAGGAAACAACGTCTTTTGGCAAAGAGGTTGAACAGGACTGATGAGATGTTGTTCTTGAGACGGCCCAGCCTTTAGTGAATTACACTTCATGAATTATTCAGGATGAGATAAATACCTGAGGTGACTTCAATGCCCTCGTCAATTCATGATAAAACCGCGCTTCACAATCTTGTTGAAAATGGTCAAAGGTGTTGTCAAGACCTCGAGGATAACATCGAACCGATTAATCACTGCAGCACTATTGGTACAACAATGGCCAACGGAACCAGAGGTTCCATGATGGGTTTATAATTTGACACTTCTTAGTACTCCATAACTGATTGCTTTCCTTCCTGTCACTGAAGAGATTCTCCGTTATCGAACATTGATGAATACGCCAATCAAAGGGAACGCAAGTGGAACTCTTGAAAAAAGGAAATTTGAAACTCGGTGTCTACCTAATACCTTATTCAGACGAAGATTAGTTCAGCAGTCAATGGTTATACAGATACCAGTACGTTGATGGAAGATGGGCAAGAAACCTTTTCGAAGAAATTGACTTTGGTAATGATACTAGATATTACTCTGAAACTTTGCTAATTGTGTCGTCGACGAGACTGCCGGTGATCGACCATGTCCCCTATCCTAGAGCACATTCTGCCTTCCTCGCCTCTGCTCACTTTCGCCGACCTTACTTTCATCCTAGTCATACAAAGATGGGCTTCTCCACGAGCCGACGACCAAGATTCGAAGTTATCGACATCTTCCACACCATCGACTGTGCAGGCAATACTCCGAAATTCCAAATGACTCCAAAGTCTGAAATGATTCTCAAGCCTCTCGATCAGTCCAATTTTACCTGGTCGTGGCGGTGGTCGCATTGCAGGTGTAGCCGTAGTCACTGGAGCATCGTTAGCGAAAAAGTTGGTCATGGACTCCGAGGCACACTTGACGGAAACGCAAAACGGTCTGCTTCTTACCTGTTGGCAACATAAGACAGCTGGCATTGCGTAGCACAAGAAGAGGTGCACTCCGCGCCACCAGTCGCAGGGGCACTAAATTCTCAAGTCGTTAGCCCATCAGATTACCTGTCTTTGGCTCCCGTGGTCATATCCTTTTGGAGCCCAGTCTTGCGATGCCGTTGCCAGATTTTCTCCCCCCCCCCCCAAAAAAAAACAACAGTCGACCACGAGACTGGACGCTGGACGCTAGACGCAAGCACATACATGAAGTTGATGTTCTGGCAGGATGCTCCAGCGGCGATGCACTTGTAGTTCATGGCGACGGTGTCGCAGACGGGGCACCATCTCTGGTACTCAATGAGCGTCTCGGTGCCAATCGGGGTGCGGGCAACAAGGGCGCTGGCCGCGCCGACAATGGAAAGAATGAAAGTGGCGGTCTGTGCGATAATTTCTGTTAGTCTTCTATCCATTGAGATATTCCCTCTCCCTCCTGGGCATGAATGAGAAGAGCAGCTCTAGACGCACCTTCATTGTGATGATGATGATGATGAACTACTAGCACTGCTGGACCGTAAAGCACAAGAAACGAACGACTTGGGAAGAAGAAGAAGATGATGATGATGATGATGGGCGGAGAAGAGAAAAAAAAAAGAGAGCAAAGCAAAGCAGAAAACGGTATCACAAAAGCGTTGTCGGTCTAGAAAGTATATGAAAAGGTCAAGCCAACACAGTCAAGATCAAGTGTCTCAAAACGCTGAGACGATTGGGTAGAAAATCAGGTTCAGCCACCGCCTGCTTTAGGGACTTCAGGGGCAGCCCCTCCGTCTCCACCAGAAGCGTAAAGTCAAGAGCTTTGATGTCATTTTGGTGTGTGCAGACTCCCCTCTGGCTGAAATGTTGATCGGCTGGCTAGCGAGTGGTTGATTAGGGGCAATTCACGCAAATGCGAATCACTATCTCTGGAGACGGGTGGAAGCATGAATCGCCCTGTACTACATTGTGTGTTTGGGGTCTTGGGCTTCCAAAGCAGTCAGAGTGTACATAGTATACATAGTAAAACAAAAGTCTAGACTGATGATAATGAGGCGCAAGTGCTCGTCCTACGTAGCACGATAAAAACCAAGAGAGTGTTGCTTCTGGCTGTCGGAGTGCTGGTTTGTACTCCATAGTACATAGCATAGGACTGGTCCATCCATATACATATTACATGGAGATTTCCTTGGAATCGCCGGACAATTGATTCGGAATAAACAAATCTCCCGCGCCTGCTTTTGAGGCCGCCGTTTCCCATCTCGCCTCCTTTCTCTGTTCGCTCGGCAATAAATGCATGCATGCATATCATGGGCCGTGGGATCGTCGGTGCCACAGAGCGGCTGTTTCTCTTGAAACATTGGTGGATCAAAGAGCAGCCAATGAATGGTCTTTTTCGAGGCCTTGCAGGAAATACCATCGAACGGACCCTCTCTGGCTTTTGGATGGGGGGGGGGTTCCGACGTCAAGTCACTGCGATGATGAGGACCCTGGGTTTCTTTCCTAGAGATCGTATTTATAGAACACATAGTAGCGTTGGCTACGTAGTATGATATTATACTATGAATGCAGAACAAGTAAACAAGTAGGGAGGGTCTGCACAACAAGATTTTGCATTCAAGTTAGTGCCACGACTATGGTAGCGTACAGTAAGTAGCAAGCTCAATCTTGATTCCAGGTCAACTTTCGTACAGAACCATTATGCACATATTGATACTATGGCGATGTAGGAAGTACTTCACAGTACATAACTATAGATAGAGCAGATTTCAGAGTGATGGGGAGAGCAGTCACAGCACGGTGAGGGGGCGGAGGGACCTCCATCTTCAACGCCCATTAATTCAAGAACAAGTCTTCCTTTGATGGTACACCCCGCCATCCTTCAAAAGTTCATAGAGTCCCATGGCACGAATATTGCAGAGAGCCAGGGATCGTCGGCAAAGTTGGCAAAGAACGGGTCCTGTACGTCTGGGGGTGGCACTTGGATACCGGTACTGCCCGCTGGCATCGCCGCAACAGGCTCCATGTTGCCCAAAGGATCCAGATGCTGTCAAGTAGGCAACATGTTAGTGCGCTCCATCTCTCTCGCTCGCTGATCCGAGTGTGAAGAGCAAATCAGCCTCATCCTGGACGTACCGGGAAATCTCTCTTGATGCCTTGCTTGATCAAGCGCATCACACGTTCGGCTTTGGCCCAGACAGCTGCAAACATGGTCAGTAAGGTGTTCAATTCTGGGAAGGGAAAGCCCAGAATGTCAACTTACTAGCATGAGTACAGTCCTCGGTTGGCGGCTCATCATCGGCAATGGGAATGGCGCTGGTCGCCGCAGCCATTTGCTCCGCAACGTGGTCCAGCACAGCAAATAAGGGCACCCTGCTCGTTGCCTCGGTCGGGTCCCACCCGGGGATGTTATCAAGGGTGCTGAGCCGGAAGAGAGCCACGATCGAGTTGAGGAGGTGCACGAACATGTTGAAGGTCAGGCCCATGTATTGAGACGGCGCAATCCTGTTCCACGTCTGGAAGAAGTTTTCCAATGCGGTGAGACAGCTCCGTAGGGCCTTCAGCCGCTTCATGGTATCTATATTGTTGGTCGACGGCTCGACGTTGAGAGCCATTTCGTGCACAGCGACTTCTGTTCCATGTAGATGAATCAAGACGGTCTCTGTACAGAGTTCCATCAGCCGCCAAGTTTCCTGAGAAGATTGCAATGCACGTACCATTATTGACAAGGCTTGGCGCTAACGTCCTCCGCAACTCTTCCAATTGCGAGCTCAACGCCTGGTGGAAATACATGGGTATTCGAATCTCCCCGCTGAGGGCCTGTTGGATCGCAAGGTCGGCTATCTGCAAGCCTACAAGAGCAGCCCTGACCTGTGCGGCGAGAATAGAATCGCCTTCCCACTCTGGCTGGTCCATGAGCGTCCGCAACGACTGTTCCATAAACTGGGTCCAACGAAGCGGGTTGTCGCGCCTGGCCATTTGCGAATAGCTGCAGTTTATCACGTGTGTCAGTTTGTGAAGGGTTGCAAGAGAGCAATGGCAGACATTTTACGGCTGGCTGTCGAGAACAAGGAATGTACTTACTTCGTTGTCCACACGTACAAGGCGAGAATGGTCCTCCTCTCCTCCATTGTGCGATTTGTATTGAGCGGAGGTTGTCGACAAGGATGCTTTGGTAGCCACAGCTTCTTGATATATGTAAAGGCCGTCTCGCCAGTCAGGGTGGTGAAACCCAGATCTTGGGCCAGAGCAACGGCGAGATTCGTCCAAAAGGACATCCAAGGCTTGTCCGACGTATGGCAATGCGGCCATTGCAAGAACACCATCATGCCCTGGAGCAAGTCGAGACTTCTCTCCACCCCTTGAACTACCTTGGTGGCCACTATCTGCCTCAGCTTGTCCGCAACTGCATTGGCCTGCCTCACAGACTGTGATGCACATGCCATGATACTGAGCCACAGGATTGGATGAGCCTGGCGAAAGTCCCTAGAGGACAAGTTGGGAGGTAGGAGCAGCATCGGGCATCGCCGCAGCATATCTCTCCGAAACAAGGCCAGGTTTGTCTCGGCTACATCTGGGGTGATGAGATCTATGTCAAGGCCAATTGTATCAGCAACATGCGTCTCCATATAGTCCAAATCTTCGCTGAAAGGCGAGCGAGCAGCCAGGAAGGGAAGGATAAGTAGGACGAGTCAAGTCGCATGTGAATGCATAGACAGACAGTGAGTAACCATACAGTCATATTCAGAGCCTGGACATGTGTCGGTTGGGCTGGTGGCAGCAGTGGAATAAGCTTCGCCAGGAATACGCCCTGCAGGACTTGGATTCGAACTCGAGACGGATGAGGTCGGCGGAACGGCCGTGGAGCTTGCTGAGATGGACTGACAGCTCGTGCCGGCTACCAGATTGTTGGCGTTGCTCGACGACCTGATGGTGGTTTGGGAGCGGATCAATGACACCAAGTCGTCCAGCTTCTCTTCCAGGTGAGCCGTCCTTGAGCCTGGCGTTTTGCGAGGGTTGCGTTTCCGATTTGGCACGGACGCCTTACACTCCTTATTGAGCCGGAAACATCTACACTCAGCGACACATTTCGAATCCAGAAGTTAGACCACGTTCAGACGAAGCAAGTAGCATGTTGATCTTGACGATTGCCTGCTGTCGAATGAAACAAAATGATGCTTTTCTTCCCAAGAAGGAAAACAGAAGAAAGGTCTAGGGAGAATGAAGAGCCAACAAAAATCGAGGTTCAGTGACAAATACACGATGTCCAAATATAAAACTCGGGGCACTGGAGAAATTCCAAGCCACTTGGAGTAGATAAATATGTGTAATGATAAGAATGCAGTCTTCACCAGCTCGCAAGAGTTTGGCAACAGTGTGAGCAGCGAATTTGGACACAAGAGAGACTCACCTCTCGCAGGCTCCTCCAACATTACGGTGGATACATTTACACTTTGCTTTTGCGCAGTTTGTGCACGCATGGCCGTATGGTGCTGGCGTGCCTGTCTTGGACGCGTCCGAAGCCGCGGGCGACCTTGTAACACCCCGTGGAGCTGAGGGTTGCATCGTGTGTGTTATTAGACGTCGTCGCCACACTCTCTGTACGCGAAAGAGGAATAGTGGGGCCTTGCAGTACCGCAACGCTTTGCGTACAACAGCAGCTGCAGAAACGGACTTGATGCAGCCCGATTCACACCCGGGAACGGAAACGGTATGCTATAGCGCCTTGTTGAACGGCGCTGAGAGAGAGAAAAGCGACTTGTGGCTGCGTGCTGCTTGCTAAAGACGACAACTTCAAAAGGTTCCGAGCGTCGAGTCAACCGGAAGATTGCGGGCTTATGTCCTGAAATCCGGTCGAGAGAACAGGATGCTTAGGAGCGGGGGGCGGAGATCTGGCAAACCCGAGCTGACTCAGCCCGCTGGTGTGTGTCACTGGGAGGCGACAAAGCCGGAGAATAGCCGGCTAAGTCTTGCTGGGATAAGCAGAATTAGCATCATCATTGGTTGCGACAGCGGACGCGGTCTTCGTCAGCACGCCGAAACCCGTGTTCCTATACTCAGCATGCAGTGCTTTCGATGTTAAGATGAATTATTTCCGTGCTTTTCTCGAACAAGGCTCTTGTAAAACACAAAATCGCAAAAACCGGAATGACGAAACGAATTTGCGAGTCTCATGCGAGCGGAGCATGTGACAGTGCAATGAGTCGACGGAGATCTTTGAATGAGCTTGAACTATCAATAATCGAAGTCTGTTCCGATTGCAAATCGGAAAATGAGAGCAGATGTGGCTCAAGCATATATTCCAGAGTACATCCTGAGACTCACGGCCAAGGCTGAGCAACCTCGCCCTTTAGCCTTTGCATGGCTGCATGTGATGGCGATCGAGTACGTCAAGAACTTCGAATCCTCTGGCGATACAAGCGAGCTCTGCTTTCCGAGAAATGTATGTGAAAGTTATCAGTGGCCCAGGAGCACAGTCTCCCAGTGCTTTTCCTTCGACATGGGGACGTCTCTAAAAGAAATCAAAAAAGAAAAAAAATCATTTGATGCGTGAACATGATACACACGAGGGATACATGAAATTTCCAGACAGGTATGTATCAAAGCTATCATATACAGCAAGCCAGCCAATCAAACACGTTCAAGCATTTCATCATTGTATTACTACTCGTTGGCTCATTACAAGACAATCTCCCAGACCTCACCGCTGCTTTGGGTGGCTGAGTCGCCGTTGGAGGTGAGGTACCAAGTCCGGCCATCACCCTTGGGGGTAACCGAAGTTGGTCCGCCCGACAAGTCTGTGATGTTGTACAGGATGGTGTGCTCGCCCGTGGCCAAGTCAATCAGCCCCAAATGGCTCGGGGCCTCTGCGCCGTAGGCAAGGGTGCCGTTGAGGTAGAAGTCGTCCCATTTTCCATCCGTGGAGAATTGGTAGACAATCTCCGCATCACCAGTGGCCTCCAGGGTGTTGCCGTCATCGGATATGGGGACGCGGCCAAAGATGGCTTGGTAGACGTTGGTAAAGTAGGCGTAGGCGCCGTCGTCCGAGACCTTGAGGCCATCGATGCCAATGGGCATGGTGGCATTGGCATCAGCCCAGAACAGGGTGCTGTTGATGGCTGAGGCAACCGCGCCCGTCTCAATGTCGATTCTCCAGAGGGTGGCCACGCGAGAGTCGGCGGCAAGCAGTATGTTGGGGTTGGACGGTAGGTTCGCCAGACCGTTGAGCATGATGGCATCAGGACTGGGTTTGGCCATGTCAGTGACAAAAAAGAAACGAAGAAGTACGCAGGGAGAAACCAAACTTACAGGGTTGCGACAACCTCTAGGGACGTAGCGTTGGGATTCGTCTCGGTCGACTCGCTAAAGTCAATGGTGAAGACAGTCTCGTTGGTGTAGTGGAACGAGCCGCGAACACCGCCAGTGATGGCGTACTTGTCGGCGCCCACCTTGGCAAAGCCGTTGAGAGCCGTGACCCCGGGGAACCAGCGGACCACCTCAGCCTTTGGCTCAGCAGCATTTGGGTCGATGGTATAGAGTTGAGGCCCGGTCAGGGTGGAGAACAGGAGATGGCCATTGGGGCGCAGGATGCTGTTCTCAAGGTCGACATAGGTGGTGAAGTTCCACAGTCTCTCGGCAGTCTGGGCCAGCGCCGAACCAGTCAAGGAGGCACATGCCAGAGCCGCGAGGACCTTTCGAGTTTGCGACATTCTGAAGAGCGGGTGGTGGTCTTGATTCTTCAGACTGATGTCCCGAGTTCCGTCAAGAGGGGGGGTATAAGAGTCATCGATCCAAAATGAAGACCAACCGAGCTCAGAGATCACAAGCGTTCGCAGCGGTGGGTGGTGGGTTTTATACATCTACGTCTGCATCGGATCCGACATATCGGGCGTGCTTTTGCAAGTCTGGGGATCGACTCGGCCAGGGGTCCTGGGAAACTTGACTGCTCTTTTCGTTGTTGTCGTTGTTGTCGTCGTCGTCGTCGTCCTGCTCCTCCCCCTCGCGTCTCATGTACAATCACGTCACCGTTGCGAGCGTTGCCCACTCGCTGTTCAGGTGCAACGGCAACTGGGTTACTATGGTAGACCGCAAATGTTCCACTCGGTATACCATGTACATAGTAGTTCCACTTTCTGATCCCACACCAGCTCAAGCGCAAGTATACTTGCAGGTAAGTTTGTTGTTGCCGCGCACTAGCTGGTTGTATAATGCAGAACCGAGATTGCAGAAGAAAGGCAAAGTGGTCCGGGGTATGTTGCAGGCCCAGCAGAAGAGCGTCCACTTGTGTCGGCAGCAGGGGCGGGTTCAGGACCCGTTAGGATGTCTCCTCGTAGATACGAGCAGAGAGCCACGAAGAGAGGCGGAAATGCATCAGGATACTGGCAAGAATGCCCCATTCCTGGCACGGACTGGCCATGCAACACCACGCTGTCTGTCCATACGTAGCGAATCGTTCCGGGAGCCACGCGTCGTGCTCGGCTGGGGGAAGCCGGGGGGAGTGAAGAGCCGGTGCTACTGCACACGGGTCACTGGTTGCATCAAGGCTCGATACTATGTATAGACTTGTAGATCATGAGAGGCAACAAACAGTTGAGCTGGCTCATAGTGACTTGAAGGACTCGTTCGTTTTCCAGAGTGGCCACGGGTAGCCGCAGTCTTTCCACATTCTCAACGAAAAAGGGAAACCCAAGTGGCTGGCAATGTGTTGCTCCCCGTCTGGCCATGATCTGAGGCGCCAGATTTGGTGGATATTGTTGGATGACGGCCGAGAATATGTCCTGCTTGAAGCCCTTGAGAAATGTCCTGGAATGCTCGGCTTACATAGTGCATAGAAGCCACGACCATCTCCTCATTCTCGACTCCTCCGAGCACAAGTCTGGCTCTGGAATGCAAGGGAGCTTTCTGAACACCTCAAGAGAGGGCTGTTTGAGAAGAGCGGTGAGCCGAGAGCAACCCGAGACGTTGCAACCCATGGAACTGTCGCTATGATATGTACAGCATCGATAACGAGTTTCTGTGCCATGGAAAGAGACAATTTAACCAGGTCAGAAGCCAGTCTTGTTTCTGTCTCTACACAGCATGTCGTTGAATTCTGGCTGTCACTCGCGGCTCGTGGCTGAGAAGTCTGACGGTAGTGAGCAGTGCAATGTTTCTACACCCCAAGCCACCCCCGTTTCATGCACTGACTGGCGCTGTTTGTAGCCCCCTCACGCTGCCTACTTTGCCATGTACAGCATCACTCACGGTGAACCCAGGTTGGTCGGCAGCGAGCGTGGCGCACAAGTAGCCTACTTGCGATAGCATCGCATATTACAGCACTATACAGCACCATCTCACTTGCCCATCGTGTGTCATGGAAAAAAGCCCGCAACCACCCAGGGCCACCGAAGACGGCGCTCGCTCGGCGAAAAACCATGCGCTGGGCGGGAGGGCGGGACCAGGGGCGCGGAAGAGGGACCCGTAGTCCATCCCCCACAATCCGACTCGCGCTTGATGACTCTTGAAAATTCTCTTTGCCCGTGCTGGAAGATCGCGGCCACTTTGCCCAAAAGGAAACCAAGCAGGGGTCGTGAGAGTCAAGGACACGACAAAAAAGGTTGCATTAGTTTGCTGGTCTGGCTCTGGATTCAACATCGCCACTTGCGCCGCCGTGGAACAGCCATCACAAGCAGCACACTGTTTTACGAAGCAAATAAGCTCTGAATCGTTTCCTTTTTCCGTGCCGTTGTCCGATCCGCACAACACACGCAATGGCAGCCTCCCAGAGCCAAGGCGAGGACTACATCCTCACGCTGTCGTGCCCCGACAAGCCGGGCATTGTCCACGCCGTGACGGGTGTCTTTGCGAGCCAGAGCATCAACATCCTGGACCTGCAGCAATTCTCCGACCCCGTCTCCAACAAGTTCTTTATGCGCGTGCACTTTGGGCCGGTGGCGTCGCCCGAGCCGCTGCAGGAACCGTTCCGCGCGCTGGCAGCGGACCTCCAGATGGACTACGACATCCGGCCCGTGGCCACCAAGATGCGCGTGCTCATCATGGTCTCCAAGATCGGCCACTGCCTCAACGACCTGCTCTTCCGCGCAAAGGCCGGCCAGCTGCGCATCGAGGTGCCGCTGATTGTGTCCAACCACGCCGAGTACGAGCACCTGGCGCGCAGCTACGGCATCGAGTTCCACCACCTGCCCGTCACCAAGGACACCAAGGCGCAGCAAGAGGCCCAGATCCTCGAGCTCGTCAAGCAGCACAACATCGAGCTCATTGTGCTCGCCCGCTACATGCAGGTCCTGTCGCCCACGCTGTGCGAGGCCATGAGCGGCAAGATCATCAACATCCACCACAGCTTCTTGCCTTCCTTCAAGGGCGCAAAGCCCTACCACCAGGCCTACGACCGCGGCGTCAAGATCATTGGCGCCACTGCCCACTTTGTCACGGCCGACCTCGACGAGGGTCCCATCATTGAGCAACGTGTTGCCCGTGTCGACCACAGCCTGAGCCCCAAGGACCTCGTGGAGGAGGGCTCCGTTGTCGAGAGCCAGGTTCTTGCTGCGGCCGTCAAGTGGGTTGCCGAGAGGCGTGTCTTCCTCAACGTCACCAAGACGGTCGTCTTCAACTAAGGGCGCTGTCAAAGGGCTGTTGGTGGTATCTTCACAAAGCCCAAATAAAAGTATCTAAAGCATTGCTTTTCTGGAAAACAGGAGTCAATGTCAGTGGTTGGTGAGAGAGCCCAGAAAGTCATGTGGGTGGAAATCTTAGCATGGGTTTTTGAAGCACCGCTTGCAAGCGAGAAATAAGAAAAGCGACAGGGGAAAAAATAAAAGTCATCAGGATCTCAAGTATAGAAACGGCTGGAAAGGCGGCTTGTAATGTTTATGGCCTTGAGTGTGTTGCTGCATGCCGTGCCTGCTACATATTCTGTACGTATAGTGTGGACTATCAAGAGCCAAAAGAAAGACTCAGTCCAATGCCAGCGTGTGGGTTCTTGGTTTATCAAGACGGTCCACTGCGCGACAATGAGCAGAGCATGGACAGTATCAAGTACGTATAGTACTATGTATATAAATTTCACCGGAAGTACTGTGTGCATAGTACATCCAAGCGGCCTAAGAGCTCTGTGTGGATCATTCGATGTACACTACACTATACTATGTATATGCCCGTAAGTTCGTGATGCTCTGCATAAAGTACCATGTAAGCGCTATTAGCCGAACCCTGTCGTTTACGGTAAGACTTCTCAGGGGCAGAGGTGCCAGTGGAGCCAATCTGCGCGCGTTGGACGAAATGTCAGTCCGTTATCTTGACGAACAACTGGTCGCTAGCTTTTCATCATCATGAAGAATCGAGGTAATAAAACCCAACGTACGCACGAATCTCTGGCCGACTAAATAGCTTCCAAATCAATGCTTTCAAGTTCTCGCCAAGCTGCTTGGTTTTCGCATTCAGGCTCAGTATCCGTTCGCTATTCACTATTCTGTCATAGAGATTGCCCCAAGCAATACGCACACTTGACACATCTATCCCCCAAAGTCCATCCACCATGCCGATTCCAGACTTTGACAACCTCCCGCCTGTCAAGGGCATGCCAAAGGGCTGTGCCTGGGGTGTCTTTGATAAGCACGGTGTAAAGGACACTTTGGGCACCCTCAACCTTCTCACTCCAGTCGTCGTTGCTGCAGCCGCTGCCGAGGTCAAGGAGGGAGTATCCATCTCGTTGAAGTGAGTTCAAACCTCTCCCATATCTCGAGTGAACGAGACATCTGGCTGATACGAGATTGGATCCACCGTAGCTGGCCGCTCAATGCAGTCAAGATACCCGTTCCAGGCCGTAAGGCACCGGTTCACAGCGTGCATTCGCTCAGCTCGAGCGGGCTTGCCCCTGCAGGTTGTCACGCATGGGACGACGAGCTCAGCTTCAACACGCAGTCGAGCAGCCAGTGGGACAGCCTGGTGCATATGCAGCACCAGGCCTCGGGACTGTCGTACAATGGGGCCAAGGTGACGCAGGAAGGCCTGTCTGACGCCGCGCACTCGAGTGGCGAGGACACGCCGTCAAGCCTGCCGACAATCGACCACTGGCACTCTCGGGGCGGGCTCGTGGGCCGTGGCGTCTTGGTTGATTTCAAGGGGTACATGGACGACCAGCCCGAGGGCCAGACGCAGCCGTATCATTGTCTAGATGGGTACCGTATCACGGTGCAAGATATTGAGAAGGTGGCCAAGTACCAGAGAGTCGACTTTCAGCATGGCGATGTCCTGATTATACGGACTGGCCTCACGGAGATCTTGGAGAAGCCCACGGAAGCCGATTTAAACAAGATGGCCAACTTCAAGTTGTCTGGCTTGCACGGCTCCGAGGAGACTGCGCGATGGGTCTGGAACCACCATTTCTCCGCGGTGGCGGGAGACAGTTCGTCGTTTGAAGCCTATCCTCCTCTCCGACCAGACGGCTCAGAAGGCACGGTGGGTGATCTTGGTAAGCATGCAGCGCTCCCAAAAAACAAAACGCAATTACAGAAGGCGCGGCGCTGAAAAGAATACGTATCTCTCGGACCCACTTCAAAACACGTGCTGACTGCCCAAACTGTTGTTGATTAGTGATGCACCAGTACTTGCTCGCCCTATTCGGTATGCCCATCGGCGAGCTGTGGGATCTCAAGGCGCTCTCTGCGCACTGCAAGCGAACTGGAAGATACAGCTTTATGCTGACGTCGGCTCCGTTGAACCACCCAGGACTTGTGGCCTCTCCACCAAATGCTTTGGCCATCTTCTGATCCAACTAACTGCGTGAATATTGTGGGCTGTTCATGAAAGGCGAGCTGGGGCATCAGGAGCAGGGCTGCTACTATGTAGCGGCGCAAAACAAGTGGTGAGAGGGTCCAGTTCCGAAAATGCATGTTTTCGCCATAGCCAGAATCTCCCCATAAGCACGACTAATGAGACTAGCATAACTGGAAAGGTCGGCATAAGCTGAGCCAAGAATAATTGCAAGACAGCATGCATATAAGCGTCCAGTGATCGGGTCCTGATGGCGCCGTAGCAGCAGTGGCCATTGTAGGCGTGGTTCTGTGTAGATAGATACCAGATCCAGGCCAAAGCAGCGTCCTGTATTGGCAACTTGCAGGGCCGTATCAGGTATTATAGGACATGCTTTATTATCATGAGCGATATGAGAATCAGATCAGGCCATCTACAAGAGACAGACTGAAGACTGACCATCAAGACTGCGTGGGGCTCAAGTCAGCCTTACTTTGTACTCCCGTTTGAACACAATAACCGAGAATGACAACCCCCCAATCATAGTACAAAGTGCACAACATATACAAAGCTTCTTCCTTGCGGTGCGTGATGAGTTGGCAAGCGCCGTATGTACATAATTGCTGCAACGCATCGCTGGCTTTCAACGAGTGGGGAGGGAGTGAGCAAGAGGGGGCGGAGGAGGCAAGCGGACTCTCGAGATGGTGGAGGCATTTCTTCAGCCACTCGAATGCCGCCATTGCTCAGCGAGCGAAAAGACAGAGAGAAAAGTCGGAAGCCCGGCGAGTGGCCTGTCGCACGAAAAGTCTGGTCATGCGAAGAGCTTTGAAAGCACTGCTGAGCACCGCTGATAGGCGGGATGCCGTCTGTGAGGGCCCCGATCGTGCCAATCCCTTCCCCGCCTCCTCGGACCGGCAGCTCAAGTGGATCACCAACCAAGGAACAAATGAGTGGGGACGAATGTGTATATAATCACTTGTCCCATCTTACCCCTCCATCGCCTGTCGAATCTTTCCTCTCTCTCAGTCCATTTCACACACAAGTCACAGCCAACAACAGCGTCAAAGCCCAGAACACCATTACACTGCCAAACACCACCCCAAAAACGCACCACAAGTCAAAATGTGCCCCGCCGGACAGTGCAAGTGTGACCCCAAGACCTGCTCTTGCGCAGGGTGCCAGCACTAAGCAAGCCGCTGCTTGCACTCGGTATCGCTTCCTCCTGATAAACCATGTCCACCCAGACATTTACGAGTGTGTACTGTTGCCCTCCCTGCCTCCCCAGTCATGTTCTGTCTTGTACAGTCTAACACCACGCCGTGGATGTTAGTGAGCGAGCCATCATGAGCAGGCCGTTGAGGCTCTAGTATAATCGGGCTCTGGGCAGCGTAGCAGAGGAGGTTCACAGTAAAGAATTAAGAAAAGGCCAGATGCAGTGGTTGTTTAGCAGCAAATGCAGTCATCTTACTTGCCTCCCATCGTCTTGACTGTACCAATATCGTGTTGTTCAGTGCTGCTATGCTATCCCTTTTAGCCCCTGGCGGAATGAGCCACATAGACCAAGCTGGGCTCATCTGCAGCTTGACGGAAGAGACGAAGTTGAAGCATGGGTCGAGGCGCAAGTCACAATTTACCCCGACTTGTCCGGCGGCGAGCATAGCGATCACCAGGGTCGTCAGTGGTCATGTTGGATTTGTGCATTGCTGATTTCATTAGACACTTTTTATTCATCAGGCACTAGGACTTGCCATCCTCGAAACCAACCAAAAGAATATCTGCATTCGATGAGGGGTAGGCAGGGAAGCGCAACACCCTCTTTTCGCTCATAAATGACAGAAATTCGGCACAATTTGGGTAGTTCTCGACAGGCCCACCTTGCGGGACACGATTTTCCCTCCGCCGGCGCTCACCCTCAGTCACGGCAGCCACAGTCACATCAAATCATCCAGCGGACCCTGTGGTGGTATTCTTGGTTGGAGAAGGTTTGTCTTCTTTTTTCTTTTTTTGTTTCGTCCATGAAGGCTCATCTCAGTAATTCAGCGGTGTTGTCCCCATCCAGGGACCGAACCTGACGAATAAGCCAGCTTGTTTCCCGTCCCGAAAAGCCGTCCGTCGCCAAATGCATGACCAGACCATCCCACGCCGATCTAAGCGCAAACGTAAAAAGAAGCACAAAAGGGGGTTGTTGGTGATACGACCACCATTTAGTAGCCGTAAGCCGCAAGGGCCTGGGTAGTCTTGTCGTCGACCTTGGCGTTCTTCTTGGCCTCGGTGAGTTGTCGGCGGGCGGCCTTCTTGCGCTCGTAGTAGGCAGCACCCTTGGCCTTTCTGCGCTCCTCGAGTCTGTGCATTGAACGGGTTAGTAACCATAAAGCGCTATTCCACGCCTTTGCAAGGCAAGCATTTTGGGCAAAGACTCAGGTGCACATCGAGCACTAGCCCTCGCCCTGTGGAGTGAATGAACGCACCTCTCAACAACATCCTGGTACTTCCAGCCAACCTCGTGGCTCAGACGGCCAACAGTGCAGTACTTGCGGCCGGGCTGCAGGCGCAGGACACGCAGAGCCTGGGGAACAACCATCTTCTTCTGCTTGTCGTATGGAGGAGGGACACCCTCGAAAACCTTAAGGCGCTCAAGAGCAGCGGCACCACGGGCAGTCTTGTGGGGAATCATGCCACGGACAGCCTTGTAGAAGATGCGGGAAGGAGCGCGGAAGTGGAAGGGACCTAGTAATCGTCGCTGTCAGATACACTTCTCGATTCGGATCATCGCTGAGGGGGAGTCGACTCACCACCGCGGGTGGGGTTGTAACGGGTCATCTTGCGCAGGTAAGCGTGGTACTTGACTGTTTACACAAACACATTAGTTTCAATGTCCGCCCAGAGAATTGTTGAGCATCGAGTGGTGCCCAGTGATACAGATTTGAGTGTCGAGAAGTCGATCGCCCAATCGAAAACTAGGTACGAAGTTATGTTGGAAGGAGATAGGCTCGACGTACGCTTAGCACGGAAGAACTCTCCCGAGATGTTCAAGGCCTCGCAGCGAACAACAACGATCTTCTGGCCGCTCAGCAGTTGCTTGGCAACAATGCTGGCCAGACGGCCGAGAAGGTGGCCCTTGCCATCAATGACGACCTAGATATAGCAAATGCATTGTCAGCAACGTAGTTTCTTGCCATAACGCTTGTGAACATGAATGCTGCTCGTCGCCCGCTTCGCTCTTCGAATCGCACATCACATCGGCCTGGTTCGCATTGTCGAATCTACTTTATCGAATGGCGCCCATCGCTGCCTAAGCGAATAATGGCGGGCAGAGGCGACCCCAATTCCATGATTTGCTAGGTCTTTCCTTCTTTCTTTCTCATCTCACGGGCTTCTGCCACGATCTTCCCAACAGTGACCCAGACGCAGCTTAATTGGATTGTTCCAGATGATGACACGATTGTGCGACGAGGAGCGATGATCGGAATGGTATTGACAGCTGCAGCATCTCGTGAGGGCAGATGGGTGGAGTGTTGATCTGTGAGTGCAGGATGCGGGTTGGGGCATGGACTCACAACCTGCTCGAAAGAGGACATCTTGAAAAATAGTCGTCGACCGGAACAGAAGGGAAGGGAAAGAAGAAGATGCTCAGAAGGACAAACTCCGGGGTGCAACGAAGTCTGCGAGATGTTCTGAGGCGTCCCTGTGGTTTGGGAAGGTTAGTATTTGGGGTGGGAGTGGGAAAGATGGACCTGGCCGCACTCACGGAAAATTGAGTTCCCACGCACGCCGCGACCTGCTGCAAGTGGCTCGTCTCTTGGCCGGAGCGCTGCCTTACTGCGGGCAGAGGGCAAAAGCCGCCAGCCAGGGTTTTTAGGGCAGCCCACCCCACGTGATATGCAGCCAATGAGTGTCACAAATACTGCCCCACTTTATTGCTTTAGTCAGCATTTTTCCAATCGCCTTACAATCTCCGCAGACGTCACCATGTCTCTTTTTGCGCGCATGTAGGCCTGGCGACGCCCCAAGTCGCCTGAGCACGAGTCCATGTTCGTCTACCCAGGTGATGTTGTTCTTCAGGCACGACAACTAGCATGTATACTATGTAGCCTGTGATTGTAAATCTGGTGCCTCCTCACGAGGCACGTGCTGGAAGCTGCAGATGAATTGGGCGTGCTATGAAGGCTTACGCCAGCAGAGACCGTTTCATGCCATTCACCGCGCTGAGAAAGCAGTTTGACCTCCAATCGTTACCTACCTAGGTAGTCTAGATATCTCGCTACCAGCTGTGAGCCCCCTGCTCTCAAGAACATCACTGCGCAACAATGTGCTGTTTCGGTATCAAGCACTAATTCTCAAGGAGCACCTTTTCATATATATCTCATAAGAACAGAAGTCGTCCATGAAGAATTTCAAAAGCAAGATAAACCCGCTACAAGTGTGTAAAAAATGTAGATCCAATCCATTCCAATGGATACCTCGCACAACTTTCTATCATTTCTCAACTGCACACTACAACTTGCTGTCAAGTCCCTTCAGAACATCTTGTACCGTTCTGACGAGCTCTTTTCTTCTTGTACGCGCCTCCTCTTCTCCGTTGGTTTCGACTTCGTCAAGCTTCAGCAGCACCTGTTGCATAATAGTTTCCGATAGCTTGCGATGTTCATCCTCGCGCTTTTTGGGATCTGACGGTGGGCTGGCGGTGAATTGCACACACAAGGGCAGCAGCTTGGTTGTGAAGTGAGTGCTGATAGTGTTGAGTTTGTCGATGGGTCCTCCTGGGACAGCTGCCGCTGTTGACACCGGTGACTGCGGGCGGCTGGCGCCAGCACCACCACTGGGGACGTCCAGGTTGCTCTCGCGCGGGCTGCCACCTCTACTCTTGCTCTTCTTTCCTTTGCTCTTCTTCTTCTTCTGCTTCCTAGGCCGGCTCTCGGCATCTCTGCCCACGACCACCACCTCCTCGCTGCTCGAGCTGCTCGAGTCGTCCTCGCTTGGCTCTGGGAACACCACCAAGATCTCGCTATTGTTCTTGACATTGAAGTTGCAAACGGGGTCGGAGTCGTTCTTGAGCTGTCGACCCTTGTATAGAAGCTTTACCTTGCGTGTTCTCCTGTCGGACAGCTTCATGATCATTTGAACACGTTCCCGAACATCGCCCACCAAGAGCTTGCCATCACCAATGCTGAAAGCAGGGAAATGCTCTGGATAGGTGACGCCCTTGTGCTTGATGAGCAGGATATCATCATCGTCGATTACGAGCGCAGGACCACCGGTCGAGCGGGAGTAGTGGCTGCTTCCACCAGTTGTATCTCTGGCATATCTCGCATCCAAGTCATGGGAGTGTTCGAGGTCTTCTGAAGTGATGTAGCTGTAATCCTCGTCTGTGACTTCAGGGACACCACCACGGCCGTCACCCAGGCCTGAGTTGAAAGGTGAGAGGCCACCGCGCTCGTGGTTCGGCCAACCTCTTCGTGAAGACATCTTCTGACTTTCGTTCTTCTTGTTTGCCTTATTATAGACTGACTTGGCGTAGGCAGTGGGTATAGCGCCGAGTAGGAGGGCGGCAACAGCAGCGCTGCTATACAAGAGGGTAGCGTCGACGCCGGTGGTGGTCTGAATGTACTGAGAGGCGCTATCGATGCCAGTTTGAACCGACGGCGGTAGCTGCTTGACAAGCACAGAGGTGAAATTGGCAATGCGTCCGGCAACAAAGGCACCAGAGGTTGCCAGGGTGGAAGAAGGTCCGGAAGCCACCTTGGGCGAGATTTAGGGTCCTGTGAAGGACGCGGATTGGGAAGCGGGTTTTCGGACGGCGGAAACAAGTCTGACGCTGCTATTTAATCCTTGTCAACTTGCGAGTCCAGCCAGCATTAGAAGAGAAGAAGTGACCAGCAGGACAAGCCAGGCAAGTGGGGCTGCGAGGGTGAGGGGCTGAGATTCCGTCGCGAGATGCGCCGTAACGCAGAACACGAAATGAGAAAGCTGCAGACTTGCCTGATGCTGAGTTTTGAACGATGTGTTGAACGATAGCGTAGGGATCGAGCGTGCGTTCGAGCTGCGTAAAGAAGTTATGCTGGACGATACCAAATGGGGCGATACGCAGACGTCAGTTCGGGCTGGGGAAGGCTGTCTAGATATGCGACGCTGCAGTAGGTTGGCTGGGTACCGGCCAGGAATCAGAATCTCTGGTTCGAGAATCAATGTTTGTCTTGTTGGCCTTCAGCAGCTGATAGGTAAGGACTGCAGAATAGCAGAGGATAATGGAATAGCTGGTTGTTGTCGACGAGTGCAGGTGGCAGGTGGCAGTTGGCAGTTAGGAGAGTGGGATGAGGCTGCGAAATTTCCTGGCACGTTGGCAGGTTCCATGGATCCCCGGTACATGTACCAGTCCCCCACTGCAGGACACCCTGGCAAAGCTGGCCTGACACCTGGGCCAAGCTGCCTGTCAGGGTTGGGTGAGGACTTATCGAGGGTAGCCAGTATGTATGTACCTGAGTACTTGCAGTACAAGCATACATAGTACGCTCACCAACGCACTTCCCGAGATATTTACAGCAGAACACATCATCGTTTGATTTGAGTTCCTAACTCACCTGAGGCTTCTGCGAGATGAGCCCGATTTCGTGCTTCGGAGTAGACAAACCTCGAACTGTCACTGCGAGTGTACTTGTGTACCTAGGTGCTTACGGAGAAATTATACACACGGACAGCGGATACTTGTGGTGGATTGATCTGGACCTGATTACCCTATCATGCACTTATAAGTTGATGCTTGGTGGTGTTTTCATCAGCCGCTTCGTAGGCAGTTTGACAATGCAGCTTTGTTGGTATTCCAAATACCTCTGATCGCACTTACGCATGCACTTCACATTCTAGAGACAAGCATGGCGACATTTCGAGACCCAGCACCTCCCCCAATGTCAGTATTTCGAAACACGTACTACCTAAGTAGGCATATCCTGAAGCGTATACATAGTGAGGCCACGAACAGTTTCGGAGAATCATACTTACAAAGGCTTTGGAAATATCAAAATATGCAACATGTCATTTCGTCTCGAGGCAACAACTAAATTAGCAAAAAGGTGCTGTTCTCTATTTACTATGTTTTGCGGTATGCCATAGTAACCGCGCAGGGAATATTAGAAGTGCCGATGGGCGGCAGGGGTCCCACTTTAAACTTCTCAGCTTCAATCACTACGATCTGACAAATCCGTCCCCAGCCCGGCGGACAACCGGAAAAGGTGACTAGAAGCATTCTCGAACTCTCGTTCTTCTAACACGCACCTGCCACCCTGCCACCTTGCCACCCAAGTACAAAGGTACAATTGCCTTCCCGATTGCGTCAGTAAGTGCGCTTATGTTTTCCAATCCCGACTCTATATCAACACCGCGTTTCCCATCAACGGCGTCTCGACCCCTCGTTTGCATCTCTCGCTCACCACCTTCAAATCACCTCCAGTCCATGTCCTTCCTGCACAGGCTCTTTTCCACAGCGACAGCACCATCATCCGCCATCATGTCCAGCGCAAAGACAAAGGCCGAGCTCCTCATCAAGGAGAACCCCGTCATGGTCTTCAGCAAGAGCTACTGCCCATACTGCCGCGCCACCAAGAAAACGTTGCAGAACCTCGGCGCGAATTTCAAGGTCTACGAGTTGAACGAAGAGAGTACGTTCTTTGTTCCTTCCTTTTCTTCCTTCTGCTGCATAAAGCAAGGTTGTAACCATTGCTGACGTCTCTGCTTGTTGCGCCTCACAGGTGACGGTGCCGCCCTTCAGGACGCTCTCGAGACCGAAGTTCCCGCCGCCGAGGGTCAGCGCAGTGTCCCCAATATCTTCATCGGCGGCGAGCACATTGGTGGCAACGACAACCTGCAATCACTCCCCACCGAGAAGCTCAAGGCCAAGCTGCAGAAGGTTGGCGCCCTCGCGTAAGACCGTCCACTTATGTCGAAACACATTTTTTTCTGTATACGATCGCACAGCGCGCACATAGACGAAGAGCATTGACAGCGTCGTCGTCAGCATGGGCAGTGCCAAGGCAAGCCTTTGAAAGTGGCTTGTGAGAAACTATAAGTGATGCGGACTTTTATAGCTTCAAGTTAGACGACGGGATGTTGCTTGTAACCAGGAACGCGGTCAAATTGTCAAGGGTGGTGATACCTCGCATGTGTGCATCTTACTGCGCTTACTGCAACCAACCAGTGCGCCGTGCTGCTTCCAGCCGAACCCATGAGCTTGTAAAATAGATCTGTGATTGTATATTTCCTAGATAACTTGGGCTGCTACTGTGCCCACAGGCCGTTCTACAAAGCCCATGACGCCGTTCACAATGTTCTGTCTAGCCTCCTCACTGGCTGGCTTCCTGCCTCCCAAGTAGTTCATCCACAAGGCCCTCGATATCCTCTCGTCAGTCACTGTGCCCAGTAGTTCTCTGCCCCATGATTTGCCTTCGTCATAGACCATGGTCAGCTTGCCGTCTCGATCCCGCAGCATGATTAGTTCCTTTTGCTTTGGAACCTTGCCTCTGCTGAAGATGCGCTTGAACTCCTTCATGGCTTCGCCAAAGGCTTCATCCTGTTCTTTGCCTGTACGTGCTTGAATGGCGCGGACAAAGCCATCGCGCAAATGGCCAAAATCCGTGTCACGCACAGGGACCACGCGCACCATGCTGCGCGCAGGGACCCCCGAGCGAAGCAGCTCATCCCACAGCTGCTCGCCCTCATTCACATCCAGCAGCTTCTTCCGCAGCTCATCTTTCTCCGTCGAGACCAGAGTGGACGCAATGGGATTGATCTGTTTGACGAGGCGGGCCTGCAGCTCAGCTATGTCCTGAGTCGCAATGTAGTACCCTAAGACGTAGACGTTGATGCCCAAGAAGGACACAGAGCGGGTGCCCAGACCGACGAGCGTGTACTCGGTCGTGGTAGCTGCACTGGGTGGGACAACCAGAGTAGGGCCAGTGACACTGGGAATGGCATTGATAGACAAAGCAGCATCGTCACTATCTTGGGCGCCAGTCGTGGGCTCTTGGGTCTTGAACTCAGCCGGCAGCTCCATTACTCTAGGAAACTCTGGTACAACGCTGTTCCCAGTGGCGACAAGCTCGCGGCCGTCCTCGTCGTGCCGGATGAGCTGCCTGGATGTGTCATTGATGGCGTGATTCGCTGGTAGGGCCGAATCCAGCTGGGCGGTGCTGCTACTACTTGTCGATTGGCCGGGAGAGGTCCTTGCCTTGGCGGGGTCCTCTCGCAATATCACGCTGATCTTGTAGCAGATGTAAATGATGGAAATGATGCCTGCGACAGCGCCGCCAGCCAGCATCTGCTGTCGTGTGTTGTGGTATTCTGCATGCTCACGGGCCATGCGCTGGACATTGATGGTGTCGAGGGCTGCACGGCGCGAAGTTTGCGGACGGCTGCGGAGGAAAAAGGTACGTCGAGTGTGATGGGCGTAGTGCTGGGTGATATTACGACTGGACTGGAGGAGAGGGCGCCGCAGGCCTCTAGTGAGAGGCGTTGACGGCAGCATGGTCGGTGATGCTGGCCCAGCCTTGCTGGTGCTGCTGATGAAATTGAAAGCCGAGCAAATTTGAGAGGTTGCTATTGGGCACGCATAACGGTGCCCGCCTAGACCACAATGCACATACAATTGACTGACGCGCGGCTCAGACAAAAGGCCAAGGACAGTTGTAAGGATGATGATGATGCTGTCTTGCGTCTCTCTTCTTGACCCAAAGTGTACCGAGTACTTACCATGTCGTAGTACGTCTGAGAGACTGGGACGCGGTGTTCTGAGGAGTGGGGGGCCCGTGCAATCGCATATTGGACTCGCTACGTAACTAACCTACGTCATGGGTATGCCCGTACCGGGTTTACACTTCGCGCCAAAGCGATAAAACCAAATAGAGGCCCCGGCCAGCGGCTCATAGCACGTGTTGGAGCTCACGCGCTGGATTTGACTTTTTAGGGATAAGGTTCTCTCAAAGACGAGTATTGACTCGTTCTTTTCCGTTGACTCAAGAAAAAGACAAAAAGTCATGCCCAAGCCTCCTTGATGGCGTCGGATCATCGGCAGAGGCGGGGCCGGATGCCGTCAAAGGGCAGAAGTCGCCAGAAAGTGCATAGTGAAGCACAACTTTTGCACGGTCACTTACATAAGCACAAACGGGGGGCTGTTGCTGAGCCAAACGACATGGCAAAGCGCAAAAGTCAATGCTGAAAGGTGGAACCGAAACTCGCGATGGTTGAACACAAATGCAAGGCTCTTTCTTTCCTTATTGCCTCTGCCGTGATCCAATGCGACTATGTATGTACTTGGTGATCCTTTTCAGCTCCTCTACAACAAAGTACATAGTACGCACTATATAGTAGCGGAACGCGGGCTCAAGGACACGCCGACACCCACTTTGACGATCCACTGCCTGAGGTTAAGGCTTGTTGCTGGCCATGCGACGGAACACAGCATCAAACCATGGATACAAAATTCGGAATGGCTGGCGGAGATAAGTAGGGCCGCAAGCAGACTGTTGGTTGATTTAGAGGAACAATGAGCGTTGTAGTCTATTTGTTGGGGGCTTTGGAGACGGCAACTTGCAGATACTCGCTCGTCAGTCCACTACTAACAGTTACGCATATGTTGTATAAGTGGTCAGGTATAGTAGATGTAATAGCAAGTGGTAGCATTATCAACACCTACCAGGGCACAGGCTCTCAGTAAAGTGCACAGGGCCTCACCTAGCTGCTAATATTGTCGCTACCTAGGTACCCACCTAGGTACTTTGTAGCGCTATTTGCTGCCCAGGCTTCCTTTACATAGTATTGCTTTGCGCCAAGACCAACCTCTTCCACTTTGTATATATAATCAGATGGACACTCGTGGTTGTTTTTACACAATAGCCTTGAAATACTTACTTCAATTCCTTTGGCTTGACTCCAGAGTGCAAAGAGACGTTGTGTATTTGGAATGTTTGCATCTCCTCGCACAGCGTCTGTCCTTGTTACCTTCCTTGGTTATATCTCACTAGTTGCACCCACAAGTCTCGTCTTCGCCCTACAGAAGCCTGCTGGCAGCACCAGTGGGGAAATCAGACCAGGGGCCAGGGACAGGGGCTTCGCTAGCCTGTGAACCATTGCATCACCTGCGACCGAGAGCCTGTCAGTGAACCCTTCAGGGCCCCTCAAGTTGCTGCGGCTGCATGGGCGCTGGCTGGAATCAAGCAATCAGACAATTAACCGCATCTGCTACCCGCCCCTGCTCCCGCCCCATCTTGTCCTTCCCTGAGCTGGAACCTGTAACTTTGAACTTGGCCTGCCAGCCTCTCTTTCTCTCTTTCACGGCTTGTTGACCTCTTTACAACCTGGACTCCCATAGGCCCTTGCTGCATTGTCCCTTCAACATCGTCAACAGGATCCTGCTCACTGGAGCAGAACCGTGGCCCTCTTCTCTCCTGCCGCTGCAGGCTGCTGAGCAAGCATACAAGCTTGGAACCCCTTGACTCAGCCCAACCCGAGGCAGACAAGCACAAAAGCAACAAGCAGAGGAAGAAGCAGCCAGTGCCTCTCTGTTTTGTCAGCCAAAGAAGCAGTTGCAGCCCAAAGCATCGCTGCCCTCTCGCTCGCCCTTTGACACTCCCGCCCAAGCCACAACGACTGCCCGCCAACAGACTCTCCTCCGTTTTTCTTCCTCTTCCTTCTCTCTCTGTCTTCTTTTGTCTTTCTTCTTTTTGACTTTCCACTCCTTGTGTGTCTCTTTCTCACCAGCGCAACTACGGTGACCGCCCTCTCATTCCGCCTGGCCTCACCACATACTGCCACGGCAGGGCCCAGACGTCGTACAGGGCACCCTCGACAGCCACTGAGAGCAGCCCTTTGTCCGACCCTCCATCACTCCAATACGCCAGCCAACCAGCCAACCACTTCTGGGGAGCCACACGGCGACTGTGAGCGCTAACCACACGACGCCTCCTTTCCTCGCGCCACCTCCACCCGCGGCCAGGCGCTCCGGATTCTCTCGCCTCTACCTGCTGGGCCACCGCGTCTGCTATCAAAGTCCGAGTTTCCTAATCGTTGTTGGGCCTCCCTGTTGCTCTGCGTGTCTCGACAGCTGCTGGACAGTAAAGCCCCGCCTGCCATTATGGCCAGCCAAGAGGCTCCCTCGCTCAAAGCGATAGCCAACAGCCACCGAAATCGATCCTCCTCTCCACCACCAGTCGGTGCCGCTGCTCCTGCTGCTGCAACCGCCGAACCTGCCTTGAGCCCCGCCGCCGCCGCCGCCGCTGCTGCTGCCGACGACCAACAAGACTCGAGGTCGACCTCGTCGGCAAGCTCTCCAATACCTGCTGAGGAATCTGACTTTTATATCAACGGCAATGACTCCGAATCGTCTCTGGGCGTTCCCAACTTGCAGGACATGCAGGTCACGGACGAATACGAATGTCTCCCACCGGTGCAGCGCCTGCCCAATGAGATACTCATCTGCATCTTCTCCAAGCTATCGGCGTCGAGCGACCTCTTGAACGTTATGCTCACATGCAAGAGATGGTCTAGAAATGCTGTCGACTTGCTCTGGCACCGTCCTGCCTGTACGACATGGAAAAAATACGAGATGGTTTGCAACACGCTGGGTCGCGAGCACACCTACTACGCCTATCCCGACTTTGTCAAGCGTCTTAACTTGGCTCAGTTGTCGGACCAAGTCAACGATGGCAGCGTCACTCCTCTGGCCGTCTGCAACCGCGTCGAACGGCTTACCCTGACAGGCTGCAAAGGACTCGCTGACACGGGTCTCATCGCCCTAGCAACCAACAGCTCTCACCTGATGGCCCTCGACATTTCAGGCGACGACCAAATCACCGAGGAGTCCATCAAAGTTATTGCTCAGCACTGCAAACGTCTGCAAGGACTGAACATTTCGGGCTGCGTCAGGATCGCCAGCGAATCTCTTGTCCCTCTGGCCAGAGCCTGTACGCTGCTGAAGCGGGTATGTTTCTTATTGACTGTTGTCTTGTTTGACACTTATCTTGTCCCTGCCTGGGCGTCAAGTGCGCCGGGCCTTTGTCTAAACTAAATGCTCCCCAACCATATGTGTGGATTCATCCTGATGTGTCTTGTGTGCGTGTACAGCTCAAATTGAACGACTGTGATCAAATCTCCGACGACGCCGTCCATGCCTTTGCCGAGTACTGCCCCAACATACTCGAGATCGACCTCCAACAATGCAAACTTGTCGGCAATGCCCCGGTTACAGCCCTCCTGGTCAAGGGACAATCGCTCAGGGAACTTCGACTGGCCAACTGCGAACTCGTCGACGACGGTGCTTTCCTCTCCCTGCCTGCAGGCAAAGTCTACGAGCACCTCCGCATCCTCGACCTTACCTCGTGTGTCAAGATCACCGATCGCGCTGTTGAAAAGATTATTGATGCTGCTCCACGTCTGCGGAACGTTGTGTTCGCGAAATGCCGCAACATCACAGACCAAGCCGTATTCGCCATTTCTCGACTGGGCAAGAACCTGCATTATGTGCATTTAGGGCATTGCGTCAATCTCACGGATGAGGCTGTCAAGCGACTAGTGCACTGCTGCAATCGCATCAGATACATTGACCTGGGCTGTTGCACGCATCTGACAGACGAGTCTGTCACACGGCTAGCTGTGTTGCCAAAGCTCAAAAGAATTGGTTTAGTGAAATGCAACAACATCACCGACATGTCTGTCTATGCCCTTGCCAAAGCCAACCAGCGATTCAGGAGGCCTAGAGATCCCGATTCGAGGGGCTCGGCAGAATATTATGCCAGTGGAAGCAGTCTGGAGCGAGTACATTTGAGCTACTGCACGCAGTTGACTCTCAAGGTGATTACCATCCCAGCCAGGTATTTTTATTATGCTGCGTAAGAACCTCCGAATCGACTGACGCATTGGACAGAGCATCATGAAGTTACTTAATTCTTGTCCTCGATTGACCCATCTCAGTCTTACGGGAGTGCAAGCTTTCCTCAGGCAAGATCTCGAGCAATTCTGCCGTGATGCACCCACAGGTAGGCTTCCCGCCAATTGATATTTGGAATGTCGTTTTTGCGTTATCAGGGCTGACCAAACGCAATGCGTTATGCCCTACAGAATTCACTGAGCATCAGCGCAATGTGTTTTGTGTCTTCTCAGGCAACGGTGTCTCGAGTCTTCGCCGCCACCTCAACAGTGACCCAGCTTTTGCCTCCATTCGAGACCAGACTCCAACGGGACAGCCACGGCACAATCACCTCGTGAATTTTGGCAATGACGCCGTGCAGTCACACGGCGAACTTGGAGGCCTAGACAATGGTTTTGATGAGCGAGAAAGAGACGGAATTGATGACGATGATGGGCTCGACGACGGTAGCGAGATGGTGATCGATGCTCTTCCTCCCGGGCCACCTGCAAATCACCAGGCCGCCCAAGGTCATGCCAGTGCTAGTCTTGATGCTACGATTCCACCGCCACCGCCGCCACCTACGCGGCCTCAAGCCCCAACCAACGGCTTTCAATGGAACGCACAGATTCAACTATGGTATCCAGATCAAACAAACCCGCAAGGTGCACCTGTTCCAGGACCTTTGTTTTCAAGCTTATCCATCTCTGGGATTCCACACCACCAATTAGTCACACCTATGGATCTTTCGGCTATGCAGGCAAGAGCAAGTACTGCACCGATGAGCTCAGATAATGGCGAAGGCCCAAGTACAGCATCCATGGAACCCAGTCATCGCAACACATTGATCAGTGGACAAACTATTCAGCCAACTCAAACGGGCGACAGTCAGAACAGGTCGACTTCGAGCCGTAGTAGCCCAGGCTCATTATAATGAACAAGGATCAAGCTTTCCCGCGGTCGGGTACCTCAACCAAGTGGCGGTGAATTCACCTTACTATTAATATATTCATCGACAGCATGCAGTCTTGAATCTCGAATGTGAGCTGCAGGTGCCACATATTCTCTGCACGAGGCGTTCTGGAGCGAGGCGTTGGAGAAAATTGAATTATATGCCGTGCAACGGTCATTTGTTACTTGTCGCCACATATCCTTTAGGGCGTGAAAGGTTTGAAGTCGACTGCGACAGGTGCCTACAATTATTGATACCCAAAGAGCACCAAATTCTTGACGAAAATGAAGGACTGTGTATTCCAGTGTTCTAAGATGTATGCGGGCGACTTTCCTTGGCACCAGCTAAATGAAATGGTGCGTCAACAACGAATGAAGAGGCCCCAGCGGAATTCAAGATAGCTTGTGATGTGTGGGGGTGGGGGGACATCCATTCAGCAAGACTATCAATATTTATTGCAGATTTTCAAGGCGCGCTCGTTCTTCAGGCATTGTTATACATGATGTAATGGGATTGCGGTTACTGGGATGCTGCAGCCTTGGGTTTACTATTTACTCTAAACACTTAGTACACAAGCAAATTCGGGGGTTTAGGAACCTTGCGAACGGCTAACGACGACTAGAATACACAACTTTATTCCGACAAGTACTTTCCGTGAACTAATGTACCGATCCTAAGCAAGGTGTCGTTGGAAAGGAGAACCAAACACCAAGAGAAGGCCATCAACGGTCGTTGTGGCAGCGCTGCCACCCGGTTATCTCCGTGACGCCGGTGCCAGAACTGCTCTCGGGCCTTCTTAACGTTTACGACATCTTGTCGACATCGCCAACGCCAAAGTCTCCCGGTGTCGGCTCATTATGAATCTCCTTCAACAAGGCCTGGTCTACGTTCGTCTTGCCCTCCGCGCTCTTGAGCACCTCCATCAAATGCCGAGCTCCCTCAGGCCACATGCCATCTGGGCCCTTATTCGGCACCTTGCCCTGAAGGATATCGTTGACCTTGATACCCTTGACCCCATAGAAGGCCGCATTTGCATCTGGTCTCGAAATGATGACTGTCCCATCCGCCTGTATGCCAGCATACAGACCCCTACTCTTGACGTATCCCCAGACAGGCTTGGTATTTTGCGCCAATGCCGCGTCAAGAGATGTGCCCGCACCGACAGGGCCAGCAACAAGACCAATCTCGCCGCCGAGCGACAGCCGCGGATGAGTGAAAGCCGCGACAGCTTCGGAGGTGCGCAGGACACACACGCAGTCGTAAATGTCGAGACCAATCAGGAAGCCTGCGCCGAGCGTATGTACCAGGAAGCCTGAAGGAGGGGACCAGGAGCCGTCGGGCAGGCGCGAGACGAGGACGCCTGAGCCGCCCGCGCCGGAAATGTGCAGGCCTGTGCGGAAGGTGGTGAAGACGGCGAGGCCGGCGGCAGACTCGATGGCTTTCTGGGGGATTTTAACGAGAACTTTGGGTTTTTGCTTGGGTCCGCCTTGGGGGCCACTTGGCGGTTGGGGGGAAGAAGAAGAGTCTTTGCCTGTATCTTTGACGTAGAAGCCGTCTTCTGTGGGAAAGGGAAAGAGAAATGACAGGTCAGCGTTGTTTGCGAAAGCAGACGAAATGGGGAGGAACATCCGATATCCACATACTGGCAAAAGACTGGAGTATCCGTGCGGCCTTGTCACACTCGATATCGAGCGTCGAAGGCCACCATGCCTCGGAACCCAGCTTGTTTGTGAGTTTGTTGACGGGCACGCCAATCTTGGTGCTCCACTGGAAAAGGCGCTCTCTGACAGAAGGCTTGCCGCTGCTGCTGCTGCTGCCATCAGCGTTTGGCTCGCCGTTGCCGTTGCCCCCTGCCATGAATTCTTGTGACGCGGGACCCGGTGAAGGGTAGTAGTGATGCTGAGGTCGCGGCGGCATGGGCGGCTGGTGTTCGGCAGCCACGCCCGCAACGTAGGTAGAGGCAGGCGGAGGGTACTGGTTCACATATTCTTGGTGTTGGGGCGGTTGGTTGCCGGTACTAGCTGTCTCGGCATAGTAGTCAGGGTTTTGGTGTTCAGAGCTCCCGAGGCCCACCATATTGAGACTGGTGGTCGGCGAGGAGGGTATTGACGAATGTAAGACGGGGCGTTCAAGGTGCGAGAAGACTTGATGACGACACGTTTGGGAACCCTTGGTCAAGAGAAGCTGTGTAATGTACGGAATGACTATGGGAGAGCCTACGTTGGACTCGAATTCTTGGGTGATACTCTCTAAGGGAGAAGCAAGTTTTTGAGCGGTACGGACTCTTATATATAGTTATGTCTTGATACTCAACGTACGTATGGTTCAAGTTGCATTTTGAACTCCCTAACCCAGATCCAGACAGAGCATATGGCCTATGGCGCTCCACGCCTCTCGTCTTATCCACGTGTCAAGGCTACGGTCCAGGAGAAAGGCAGGGCGGTATAGCCACGATGCCAAAATTGTCTTGGTTTAGCTGCGGTGGCTTGCTTCTCCTCGTACCTTAGCACTTTAGCTACAGAACTGATGGTGATATGGTGGTGTACATAGTAGGCCAACGGCCGGGGGGTGGGCAGCGTGCGCGTTCATACGCACACAAATAGTCGCCCATGATGTCATACTCAGTGGGCCAGCACACTAAGGTACTGCCACTCAGCCACGCTCAGATAACTCGCATTCGAGTGCGAGCGGAGTGCGAGTGGAGAGGCGGTTCAACAACCCACGAAGCTTGTTTGTTTGCTGTGTATGTGGTTTCTTAACAAGATCAAATCATGCCGAAAGCAAGAAAACACAAGCCTACGGCAATTGAAAGGAAATATAATGTTGCGCGATTGTTATAGGCGTGCTTTACCAAAGATTTCCGCGGCTATTCATAGGGGCAGAAAAATATGTCAGGAGCATCAATCACAGTGCAAAGCAAGCATAACTAAGGCAAAAACAGACAAAATCGGAAAAAAGAAAAAAGAATCAGATGTCCAAGGTGAGACTCGAACTCACGACCTTTGGATTGGTGCTCCCGGTGGTTGATCCACCGGGTCATGCTATGAGACCAACGCTCTAACCAACTGAGCCACTCAGACCTTTTCTGATTGTTGAGTCACTTGGTCAAAACAATGATTAAGTACACACGTTGACAGCAGGGTTTCTTGCTACATGTGACAAGTCGCGCTTCTAATCGCCTTCCCTATGGGTAGAGATGCTCAGGGTGTTTCTTCATGCGGGACTGCTTCGCACGGGCAACATCAAGAAGGACTTTTAAAGGATCCAGCAGATGCAAAGCAGGCAAGGTCGCCAAGTTAGCGGCGGACGAAATTCAATTCGCATTCTCCTCATTTTCAAGTATTGCCTTCATTATCTGTCACGACTGACTATGCAATACCACGCTTCGCTCTCCCCAGAAAGTCCAAGGACGTACGACTACAAATACAATCCCTCCGGTTCACCTTCTTGCTTGGTGCGGAGCACTCTCTCACGAGCCGAGCGGAAATCGGACATCTGCACCCGCATGCGTCTTTCTCGTAGAGCCAAGAGACCAGCTTCGGAGCAAATGGCCTTGATATCGGCGCCAGAAAGGTCATCTTTCTGCGCAATGAACTCCTCCAAGTCCACATCTTCGTTGAGATTCATCTTGGACGTGTGGAGGTTGAATATCTTGCGCTTTGTGTTTTGGTCCGGGGGTTCAAAGAGAATCTTGCGATCGATACGTCCAGGTCGAATGAGGGCGGGATCCAGCGTGTCGATCTTGTTCGTTGCCATAATAACCTTGACGTCACCACGGTCATCGAAGCCATCGAGCTGGTTGAGAAGTTCAAGCATGGTCCGCTGAACCTCACGTTCACCACCTGAAGTCGAATCGTATCGTTTGGTACCGATGGCGTCAATCTCATCGATGAAAACGATAGAAGGAGCATTTTCACCAGCAACCTATAACCGCATGAGCAACGCATCAATCCAGAAGGATATGAATGTACCTGATAGAGCAGTGTACTTACCTGGAACAGCTGCCGAACAAGGCGAGGTCCATCACCAAGGTACTTTTGGATCAGCTCGGAGCCAACAATGCGCAGGAACGTGGCAGATGTTTGATTTGCAACGGCTTTTGCCAACAGAGTCTTTCCAGTACCGGGTGCGCCGTAGAGGATCACGCCCTTGGGTGGTTTGATACCCATCTCCTCGTATAGTTCGGGATGCAGCAGCGGAAGCTCAACCGACTCTCTAACCTCCTGAATCTGTTGCTCCAAACCACCAATGTCTGCGTACGACTCTGTTGGGGCCTTGTCCAGCTTCATGACGCTGACGGCGGGATCCGTATCATCCGTCAAAACACCAACAATGCTGACACTCTTGTGGTGCAGTAAAACACTAGCACCAGGCTCGAGCAAGTCCTTGTCCACAAAGCTCATGATGCTAACGTAGTATTCGGGACCAGTAGTGCTCGACACAATGGCATGATCGTCATCAATCATTTCCTCAAGCGTGCCGACGCCCATGGGGCTGCCTCTCATATCATCAACGCGGCCGCGCTCGTCGGCGTTACGGTCGGCAGCATCGTCGGCAACTGCTGGTGCAGAGTTGTCCTTGGCAGTCTTTGCTTTGCGGAGACGCTCCTGATTCTCAACGTATTCCTCCTCAAGAAGCAGATGGTCGTGGATGCGCTGCATGCGTAGCAAACGGAGCTTACAACGCTGGCTCGGGTAGACAGCAGGGAGCTTGGCGGCAGCACTAGTTCCGCCCTGCTTTCTCTTCTTGCGGCCAACGCGCATGGTGGGCTTGGGGGGAGGCTCATACTTCGGCTTGTCCTTCTATGTGATTGCAATAACGAGACAGCGTCAGCAGATGAGCGAGGCGGATTGGAGCTTCGCCAGCTTGGAAAGCGAGATGGTGTAAGAGGCAGGACACGACGTACCTTCTTATCCTTGTCGTCGCGGCCATCCTGGCCGGGGCCCATACCCGACTGGTTCTGACCCTGTTCAAGGAGGAGAATCAGTAAGTGATTTCAATTTTACATGCTGCCGGGCTAGCGCGTGCGAGATAGCGAAGACGTGCTGCGATCAATCGAGGAGCTTGGGGCGTACCATGTTTGGATCTTAGGCGTCAAGTCAAGGGCAAGGAGTAGCTTTGCGTCGAAACGAGGCAGCGCCGACACTCAAAGGCCGTCTGAGATATAAAGTTGGTGGAAGCTCGCACCTGATCGTAACGTGACGGCAGTCAGGCGACAAGGTCGGTCGGGATGTTGTTGTTGTGAAAGTGAAAGCGTTGTCGCCTACTTGCTTGGCTGCTGTATGAGAGATGCCACGCTGAGTTAGCTAATCAGGCTGCCACACGCCCACGCAGCTGCTCCTGGGCGGAGGCCGGCACAGCAAATTCGGTACGTACTTCTGCAGTAGCAGGCGAGTACTATGTACTGGCCCCCAGCCATACTACCCCACAGCCACGGAAAGCGTATCCCTGATATACTTGCTAGGTACTGGAAAGCTACTATGTACATAGTATGTAGTATACACATAGTAGTAAGTGATTTCTGGTATATAGTACACAAGTGCATACTTGGTTGGTTGGATAGATGTTTTCTACGCAATAGGAAGGTTGAAAGTATGCATCATGTTTCACCATATATACTAAGCTCTCAAACCAACGCCAGCAAATGCTTCTAGTAGATGAATATCAAAGAGTACCTTAAGAACTATAAATAACTGCATGAACCTAGGTGGTCCGTCTGAGCACGTTCGTCAAAATCTCCTGTACTATGTACTATGTATTAGCATCTGCCATTTCCCCCACTTGGGGCCCTTGTCAATGTATTGATCAATGAAGTCACTACTTATTTCTGACATAGTATACCTTAGTGCTACGTAATGCTGTACTCTATGTACAGGCCTGTACTGGCCTAGGTACATAGTAGTAGTTGCCGCCTGGCCTGGTGTAAAGTACTCTCTGCACATGCTAAACATGCGGGCCCAAAGGAGAGAGTGTCACAACACATGCGGCATCTCTCCTCTAACATTGACAGCCCAACATCAACTTCAGTTCGGCAGCTGCAGCACCCTGCTAACTGTTGTGCTTCCAAGCCTCGAACTTTGAGCTGCGTTCGCTGAGATCTTGTCCTGTGCCCTTCGCTCGCTCTGGCACCGTCACCTACCACTCCGTCAGAGAAGCAAAGTGTTTGTGGGTCGTCTTTGGGCTGCAGACTGTAGACTATACTGCCACATCCTTTCTTGTTCACCAGCGTGGCTGTCCAGCGTTGGTGCGTACCCTCCAAGCCCGCCTCTGACCTCGTATCGCTGACACTGTCCAGCAGTTCACTCTCCTCCTCTCGCAGGCCACAAGCGCCGCCAATCTCCCATCGGACACCCTCGCGCCCACGATATCCACTCTAGCAGCGGATCCGACATGGCCACCACACGAGAACGCAGGATTGCAAAGGAGTTGGCAGACATGCACCAAGATAAGGACAAATCGGGTGTCTCAGCAACTCCTGTCGACCAGAGCAATCTCACACATCTCAAGGGCACCTTCCCTGGCCCACCAGATACTCCTTATGCTGGTGGCACGTACGTGGTGGATATCCAGATCCCCGACATGTATCCCTTCAAGTCTCCCGTTATGAAGTTCGACACCAAAATGTGGCACCCAAACATCAGCAGCCAGACAGTAAGTCAGCCCTCGGGCCATCAGATAACACTCACGCAAATAGCCTGCTAACCTAGCATGACCGCTTTTCAGGGCGCAATCTGTTTGGACGTTCTCGGCAATGGGTGGTCCCCGGTTGGTACCATCAAGACCGCCCTGCTCTCCCTACGCATGCTTCTCGAGGCCCCAAATCCCAAAGACCCCCAGGATGCTGAGGTAGCCAAGATGATGCTGGAAGATCACGAATTCTTTGAGAGCGTCGCACACGACTGGGCCGTCCGATATGCTGGAGCCCCACGTGTGCACCCCTCTCCTGACCAAATCCAGCGCAAGAGTAAAATCAAGAAAGACGATGACATTAACAGGTACGACTGCCGTTCCAGGGCGAAATACAGATCCGCGTTAACTGAATCACGGTCTAATGCTAATTTTTACTGAAAATCAGATACCAGGGCTGGAACAAGAACATGGTTGATCGATTCGTGAACATGGGATTTGAGCTCGACAACGTAATTGAGGCTTTTACTTTTGTCGGTATCGACCGCAATGGCGGTGAAGACTACGAAATGGAAGAAGCCTACATGGGCGATGTCACGGCGCGTCTTCTAGGCGAATCATAAGATCACAGTCGCAGTTTTGTCTGTACCGACAACACTGGCTACGATCGAGGTAAAGCTGAAGGATGATGCTGTGCTCGCGAAGCTGGTTGAGCGCAACCGATCAAGTGCGCTATTCCATTCAATACTCAGGGTTGAGTGGTGTATCGTGACGTGACAAAGGACATTTCTTATGTGCTTGAACATAGGTCTTGGCAGGATCTGGTGCATGGCGATGCCGACACTGCTCGCCCACATACGGGGTTTTCTTTATGGTGTTTCGGTGCAGCGAGCGAGAATCGTCATATCCGGCGCATCGCCCAGAGAGGTTTGCAAATTTCAGGCGTTCAGGTCGGAGGGATATTTGGCTTCTTTTTGGTTTGATTTTCTTAGACTTATCAGGCTCGCTCGTAGTCTAAGCAGTCGGTAGCTTGCATGGGCTTTGGTTTCCAATCCCAGTATTCAGCGATATTCAACATTACACTCCTGCTAGGCATGATTCGTATGTGTTCGCACCCGTATGCTCATTTTTAACAAGTGAAACACTACTAGTGACGAGCAGTACCGGCAGGATATTGGTGGAAACATGGGCGGCGGGTGTGAGATTCATAAAACAACCTGCTACTATCATTTAGCCACAAACAACGGGGTATGAGTAAATGCAATTGATACCACGCCGCTTCCACCCAGTCTATAGGATTAGCGAAAGAGAAAAAATGGCATCCCGAACCACGGAATGCACTGTAATGCGATGCCTCTCATGCCTTTCATCAGATGGTTCTTGCGCATAGATCTATCATCCTTCCGTTTGAAAGCATTGGAAAACAAAAGGGGGGGGGGGATGCGTTCCCCATTATCTACCCAGACAAATATGTTTCGTCTTATGTCTCCCAGAGTACGCAAATGCAGATTCAGTACTGTTAGTGTGAGCGTGTTGCCCAAGAACAGAAGGCCCTTGAGCCGCTGCAGCTCGCTTACAACAAGTCCCGGCGGACAAACTCTTCGTAGAGAGCCTTGCCTAGACCGGCGGGCGAGCGCTCGACGATAACACCGGCGCCCTCCAAAGCCTTGATCTTGGAGTCGGCACCACCTTTGCCTCCAGACACAATAGCTCCAGCGTGGCCCATGCGACGGCCCGGGGGTGCGGAGATACCAGCGATGAAACTGACAACAGGCTTACCGCCGTTGACAGTGTTGTTCTCACGGAGGAAATCGGCAGCGTCCTCCTCTGCAGAACCGCCAATCTCGCCAATCATGATGATACCATCAGTCTCCTTGTCCTGAAGGAAGACCTTGAGGCAGTCGATGAAGTTGGTGCCAGAGAAGGGATCACCACCAATTCCAACAACAAGCGACTGTCCCAAACCAGCCTGGGTGGTCTGGTTGACGGCCTCGTAGGTCAGGGTGCCAGAACGGGAGACAATACCAATGCGACCGCGCTTATGGATGAAACCAGGCATGATGCCGATCTTGCACTGGCCGGGCGCAATGATGCCCGGGCAGTTGGGGCCAACAAGACGGGTCTTCGATTGTGTCTTGAGCATGGAGGTGATGCGCACCATGTCTGAAGGGGGTTTAGTCATTTTGCGACAACTGGAAAGAGCAAGCTTTGTTGCTGTGCGACAACTAACCATGTTGAGGGATTCCTTCAGTGATACAGACGACGAGGGGGATCTCGGCCTCGATGGCCTCCTGTATACCACCAGCGGCCAGAGGAGGACTGTTGGCGAAAGAAAACACAGTCAGTCAAGCCACATTTATGATCCGAAATAGACAGCCCAAAAAAATGGCTCCAAATCCAATTTTCACATGTCACAGTGTCCCGACTTTTGAGTGCGAGAGTAATGGTAGAAAAGGTTGCTGCTTACGGGACAAAAATTCCTGTAGCAGTTGCGCCTGTCTCCTTGACAGCATCGGCGACGGATGCGAAGACTGGACGATCGAGATGGGTGGTGCCGGCCTTCTTGGGGTTCGTTCCCCCGACAACCTTGGTGCCTAAAGACGAGATAGACAATTGTAATTAGAGCTTGACACTGGCGCATGCGATAGACGTTCTGGGGCGTGGATGTTTACCGTAGGCAATGGCCTGCTCAGCGTGAAAACTACAGAATATAAGGGGTCAGTATAAGAAACTTGTGATGTGGGCCACTGCGCCCGATGAGGGCATTCCTAAATTTTTCTGCCTCGAGCCGCCATCCTGGCTGTTTGCGCGTGCAGACGTGCCAGAACAACCGGAGTTGCGATATAGCGGCTGGGAGGTCGAAGACGGTGTAAGGTGACGCTTGAGGACTCACGTTCCCTGCTTGCCAGTAAAGCCCTGGAAAATGACCTTTGTGTCGGAATTGATCCTCAGGTTCTCGATCGTGGATGTGTAAGGACCGGACTGGGCGCTGTATGTCCGCTTGCCCAAGGTCCGCAGCGCTGTCGCGGGGGCTGACGCCAGGCGCGCCTGTCGGGCAAGAGCCTGCATGTCGGGCAGATGTGGGATGGAAGGTCGGGAGGTTGGGAAGACAGAGAAAAGCGGCTATCGATGGTTGGGCGAGCACGAGGACAAGAAGGCCGATGGGTGCAAGAAGGCAAGAAATCGTGGATGCCTCTATTCAGTAGCACGTATACAACTTGCTGCTCCAAAAGCTGCTTTGCTTCGGGCAGGCTATGCAGCTCCAGTTCTCGGCAGTATGCCAGGGGCCCGCCTGCCTGCTGCAGTGGCATTCGAACATTGTGTTAGGTCCTGCTCCCCAGTACTTCTGCACCCTGAGGTACCTTACCGAGGTACCTCAGGTATGCTCAAATGTTGCCTTATAGTAGCACTATGTATGTACCTAGGTCGATAGTACTGCAGGCGGATACTACGCATGCTATGTATATATGCCTGCCGGGAAAACAAAATTGGCCTGGTGTTGTTCATCACGCCTGTCAAAGCCCGCAAATATCAGCGGCAGGCAGTAAATTCGAGAAATCAGATTCTTATCTCCCAGCTCCGCACCATGCGGTTGCATATGCATGACGCCTGCTGTGGTTATCGATTACAGATACTCCCAGTATTCAACAAGCGAATCGTGGAGTTCTGATTATTTTCAGATATCCAACGTTGCGGCGACAAACTACCAAGCTTTCCTTCACCAAACTACATACGCTGTCGCCGCATCACAGTCACAGATGGTTCTAGTCATTATACCTGCACCATGGCTACCACGACCGTGACAGTGACCAAGTCGGGTCGCAAGAAAGATGCTGATCTGCCGCCAGAGAACGAACGCTTCCTGCGGTGTTGCGCTGACATTGCGAATGCCCTCATCGAAGACCACGAGGCCTCGCAGGACCCCTCTCGTCCCAAAAAGGACCTCAACCTCAATGCCGTTCGTTCGAGACTCGCCAAAAAGCATAAGATCAACAACATGCCGCCACTGACTGCCATCATTGCCGCCGTCCCTGAGCACTATAAAAAATACATCCTTCCCAAACTGGTTGCAAAGCCTATCCGAACCTCCTCTGGCATCGCTGTTGTCGCGGTCATGTGCAAGCCCCACCGCTGTCCGCATATCGCGTACACGGGAAACATTTGCGTCTATTGCCCCGGCGGACCCGACTCGGATTTCGAGTACAGCACCCAGTCCTACACGGGCTACGAACCAACGTCCATGCGTGCCATCCGCGCCAGATATGATCCGTTTGAGCAGGCCCGCGGCCGCGTCGACCAACTCAAGTCGCTCGGTCATTCAGTCGATAAAGTCGAGTACATCATAATGGGCGGCACATTCATGTCCCTGCCTGAAACATATCGAGATGCTTTTATCTCGCAATTACACAATGCTCTTAGCGGATACCAAACATCGAACGTTGACGAGGCTGTTGAGGCTGGCGAAATGAGCAATACAAAATGTGTCGGCATTACTATAGAAACAAGGCCAGACTACTGTCTACAGCCCCATCTGTCTAGCATGCTGCGATATGGCTGCACAAGATTGGAAATTGGCGTTCAATCACTGTACGAAGATGTCGCACGGGATACCAACCGTGGACATACTGTCGCTGCCGTTGCAGAAACGTTTTGCCTGGCAAAAGATGCCGGCTTCAAGGTTGTCAGCCATATGATGCCAGATCTACCCAACGTCGGCATGGAACGAGATCTGGACCAGTTTCGCGAGTATTTTGAGAATCCGGCCTTCCGGACAGACGGTCTCAAAATATATCCAACACTTGTCATCAGGGGAACTGGTTTATACGAGCTGTGGAGGACTGGACGATATCAAAATTACACCCCCAACGGGTTGATAGACCTGGTTGCCCGCATCTTGGCTCTGATTCCGCCGTGGACTCGCATATATCGGGTTCAGCGTGATATACCAATGCCTCTCGTAACGTCTGGCGTCGAGAACGGAAACCTGCGCGAGCTTGCGCTCGCTCGCATGAAGGATTTTGGAACAACCTGTCGAGATGTTCGCACCCGAGAAGTAGGCGTCAATGAAGTCAAGCATAAGATACGCCCCAACCAGATTGAGTTGATTCGTAGGGACTATACCGCTAATGGCGGCTGGGAAACGTTCCTGGCTTATGAGGATCCAAAACAGGACATCCTAGTCGGTCTGCTCCGATTGCGAAAATGCACCGAAAAGTATACATATCGTGAAGAGTTGACCGGCCAGCAAACAAGTCTGGTCCGAGAGCTGCACGTTTATGGAACAGCAGTGCCTGTTCACGCCCGAGACCCTAAGAAATTCCAACATCAGGGCTTCGGGACATTACTCATGGAGGAAGCGGAGCGTATTGCTAGGGACGAACATGGAAGTGAAAAGATCAGTGTTATATCTGGAGTAGGAGTCAGGAGTTATTATAAAAAGTTAGGCTACTGGCTAGATGGTCCGTATATGAGCAAATGGCTCGATGGACGGCCAGGTCCAGCTTAGTGAAAATTCATACGCAATTTAAAAAGAAAAAATATTTTTAACTTATTAACTTTAGTAAATATTTATAAGACTATCTTTTAAATATACGTTTATATAAGTTCGATAAGTTTTTTATTTATTACTATATTTATATAATATTAATTTTCTATTCTCTTTATTTAACTGCTAGTTCTTACTAACTAGGCTAATTAGGTAGATATTACTCTTTACCTCCTCTTTTTACCTTCTTTAAGCTTTACGCTTAAGGTTTCCTTAGCTATAATTTCTTACTTTTTAATAGCTATTTTATTATACTATCTATAATCCTAAGATCGGTTATTAGTATATTATAATCTATATATAATAATAGCGGAATAGCTATTTTATTTATAATTATATATTATAATTAAGTTTACCTTTAATATTACTTAAAATAATTTGAAATAATATATTTCATTATCTCCGCTATTTTATAATAATAAAATAACGTTATTATAATAACAACCTTATATCTTAATAAAGTATATTTTAAGCTTATATTTAATCCTAAGTTATAGAGAAATTAAGGGTTTATACTTCTTAAACCTTATATAATAATTAAAAATACCGGTAAAGCTTAAGTGTTTAATTATATTTACAAGGATTTTACTCCTTTATAAAGTTAATATTATTTTATTATAATTCTATTATCTATATTATCTTTTTTATATTATATCTAGCTATTTATATAACCTTTCTTATAATCTTTTACTTAATATATCTTAAAAATATAAGGGTTATATTTATATAGCTTTTACGCTAGATACCTATTTATTTACTTATATAATAATAGCGTTATAATTTTATTAGAGTTTCACTTTATCTTCCTACCTTTTCTTTATTATTATTATATAGATATTAAGATATACTAGTAATAATAAATATCCGACCTTTATTTTAAATAAGGATTTTGGTATAATTTTATACATACTTGGAATTATATATAAGTATTATATTCATATAACTTCTAAGCTATATATAATACCTTATCCTTCCCGATACTTTTCTTATATACGCTTGCTTTTATTAAGGGTATATATAGTTTTACTAATAATTTACTAATACTCGACCTATTTATATATAGGTAAATACGGTTATAGGATAGCCTTATAAGGGGCCCTTCTTACGGATACGATATAAAGCGGCCTTATACCGCTTAAGGAACTAGTATTTAAAACGGATATTAATTCTATTTTAGAATTAATTTATTCCCCTATATAATAAAAGAAGTATTATAATATTACGCTACAGGTATAAAAGAATATTATTATTTATTAAAATAACCCCCTTACCTCTAATATAATTAAAACCTTCCTTATAAGTATATAATATACGTTTATAGCCCGGGGAATAATCCTATTAATAATAAATAAAACCCTAAGAAAGCTAATTAATAGCTTAAAAAGTCCTTTATAAAGTAAAGAGTATCTTTATATAAAGAGGGTCTACTCCTAGCTCCTAATTATAATTAAGCGGGAATTTAAAAACTTTTTATCGAATCCGGCTATTAATCGATTTATTCTAATATATTTAACCCCTTCCGCTATTACCTTATAAGTAATATTCTACCCTTAATAATCCCTTTTACCTATCTAATACTCCTAATAAGGTTATAATTAAGTTATTATTATAAATATAGCTACCGAGCTTTTAATAAAGCTTATATATTATATTCGAAAAGCTAGTCCTTAACTCGGCTAGTAATAAGGATAGAATATAAGGATTCTTTTTAAAGCCGCTCCTTATAATATACTTATAAGCTCGCCCCTTTAAGGATTTAAGCTAAGTATTTATACCTAGCTATAAATCCCTATAATAAATATAATAATAGTTATTAAAATCTTTATTAACTAGGTTTTATATCTTATAAATAAAAAGGTTTATAATAAGCTTTTTATTAACCTTTTAAAGAATAAACTATTAAAGCTAATATAAGTATCCTCGGTAATTATACTTTAGATTTAAATTATTTATATAATAACCGGGGTTCCGAAAGAGCTATATAACCCCTTTATTTATTAAAAGATATCTTCTAAGGAATATATCCGGGAGAAGGCTATTATATAAATAGAAGTTAAATTTATTTCTTATAAGCTATTTATAAATAGATATAACCTTAATATAAGTATAGCTATTTAATTAATATCCTTTTTATATAAACTATAACCTCTTTAAATCTTTAATTTACCTTAGGCCCGGCTTATATAAAAGATAGAAAGGCTCTCTTTTTATATAAATAACTATCTTAGCTATTATTTAACTAAATATTATATTAGAAATAAATAATACCCTACTTATTCTAACGCTTAATATATTTAAAAAAAAAGGGAGGTTTATATACTTCCCCTTAGATATACTAATTATTATAAGCTAATTCGTTTTAACTACTTTAACTATATTATTATTTCTATAATAATTAATAAATAACTTTAAAAGAACTTAAGGAAATTCGACGATTATAATCGATAAAAGCACCGGACTACGATAAAAAAAGTAGTAACCTTATAAGTATCGAGCGATATTATAGTATCGATTATATAGTATAGGTATAGTATAATTAGAGATACCGATAGATATAAACGGGAGGGACGGAGGATTTATATAGAGTTTTTACTACCTTAACTACGGATAGGGCGGATATAATAACGCTATAGCCGTAGTATCTATATAGCTAGAATACTACGAAAAGCTAATAATTTAGGTTAAATTATCGATAAAAGATAATATCCGAGGTATCTTCGAGCTAAAGTTAGGTATAGAGAATATTAAGTAAGTAATATAAATACTAAGAGTTTATAATATAAACGTATAAAGCCGCTATAAAGGCGTAGCTATTATATAAAGAAACCTCTATATAGCAATTATTAAAGCTTTAATAAAGTATTGGACGATAGAGCCGGTATAGCTTTAAAGATATAAGCGATAACTACCCGAATAAGTAATAAAAGCGTATAAGAACCGAAGCTAATTATCCTAGCCTATTATAGCCGAAAAGTAACGATCTATAGTAACTAAGTAATACTAAACCTTACGCCTATTTAGCTAATCTAAGTAGCGAATAATAGTATTAATAGCGAAGAAATAGTAGCTATATAGCAATTATATAGCGGGGATATTATATTTACGTTTAAGGAGGGAGTAAACCTATATAAATAAAAGATTAGCTAGAAGAAGACGGTATTCGGCGAAAATATAACGAAAGCTAGGCGAATATATATAATTATCGCGAAAGGATTATCTATAGATTAACTAAAGGATATATAAGCCGATTTAGAGGAGCTATTCTAAAGTATTAAAGTAACGAACTTATAGAATAGAGATAAAATTAAACCGAAGATTCTTAGGAGTAATATAGCTCGAGCCGTACTTATTATTATAATGAATAATATATAAGCTATTAAGAAGATATATAAAGAGGGATTCTTATAAAGAATATAGCTCTTTACCTATAAACCTTATATAGGATATAGCGATATATTAATACTCTAAGTATTATAGGTATAGCTATATTATAAGGTATTATATAAAGAATATTAGGTATAAATACTATATAAGAGTAGTATATAAGTAGGAGGAATATAGCTATCCCTTACTAAAGGATATATTAAAGATTAAGTATCTAAACTATAACGGAAGCTATATAATTTAGGTAAAGAACTACTTAATAATACTTATATAAAGGAATAAAGCGAGAGGTATATATTAATACCGATTATAAAAGTTCGAAGTCGGTATACTAGTATAGCAGCTTAATAGTAAATTTATAAGGGGAACGGTAAATATATTATAATTAATATCGAGGAAGAGATTAATACCGCCGAGAGAGGAAACGCTATAAAGGGGTAGATTAAGTAGCACGCTATACTTTAATAGTTTTATTGTAGATTCTATTTAACCCTTTTCCTTATAATAATTATAATATTATAGGTAGTAGGGTATATACCTAACTAATATTAATAACGGAGGAATAGCCGGATATAATAGCGCTATAAAAATTGTAGATAAATACTACGAAAAAGTAGGTACTGGTTATAATAACGATATTATATAATCAAGTATATATAGGTAGAGGTAGGGCTACGATCTTTATATATAAACGTTACGAATTAATAGTATAGGAATAGTATATAGGATATAATTAGGTAATAGTAGAGTTTAAATCGGGGCTATATATATAAATAGTCTACTTAAAGTTAGAATCTAGCTTATATAGGATATACCTATTACCCGAACTTATATCGATAGAATAGCGAAAATATGCTATATTAATAGGCGATTTTAATATATATTATCCCCTATAAGATAAGGAAGATAGGATATCGGTATAAATAGGAGACCTCCTTACGTTAATATAATAATAGCGCTTAGATTTAGTAATACTATATAATAGAATTATTAAGAGGAAAGGAATAAAATAACTATTAATTATAAACCTTACCTACGAGATTAATAATATCGATTAATAATAGGAGATATTACCTAGATAGGTAGGTTTAAATTATAAGGTATAGCTTATTCGTATAAGAGATATAGGGGAACTCCGCTTTCTAAGAAAGGAAATCTAGAGGTAGAAGGATATAAACCTAACGATAGTCTAAATAACGGCGAATAACCTTATTAAAAACCCAGGCGAAATTAAGATCCTAGTACAGCTAGAACGCTATATTAATATACTAATAGAATAGATATACTAAATAGTAAATAAAACGGTAAAGAAAAGAGTAATTATTTACGGAATCCGAAACCCTTAGTAGATAAAGGAGGTAGTATAAGTAATAGCTACGGTAAAGCGGGTAAGATATAGCTTTCTCGTAATACCGAGTATATATACTATAAGGGAGTTAAGTAAGTAAGCGGTAGTATAAAGGAAGATAATTATAAATATATAAAGGGCGAGCTAACGCTATATAATAATAAAGGTTTTATAAAGTATAAGTAAGCTATAAACTCTCGAAAAATAAGCTAGAATAAAGAGCTATTTATTAAAACCGAACCCTCGACTACCTCCCTTTAAGGATTTAGATAAAGTACCCTATACGATATATAAAGGGAAAAGTAGCGTTTTAATAGCGAAGTTCTTCCTAAACCCCGAAGTAAACCTTTTAGATATCGGAGAAGAACCTAGCGTAATACGCTTTAAGTTATATAAGAGTATAAATACCGTAGAAATAATATAGATCCTACGATATACTAAATTATAAAAAATAGCCGGACCGGATAATATCCCGATTAAGTTCCTAAAAATATACGGATCGGTATTAGCTTAAGTATTAGTAAATATTATAAGTATAAGCTTTAAACTAATATACTTCCTATAGCGTTTCTATAAGGCTAGAGTAATAATCCTCTAAAAGCCGAAGGAAATAGAGGAGGAATAGCAGTAATAAGGTTTACTAATAATATAAATATTCTTATAATAACTATAATAATAATAGAAAACTACCGGCGATTATATAGCGTATATACAGTTTATAAGTTGAAGTTAAAAAGATACGGGATAAAAATCGCCCTTTAGAAGAGTAAATTTATATACTGTACTAGGATATATTAAAGCCCTACGGATAATATATAACTAGGAGATATATATATTAAACCTATAGAGTTAATACGATTTCTCGGCGTATAATTAAATAGCAAGCTAAGATAGTAAAACTACTTTAAGGAACTTAAGAAGAAAATAGAAACTTAGAAATATATATTTATAAGGATTATAGCGTTTATATAGGGTTATAGTAGCGATTATATAAGATAGGTATATATAATAGCTATATATAGCGCTATTATATATAAAGCTATAATTCAATATTAATATAGTAAAGATAGGAAAGGGAAGGGTATTATATATAACCTAGAAGTAATATAAATATAATACCTATATATAGTTATAGGCGCGTATAAAACTACGCCGAAATACCTATTTAAGGCGGAGGCCGGATATTTATTACTACCGGTATATCTTAATATATATATAATAGTTATAAAGGAGAGGTAGGAAGATAAAGCGAGGCTCTTATAAGCCTATAATATTATTATAATATAGGTAGATAGAAGAGCGATTAATATAAGGGCTATATTAATATAGACTTTATATACCTAAGATATACTAGGTAAGAGATTATAAAAGGGATTATATAAATAGCTAGATATAATAGAAAAGAGATAATATAAATAATAGGATTACGATAAGGTAGTTTTATCCCTATAAAGAAGTAATATCCCTGTAGATATAGCTAGAAACTTAAGGTTTATTAATATCCCTAACTATTATATAGGATTTAGGAAATATAAATCCTTAACCCTACTATAACTTAGGATTAAGTATATTAATCTAAAAGTATACCTATTTAAACATAAGGTTCCTATTATAATAACGCCGCTTTACTATTATAGATCGGTAGAAATAATAAAGTATATTATACTAAACTACTTAAAGGAAGGTTATACATAAGCTTAGTTAAGATATATAATTATAGATAAAGCGGCGATACCGCTATTATAGTATATATATTATAATACGTTAGTAACCGACCCTAGAATTATAAGTATAGCAGCGAAGTAGCTATTAGAAAGGGGGAGAATAATAGCTTTTTCGCTAATAAGATATATTATAACCGGGGAGATACCGAGTATAAAGCTTAAGGAGGGAAAAAGGGGAGGAAAGGAGTAGTATATACCTAATTAGCCTAGTTAGTAAGTATTAGCGGTTAAGCGAGGAGAACGGGAAGTAAACGCTATATTTATATAGCGGAGGATATATATAGCTATAGGTTTTTCTCCGGTACTCGGTTTCCTATTAGATAAGAAAGGAAGGGGTTCCGGATACTAGATAATTTAAGTAGAACGGAGTATAATATAATTAATAATAATAAATAACTTTATTACCCGTTTACCTCTAAGCTTAAAAGGATTAAGAATATAAGTAAAGCTTATGATAATATAATAAATATAGCTATAAATATTATTAATAGCTAATAAGAGCTTTAACCTTTTATTAAGCTTATAGAATAGCTATTTATTAAAATCCCCTCCCGGAAATAAGCTTATAATAATATTTATAATTATATATCGCCGGCTAGCTTATAATAATACCTATATCTTAACCTAGTTATTATACCGCCTCCGGAGGATCTTAGCTTCGATATAATTAGGGATTCTACCCTTTTAATAGATATAGTTAAAGATAAAGATAATACGGTTATAATATTTAGCTCTTAAAAGGGCTTAAATACCGTTACTTACCCTTTATATAAAAAAGGTATACCCTTTTAATAGCCGGGGAGCTTCTTTTATAATCGCTTAAACGAATATAAGGAAGAAATAATCTATTTATATTATACTATTAATACTTTATATTAAATAAGGGGTAAATATTATATAGGTTTAAGAGCTATATATAATATATAATATAAGAACTTAAAGGTACTTTATTTATAAGCTTTCCTCGTAGGTAGATAATTAAGGAGGAGATCCGATAGCTTATTATAAGGAGAAGCGGTAGGAGTTATCCGGTAATAAGCTCTAAGTCTTAATATATATATAACGGGGCTATAAGCTATATATAATATAATAACAGCTCTTAGCTATAAGAGATAAATTTTAGTTAGAAGTATTAGGAATCCTTTTAATTAATATTTATCGAGTATTCGGGGAGAATATAATACTCGATTATATTTTAAATAATCTTCTTATATAAAGATAGGTAATTAAGGGTAATCTAAATATAATTTATACTCTTTATAAGCCGGGTAGGCTTAATAAAAAGGATAATAACCGGGTTAAAAATAAAGTATTATTTAAAGATATATTTTTTATAAATACCCCGGATATCCCGATATATATTAAAAGTATAGTTTTAAACCTTCTCATTTATACCGAAGCACTTCACTTTGCGAGTTGGTTTTTAGTCGGGCTTTTGCAAGGGCTATACAGGCTTTGTTTGGCAGGTATATACGCAGACAGGAAAACAAATAGGCAGGCAGTAAGGATATACAGTCGAGACGCGGCATCGCCCGTAATATTGCGCCTTTAAACAAAATTCATAATCCTATAATACACCACCATATAAGGTCTTATTTAGGAATACTAATAAGGAGAAGTTCTGTTTTTAAAGTCATAGCGTTATGAAAATCGGATAGGACTGCAGTAGTTATACGATCAACTTAGCATTAAAAACAATAAAGCACTCGCATGCGCCGCTATTCTTTTAATACCCTGATTAACTACGATTATGTTAGTCTGTCTTTGGCCCTTATTTTTTGGTATATACTTACCAGTATTACGACCCAGTCTGATCTGTCGGATTACAGGTTATAGTATAACTAAAAAGAATCCAAATAAGAACTAGTGCCTTTTGGAAGAGGCGGGCATACTAACAGCTCTCAACCCAAATCGTACCCATCATCAGACCACGCAAACCGAGAATCGTATATATATAAACAGAAAAGTTGAAGGGCTCCATCAACTTGCTGTTAGGACAAGTCGTAGACCACATCCTTGCCAAAGACGGGCGTGGTCAAAACGCCGTAGATTTCCTCTGCATTGACGTCCTTGTTTTTTCGAATATAATAAATATAGCTATAAAAGTAGTTTTTAGCTTATATACCGGCTTTAACTATAAGACCTTTATTACTATTATAAATAATAGCCTTTTATTACCTTAAGAATAATTAATATAGTTATAAATAGCTTTATAATCTTTTCTAGCCCTTAAAGGTCTTTTAAAGATAGGGTTAATAGATTTATTATCCCTTTCCTTAATAAAAAGCCCGGCTTCTTTAGATAAATAGATAACCCGCTTAGATTATATTTAAAGAAAGGCTTTAAAGGTAATAGGATATTAATTATAACCTTATTCCTAAGCCCCTTAATAGGATAATAGGGTAGAAGAAGCTTACCGGGCGTATATTAGGGCTTAATATAGCTATCGAATATATTCGAAGGAGTTTTAAATAGTTAGCAATACCTTTAAGGGGGCTGTTTTTATATATTATCGGACCTTCTAATAGGATAAGATTAATATAATAGCCTTAGATATAAATATCTTTAGGATAATAGGGTAATATAAGCTAATTTTATTATTATAAGCTCTTTTATTATAAGTAAAGGATAGGATATTATATAAGGATCCTATTAAAAAAGCAGCTTATTATAAAACGAGATCTTATAATAGTTCTTTAGGAATAATAACTTAATTAAAAACCCGCTTAAAGGCTAGGATTTCTTTAAAGCCTATTTTTAATAAGGTTATATAGCTATATTTAAGGAGGTTAAAGAGTATATTATTCGAATTAAGTTTATTTTTCTTAAAGTAGATAATACTTTAATATCTCTATTAAAGGAGTATTAGGATAATAGAAGCCTTTTTTAATATAGCTTTATAATTATTACCTTATTATAAGATATTTCCCTTAACCCTAGCGTTATACTAAGATATTAATATACTCTAAGCTAGGAAAAAGGGATATAAGTAGCCTTAGATTATATAAGCTTATCGCTCTCTTTTTTACCTTCTTTAAAGGGCTAAAAAGGCTAGTTATATATAGGTTTTCTTAGATTCTATTTATAAAAGGGGTCCTTAACCCTTAGTATTATAAAGCACTATCAAAAAGCTTTATAATAGATCTTATTATAGTATTTATATATAATATTAAGCTAATATTCTCCCGAGGATAGGTTATTATAATAATGATTAGAGATATATAAAAGGCTTTTAATATTATTCTTCTTAATAGATTAGTTATATAGCTATAAGCCCTTAGATTCTTATTATTATTACTAAGTTTAATAACCTCCTTCCTAATAATATAATTAATATAAGTTTATTGAAATAGATTAATAACGGATTTCTCCTTAATAAAGTATAATATACCTTAGAGCTTATTTCTCTCGCCGGTATTATATATAATATACCTTTCGGAGCTTATTCTATAGGGTAATAATAGATATTTTTATTATATAGATAATATCTTCTTCTTTTATATTTCTAATAATATAGAAGAGAATGAAGTATTATTAGGAACGGATATAATAAGCGTTAACGATTAAGTTATAAGGAATATAATATAGTTTATAATAAAGAAGATTAAGGTTTTCTACTTCTTAAAGTATAAGGAGGCAATATAGCCGGCTATTATAATAAGTAATAGGTATATAAAGCCTATTATTAATATACCCTTTTATTTTTAAATAGTTAGCTTCTATTTGTTAGGCTTTTAATTTAATAAGCGTTTTATAAGTAAACGGTATATAAAGGAGATAGTTTAAAAGATAATAAAGGTTATTATTTACTTTAAGAATCTTAGGAAAATATAATATAGCCCCCTTATAGTATCCTTTTATAAAGCGGTTATAGTTATACTTATCCCGATACTTATATATATAGCGGATTCTTAGTTTTAGCCGGGCTATATACTTATAATATAGCTTAAAAAGGCGGATTAACTATTAGTAAAACGTATTAAAAGGGTATTGCCGGTATAAAGAATAATATAAACGGTAATAGTCTTTTATAAAGTAAGCCTTCTTATAGCTAAGCTTATATTTAAAGCGGTAATTCGCTAAGCTAACTTATAATATATTCTATTAGATATAAGATATCCCCTTAATAAGCGGATATACGCCCTTATTAATTATAGTTTTAGGGTATTTAATATATATCTTATAGATATTATATATAGATTTCCGGCTATACTTAAACTAGCCTTTTTACCTCCCCGGTATTTTGACTAGGCTATTTTAAACCCTTATATAGGTTATTCTAAGGAGGAAGCGGCGTTATATTATAGAATATAATATTTAACCCTACCGCTAGATATTATATTAATATATATTAACGGCTCTAAAGTTTAAGATAAGCTTAAGCGTAAAGTAGGCTATAGGTATATTATTATCAGGGATAATATACTTATTATTATTATTATTAAGGCGCTTTATAAATATTTATACTTTTTCAATATAAAAGCGGTTAAAGCGTTTATAAGGCTATAGCTAGCGCTAAAAATAATATTAATAGCTATATTTATTTATATAAATAATACCTCGGTTATCTAGGGATTATAAAGTAATATACTTATTACCTTATAATAAGCTTTTCGAAGTTTACCTTTTATAAATAACACTTAATAAAGGGCTAGCTAATAATCATTCTCTAAAATCCTAATTATATAGGTATAGCTAGGAATAAGCTTATAAATACCTTTATAAGGAGGGGTATAATACTCTCCCTAATAGAGCGGGTAGTAAGCCCTATTACTTTAAGTATATAAATCTTTAACCGAGAGGGAATTAAGCGCTTTAAGAAGATATAATAGATATAATAATAAGTAATCTTATCTAACTAATATAGCGCTTAGGGGCTAAACTACCGGATTATAATATAGCCGGCCCTTTCTTTAAGTTATTAATAATTAGCTCTTTTTATAATTATAAGGATTAGCTATAGAGATTCTAAGGTATATTATTACTATTTTAGCCGGTTAGGGATAAGCTATTATTATAAAGTAACCGATTTAAATAAGCTTTCGCCTTAGTATTAGGTATATTATATTATAGCTAAATAAAGGTAATAGGATTAGCTAAAGGGCCCTTCCGGCCCCCCTAATAACTAATTCCGCGAGTTATATTTGTAAAGGGTTCTTATAAACTATTAGGTATAATCTACCTTCTTAGAAATAATATATAAAGATTTTCTATAAGTAGTTCCCTTATTACTTCTTATATAATAGGTATAATACGGTTTACTACCTTATAGGAAGATAGGTTTAAACGAAATCTTATATTATTAGCTATTAAAGCGGTTTATAATTATATTATAAACTATCTAGAGCTAACGTATATCAAGTTATATATAGTTGACTACCTAATATATAGCGTTATTAAGGGCGTATAGCGCGGTATAATAATCGGCGGGAGTATTTAAGGTAGGGGTAATTAGGCCGGGAAGTAATTTTAATAAACTTATAGCGCTAGGGGCGTATTCCTAATTACGAGTAATATTAATACCGATAATAATAATAATAATAATCTAATACTATTATTATTAACGGTAGTAGGGCTAGATATAGCGGATATATATATCCTTCCCGATACTTTTCTCGTATACGCCTGTTTTTATTAAGGGTGCGTACGGTTTTGCTAATAATTTACTAATATCTAACCTATTTATATATAGGTAAATATAGTCGCGGGATAGCCTTATAGGAGGCCCTGCCTACGGACGTAACGTAGGGCAGCTTACTACCGCCTAAGGGACTAATACCTAGGATAGATACTAGTTCTATTACGGATTCGATTTACTCCCCTATATAATAGAAGAGGTACTATAGTACCGCGCTATAGTTATAGGAGGATACTACTACTCGTTAAGATAACCCCCTTACCCCTAGTACGGTTAGGACCCTCCTTATAGGCGTATATTATATATTTATAGCTCGGGAGATAATCCTATTAGTAATAGATAAGACCCTAAGAAAACTAGTTAATACCTTTAAAAGCCCTTTATAGAGCGAGGAGCGTCTTTATATAGAGAGGGTATATTCCTAACTCCTAGCTATAGCTAAGCGTAAGCTTAAAAACTTTTTATCGGACCCGGCTATTAGCCGGCCTATTCTAATATACCCGATTCCTCCCGTTATTACTCTATAGGTAGTATTCTACCCCTAATAGCTACCTTTACCCGCCTAATACCCTTAATAGGGTTAAAGCTAGGCTATTATTATAAGTATAGCTATTAAGCTCCTAGCGGAGCCGGCTTATTATATTCGAAAAGCCGGCCTTTAATATAACCGGTAGCGGGGATAGGATATAAGGATCCTCTTTAGGGCTACCCCTTATAATATACTTATAAGCTTACCCCTTTAGGGATTTAAGCTAGGTATTTATACTTAGCTTTAGATCCTTATAACTAATATAATAGTAATTACTAAAACCCCTACCGGCTAAGCTTTACGCTTTATTAATAAAGAGGTTCGGGATAAGCTTTTTATTAACCCTTTAAGGGATAAGCTATTAAAGCTAATATAAGCGTCCTTAGTAACTATATTATAGACCTAGGTTATCTATATAACGATCGGGGTTCTAAGGGAGCTTTATAACCCTTTTACCTATTAAAGGGTTTCTCCTAAAGAGTATATCCGGGAGGAGGCTACGGTATAAATAGGAGTTAAGCCTATTTCCTATAGGCTTTCTATAAATAGATATAACCTTATTATAGGTATTATTACCTAGCTAATATCCTTTTTATACGAAATATAACCCTTCTAAGTTTTTAACCTACCCTATACCCGGCTAATATAAAAGACGGAGAGGCTCTCTTTCTATATAAACGGCTATCTTAGCTACTACTTAATTAAGCGTTATATAAGGAGTAAGTAATACCCTACCTACTCTAACGCCTAATATACTTAAGAAGGGGAGGTTTATATATTTCCCCCTAGGTATACTAATTACTATAAGCCGGTCCGTTCTAATTACCTTAGCTATATTACCGCCCCTATAACAATTAATAGATAGCTTTATTACCCGTTTATCTCTAAGCTTAAAAGGATTAAGAATATAGGTAAGGCTTATTATAATAATATAAATATAGTTATAGATATTATTAATAGCTAACGGGAGTTTTAACCCCTTATTAAGCTTATAAAGTAGCTATTTATCGAAGGCCCCTCCTAGAAGCGGCTTTATAATAATATCCGCGATTATATACTATTAACCGGCTTATAATAGCGCTTATAGCTCGACCCGGCTAATATACTACCTCCGGAGGGTCCTAGCCTTATTATAGAGAGAGAGCTTATACCCTTAGCAGATATAATTAAGGATAACGACGATATAGTTATAATCCTTAGCTCCTAGGGGGGCTTAAATACTATTACTCCCCCTATATATAAATAGGATATACCTTTCCGATAGCCGGGGGGCTCCTTTTATAATCGCCTAAGCGAATATAGGGAAGAAATAATCTACCTATATTATACTATTAGTCTTCTATACTAAGTAGGGGGTAGATATTATATAGGTTTAGGAGCTATATATAATATATAATACGAGAACTTAGAGGTACCCTGCTTATAAGCTTTTCTTACTAATAGATAATTAGGGAGGGGATCCGATAGCTTATTATAAGGAAAGGCGGTAGAAGTTACTCGGTAATAAGCCCCGGGTCTTAATATATATATAACGGGGTTATAAGCTATATATAAAGTAGTAATAGCCCCTTATTATAAGGGACGGATTTTAGCTAAAGGTATTAGGGGTCCTTTTAGTTAATATTTACCGGGCGCTTAGGGAGGATATAGTATTCGATTATATACTAAATAGTTTACTTATACGGAGATAGGTAATTAGGAGCGATTTTAATATAATCTATAATCCTTATAAGCCGGATAAGTCTAACGAAAGGGGTAATAACCGGGTTAAAGACTAGATATTATTTAGAGATATATTCTTTATAAATACCCCGGGTATCCCTATATATATCTAGGGGGGGTTTTTAACCTAATCTTCTTTAATATTCTAAATATAGCTATAAAGGTTACTCCTAACCTATATATTAGCTTTAATTATAAGATTCTTATTACGATTATCGGTAGTAATCCTCCGCTCCCCTAGGAATAGCTAATACGGCTATAAGTAAACCTATAATCCCTCCCGGCCTTTAAAGGCCTTCTAGAAATAGGGCTAATAGATATACCGCCCCTTTTATAAGTAGAGAGCCCGGCTTCTCTAGACGATTAAGTAACCTATTTAAATTACCTTTAAGGTAAGGCCCTAGAAGTAATAGGGCGATAGCTATAACCCTACTCCTAAGCCCCTTAATAGGATAATAGGGTAAAGGAGGTATATCGGGCGTATATTAGGGCTAGATATAATTATTAGATTTATTCGAGGGAGTTTTAAATAGCTAGGAATACCTTCAAAGGGGCTATTCGAGTATATCGGTAAGCCTTTTAATAAGGTAGGATCGATATAATAGCTTCGGATATAGATATCTTCGGGATAGCGGGGTAATATAAACTAGCTATACCGCTATAAGCTCCACCGCTATATATAGGGGACGGTATATTATATAAGGACCCTATTAAAAAAGCGAGCTTATTATAGGATAAGATTTTATAGCGGTTCTTTAGGAATAATAACCTAATTAGGGACCCGCTCGAGGGCTAGGATACCTTTAAAGGCTATTTCTAATAGGGTTATATAGCTATACCTAAGGAGATAGAGGAATATATTATCCGAGTTAAATCTACTTCTCCTAAGGTAGATAATACCTTAATATCCTTATTAAAGGAGTATTAGGATAATATTAGCCCCCTTTTAGTTCGGCTTTATAATTATTACCTTATTATAAATTACTTTCCTTTACTTTAACGCTATACTAAGGTATCGATATACCCTAAGCTAGGGAAAAGGGATATAGATAGCCTTAGGTTATATAGGCCTATTACTCTCCTTTCTACCTTTTCTAAGGGGCTTAAGAGGCTAGTTATATATAGGCTCTCCTAAATCCTATTTATTAAAGGGGTCCTTAACCTATAATATTATAGGGCGCTATTAAAACGCTCTATAATAGACCTTATAATAATATTTATATATAATATCGAGCTAATACTCTCCCGAAGGTAGGTTATTATAATAATAACTAGGGATATATAAAGGGCGTTTAATACCGTCCTTCCTAATAGATTAATCGTATAGCTATAAGTCTTTACTTTCCTACTCCTATTATTAAGTCTAATAGCTTCTTTCCTAGTAATATAGCTAATACGGGTTTACTTAGATAGGTCGATAATAGGTTTCTCCTCGGTAAGATATAATATACCCTAGGGCTTACCTCTCTCGCCGGTATTATATATAATCTACCTCTTTAAACTTATTCTATAGGGTAATAATAGGTATTTCTATTATATAAACGATATTCTCTTCCTTTATATATCTAATAGCGCGGAGAAAAATATAATATTATTAGAAACGGATATAGCGGGTATTAATAATTAGGCTTTAAGGAATATAGTATAGTTTATAACGGAGAAGACGGAAGTTTTCTATTTCTTAAGGTAAAAGGAAGCGGTATAGCCGGCTATTATAATAAGCGGTAGGCGTATAAAGCTTATTACTAATATACCCTCCTATTCTAAGGTAGCTAGCTTCCGTTAGCTAGGATTCTAGTTTAATAAGCGTTTTATAGGTAAGAGGTATATTAAGGAAAGGGTTTATAAGGTAGTAAAGGTTATAGCTTACCTTAGGAGCTTTAATAAGGTATAATATAGCCCCCCTATAATATCCCTCTATAAGGCGGTTATAATAATATTTATCCCGATACTTATATATATAGCGGATACTTAGTTTCGACCGGGCTATATACCTACGGTATAGCTTAAGACGGCGGATTAACTACTAATAAAGGGTATTAAAAGGGTATTACCGGTATAAAGGACGGTATATACGGTAATAGCCCTTTATAAAGCAAGCCTCCCTATAGCTAGGCTTATATTAGGAGCAGCGGTTTATTAGGCCGGCTTATAATATATTCTACTAGATATAGGGTACCCCCTTTATAAATAGATATATATTCCTATAGGATATAACCTTAGGGTATTTAATATACGCTTTACGGATATTATATATAGCTTTCCTATTATACCTAAGCTAGCCCTATTAACCCCCCGGTATCCTAACTATATTATACTAAACCCTAATATCGATTACCCTAAAGAGGAAGTAGCTATATACTATAATATATAGTATATAACCCTACTACCGGATATTACGGTAGTATATATAGACGGCTTTAAGGTTTAGGAGGGATTTAAGCGTAGGGTAAGCTATAGGTATATTATAGTAAGGGATAAAGTATTTATTAGTATTACTACTAGGGTATTTTATAAGTATTTATACGTTTTCGATACTAAAGCGGTTAAGGCGCTTATAGGATTATAGCTAGCGCTAGAAATAGTATTATTAGCGGTATTTATCTATATAGATAATACCTCGGTTATCTAGGGGCTACGGGGTAATATACTTATTACCTTATAATAGGCTTTCCGAAGCTTTTAAGCCCTTTATAAGTAATACCTTATAGAGGGACGGTTAATAACTATCCTTTAAAGCCCTAGTTATATAGGTATAGCTAGGAATAAGCTTATAAATACCTTTATAAAGAGGGGTATAATACTTACCTTAGTAGGGCGGGCGGTAAGCCCTATTACCTTAGGTATACGGACCCTATATTAAGAGGGAATTAAGAGCTTTAAGAAGATATAATAAATATATTAATAAATAGTCTTATCTAATTAATATAGCGCTTAAGGGCTAAGCTTTTATATTATAGTATAGCCGGCCCTTTCGCTAAGCTATTAATAGCTAGCTCTCTTTATAGCTATAAGGATTAGTTATAGCGATTTTAAAGCGTATTATTATCGGTTTAGCCGGCTAGGGATAGGCTGCTATTATAGAACAGGCTATTCTAATAAGCTTTCGCCTTAGTACTAGGTATATTATACGGTAGCTAGGCGGAGGTAGCGGGATTAGCCGGAGGGCCTAGCCGGGCCCCCTAATACCCCTTTCCGCGAAATATACTTATAAAGGGTATTTATAAACTATTAGGTATAGTTTACTTTCTTAGAAGTAGTTTATAAAGATTCTTTATAAATAATACCCTTATTATTATATATATAATAAGTATAATACGGTCTACTATTTTATAGGAAAGCGGGTCTAATTAGGATCTTATATTATTAGCTATTAGGGTAGTTTATAGCCGTATTATAGGCTATCTAAGGCTAAAGTATATTAAACTATATATAATCGATTACCTAGCGTATAGCGTTACTAAGAGCGTATAGCGCGGTATAGCGGTTAGCGGGAATACCTAGGGTAGGGGTAATTAAGCCGGGAAGTAATTATAATAGGCCTATAGCGCTAGGGGCGTACTTCTACTTATAAATAATACTAACGCTAATAGTAATAATAATAGCTATAATAGCCTAGCGCTAATACTATTAGGGCTAGTACTATAGCTAGTATTATTATTACTAACGGTAGCGGGGTAGGATATAGCGGGGGCGCTTTTAGGGCTATATAACCGGCTCTACCTCCTCCTCCGATTTACTAAATAACTCGGTAAGGCCCTCCGCTAGTACTTTATTATAGACCTCTTTAGCTATACGAATAATAATATAGTAAGGGGTATTATCCTTACCCTCTTATAGGGCGTTATATAGCTAGTAGCTAACGGTTATTAGGTAATTAGCTAAAGGGGTATAGCCCTTATACTAATAGCGCTAGTAACGGGTATTACCTTTAATATCCTAGTAATCGCTAAGCGATTTACCGGTAATTACCGAGATTAAATATTATTTATAAGGTATATTACGCTAGGTTATAATATAACGGCTATTAGGAGTAGCTTTACTAGCCTTTTATATCTTTTTACGCTTAATAGGGGTAGTAGGAGTAATAGCCTTACCCTTATTTTTAATAATACTAGTCTTCTTACTAGTTTTAGCTTTAGGCTAAGTATTAGTAGTAGTAATAGCGTTAATAATACGGGTAGTATAAGGAGGGTTAGCCTTAATAGGAGCTACTATTTTAATAGCCCTAGCCCTAGCGTTACTACTACTAATAATAGCGGTAGAATACTACTTCTTAGTAGTAGGAGTATTAATAGGAGTAAAGATAGGTATAGGGCATTTATTACTAATATTACCGGCGGTAATAATACGGGCGATACCGATATCGTTATTATTACCGCTACTACTACTACTACTATTATCGTTTATATAGGTACGATTAGTATTACTACTAGTAATATAGTTATTATCGTCGTTAGCCTTATCCTAATAGGCCTGCTTATCGTCCTCCTCGGCGTTATTATTACTAATATATATATTAATAATAGGCTCCTTATCGCTAAAGGTATCTTCGGCCTATTCCTAATTATCTTAGAGTAAGTTTACCTTATCTTTACTATTAGTATTATCCTTAATAGCCTTAGTATTACCCTTATCCTTATCCTCGAGCTTAAGGGTATTATTAAGGGCCTTCTATAGGATATCTTTATCGCCCTTATCTTCGTTATAAACGTAGTTATTACTATTAAATATATTAGTAATCGGCTTTATAGCGCTATATAGGAGTACGCTATATATTACGGGGGCGATACCCTTCTTAATAGCTTTAGCTTTTATTAATAAATATATTTATTAGTAGTAGTTAATTAGTAATACTAGAACTTAGCTTTAATATAATATACTACGCTTACTATACTATTTATATAGATATCTTATAGGAAGGATATATTATTTTATAATAGCGCTAGATACGGTATTTATAAGAGCTTAGGCTAGTTTATATAGATTAATAGGAGTATTATACGTTTCTTAGCTATACGGGTATTAGTAGTATTTGCAGTATAACGCGCTTTAATATACTTAGCTATATATTAATTTAAAACATTAGTAGACTATTATAAGTCCTAGTATCTAATTAGGAAAGGTAGATACGCTTACTTCCTTTTTTAGGAGGTATTATAGTAATAGTAATAATAGTTATTATACTTAGGATTATAGAGGGGAGTATAATATAGCGGCGGCGGTAGTTAGTAATACTACTATACTACTATATAGTAGATTAAGAAAGGAGGAGGGAGAAGGGAGGAGGAGGAGGGAGTTTAGATAAGCTATAATAGGTATAGGGGAAATATAGCAGATAGCGCTATACCCCTATTATTATTAATAATAGGGGTATAACTAGCTATAATAGCTATTATCTATAACTATAGATAAAGGGCTAGCTACTATTAGTAGAAGGATATATACTTTTACGGACTAATAATAGCAGATACCTTAAGGTATATCTCTAACGCGTCTTAAGCTACTACTTTATACTATTATAAGGACGTCTACGCTATATTAATAGCTTAATAGCTAGCTAGCTCTCTAGCGTAGCGCCCTTAAGCTATTATACTAGTAAGGTTATCGCTAGTATAGTCGACGTATAATATATATATAATACGGCTTCGGAACTAGTCTCGGCCGGCATCTAATATCTAGTAACTATACGGTAATACGCTAACCTAATAAAAATATAGCTCTATACGGGCTATACTAATAGTATTATATAACTCTGCTCTAAGACTAATCCCTAGAGTATTTAGCCTCTAGGATATAGCTAATAGGCTATAAAGCAGCCTTCGGGCTAGGGTTATATTACGAATATATATACTAGGTAGGTATATATACGCTCCTTAGCAGTATAATAGGTAGTATACGCTGAGATACCCCTTAGGAGGTGTGCCAGCGTAACTAGTCCGGCGTTAATTTAATTAAATAAATAAATAAATAAATAAATAAATAAATAAATAAATAAATAAATAAATAAATAAATAAATAAATAAATAAATAAATAAATAAATAAATAAATAAATAACTACCTATCTCCGTATAAATAGATTATTTAATATATAGTTAAGTATTATATCCTCTCTAAGCGCCCGGTAAATATTAACTAAAAGGACCCCTAATACCTCTAACTAAAGTTTATCCCTTATAATAAAGGGCCGTTACTACTTTATATATAGCTTATAACCCCGTTATATATATATTAGGACCCGGGGCTTATTACCGAGTAACTCCTACCGCCTTTCCTTATAATAAGCTATCGGATCCCCTCCCTAGTTATCTACCGGCGAGAAAAACTTATAGATAGGGTATCTCTAAGTTCTCGTATTATATATCGTATATTACTCCTAAACTTATATAATATTTACCCCTTACTTAATATAGAGTATTAGTAATATAATATAGGTAGATTATTTCTTCCCTATATTCGCCTAAGCGATTATAAAAGGAGCCCCCCGGCTATTAGAAGGGTATATCCTACTTATATATAGGGGGAGTAGTAATATTTAAGCCCCCTTAAGAGCTAAGGATTATAACCGTATCGTTATCGTCCTTAACTATATCCGCCGGGGGTATAAGCTCTTTCTTTATAGCGGGGCTAGGACCCTCCGGAGGCGGTATACTAGCCGGGTCGAGCTATAAGCGCTATTATAAGCCGGTCGGCGGTATATAATCGCAGATATTATTATAAAGCCGCTTTTAGGAGGAGCCTTCGATAAACGGCTACTCTATAGGCTTAATAAGGGGTTAAGGCTCCTACTAGCTATTAGTAGTATTTATAGCTATATTTATATTATTATAGCGGGCCTTACTTATATTCTTAATCCTCTTAAACTTAAAGATAAACGGGTAATAAAGCTACCTATTAACTATTATAGGGGTAATAATATAATTAAGGTAATTAGAATAGACCGGCCTATAATAATTAATATACCTAAGGGGAAATATATAAACCTCCCCTTCTTAAGTATATTAGGTATTAGAGTAAATAGGGTACCGCCTACTCCTTATATAACGCTTAGTTAAATAATAGCTAAGATAGCCGTTTATATAAAAAGAGAGCCTTTCTATCTTCTATATTAGCCGGGTATAGGGTAGGTTAAAGACCTAAAAGGGTTATATTTCGTATAAAAAGGATATTAGCTAAATAATAATACTTATAATAGGGTTATATCCGTTTATAGAAAGCTTATAGGAAATAGGCTTAACTCCTATTTATATTATAGCCTCCTCCCGGATATATTCCTTAGGAGAAACCCTTTAATAGGTAAAAGAGTTATAAAGCTCCTTCGGAACCCCGGTTATTATATAAATAACCTAGGTTTACGGTATAATTACTAAGGATATTTATATTAGCTCTAATAGCTTATCCCTTAAAGGGTTAGCGAAAAGCTTATCTCGAACCTTTTTATTAGTAAAGCGTAAAGCCTAGCCGGTAGGGGTTTTAATAACTATTACTATATTAATTATAAGGATTTAAAGCCGAATATAGATACTTAGTTTAAATCCCTAAAGGGGCGAGCTTATAAGTATATTATAAGGGGTAGCCCTAAAGAGGATCCTTATATCCTATCCCCGCTACCGGCTATATTAGGGGCCGGCTTTTTAAGTATAACGAGCCGGCTCCGCCGGGAGCCTAATAGCTATATCTATAACGATAACCTAGCTTCGACCTTATTAGGGGTATTAAGTAGGTAAAAGTAATTACTAGGGGTAAAGTACTACCTATAGAGTAGTAATAGGAGGAGTCGGGTATATTAGAGTAGGCCGGCTAATAGCCGGGTTTAATAAAAAGATTTTAAGCTTATACTTAGCTATAGCTAGGAGTTAGGAGTATACCCTCTCTATATAAAGACGCTCCTCGCTTTATAAAGGGCCTTTAAAGGTATTAATTAGTTTTCTTAGGGTTTTATCTACCGCTAATAGGATTATCTCCTAAGCTATAAATATATAGTATATGCCTATAAGGAGGGTCCTAATTATACTAGGGGCGAGGGGGTTATCTTAATAAGTAGTAGTATCCTCCTATAACTATAGCGCGGTGCTATAATACCTCTTCTACTATATAGGGGAGTAAATCGAATCCGTAATAGAACTAATATCCGTCCTAGGCACTAGTCCCTTAGGCGGCGGCGAGCCGCCCTACGTCGTATCCGTAGGCAGGGCCTCCTACGAGGCTATCCCGCGACCGTATTTGCTTATATATAAATAGGTTAGATATTAGTAAATTATTAATAAAACCGTACGCACCCTTAACAAAAGCAGGCGTATACGAGAAAAGTATCGGGAAGGATATATAATAATAGTAGAATCGCTATTTTATCTATAACTATATATTATAACTAAGCTTATCGATAATCTTTCTCCGGGTAGTTTAAAATAATATATCTTACTATTTTTATTATTTTATAATAGTAAAGCGGCGTTATTATAATAAGAACTCTCTATCTAAATAAGTATATTTTTAAATTAATATACTTAATCCTAAGTTATAATAGAGTCGAGGATTTATACTTTTAAAGCTTTATATAGTAATTAAGGATATTAATAAACCTTAAGTTTCAAGCTATATTTATAAGAATATTACTTCTTTATAATACCTTTTACCTTCCTATCTTTATTATACTAATACTAGATTATAACTCCGTATATAATAGCGCTTTATATAGTCGTTATATAAACCTACCTTATATAATTGCTATTATAATCCTATATAGATATTAAAATCCTTATAAATATATACTTCTAAGTTTCTATCTTCTTCTTAAGTTCTTTAAAATACTTTCGCTATTTTAGCTATCTATCTAGCTATATACCGAAGAATTATATTAATTCCGCTAATTTAATATATATATCACTAAATTATATACTTTTTATAGGATTTTAATATATTTTAGTAAATATATAAGCTTACTCTTCTAAAGGGCGAATTTTATCCTATATCTCCTTAATTATAACTTATAAACTATATATACGTTATATAATCGCCGGTAATTCTTTATTATTATTACGCTTATTATAAGAATATTTATATCGTCGGTAAACCCTATTATTAATGCTCTAACTACTTCGAGCTCCTTATATAATAACGAAATATATAATATAAAAAGAATAGGGGATAATAGTAATCCCTATAATATTCCTATATATATTTTTTATAGCACTAATACTATTCTATCGAAATAAAGTATTACCGTTCTTTCCGATAAATAGCTTTTAAACTATCGTATTACCTATTTAGGGAAACTCTTCTTCTCTAATACTTTAAATATTCTTTTATATATTATATAGTTAAAAACCCTTATAATGTCTAATTAGAAAAGGGTTATTTATTTATTTATTTATTTATTTATTTATTTATTTAAATTAATACCGGACTAGTTACGCTAGTATACCTCTTAAGGGATATCGCGGTATATACTACCGGGATACTAGTCGGCCGGCGGGCCGGCTAGCTAGAGTTACTATAGGGCAAACTAAGGAATTACCGCCTACTAAATAAGCGTTACTAGAGGAGTTTCAGAAGCTAGCCTAACTAGGCTAGCTTCCGTATATCTCCCCCCTTCCGCTTACCTAATAGATGGCCCTATTAAGGAGCGGTTTAGTTATATCCCGGCGTCTAAATACGCTAGGGAGTAGATAAAAGGCTTAAGAGATATTATACTAGCCGTCCTATAGTAATTATAAAAAAGACCCTCCTATTCCGTACCTTCTAAGCCGTCCTTGTCGAATAGTAATAGCGTTAGGGTATTAGTAGACCGGGTACCCTGATTTTAAGCGTAATCGACTCTCGGCCCGGGCGGTTCTAGTATCGTTAGCCTATATCTTTAGGATTATTCTCGTCGAGGAAAGACCCTTCCGTATCCTTAATAATAATATCGAAGTTTATAAGGTATAGCCGGCTAGGAACGTTATCCTTAACTAGCTTTCTAAATAAGCTTAAAGAAAGGTAGTTATCCGTCGGAGGGGACCGGGCGAGCCTATTTTCGAAGCCGGGTAGTATCGAAACCCTCTAAGAGAAAATTTTTTAAAACGTACGGCTACGTAGCGGGCAGGCTATCGTCGTAGAATACGCTAGTAGGCGTTCCTAAAATTACACTACTGCGCGAGGGATGCGGCGATATATATTATACTTCTATTAACTATAATAATAACGGTAGTTCCGATTCTAGTGTTTTCCGGGCCGTATTCGATAGCATAGGGGAGAAGGGTCGAGTTAAAGTAACGGTGCTAATAAGGCCGGCTGAAAAGGAACGTCGTAGGCGTAGCACTATTAGGGCTATAGCGTAGTTAGGCCTATTAGCCTTAGCAAGTAGTCCGTATACTCCTGCTAAGGCCGTAGTTATAAGAAGGAAGTTAAGGATATTTATTTATTTATTTATTTATTTAATTAAATTAACGCCGGACTAGTTACGCTAGCATACCTCCCAAAGGGTATCTCGGCGTATACTACCTAGCATATATACTCGTAATATAACCCCAGCCCGAAGGCTGCTTAATAGCGTATTAGCTATATCCTAGAGGCTAAACACTCTAGGGATTAATCTTAGAGCAGAGTTATATAATACTATTAGTATAGCCCGTATAAAGCTACGTTTTCATTAGGTTAGCGTATTACCGTATAGTTACTAGACGTTAGATACCGGCCGAGACTAGTTCCGAAGCTATACTATATATATACTATACGTCGACTATACTAGCGATAACCTTACCAGTATAGCAGCCTAAGGGCGCTACGCCAGAGAGCTAGCTAATTACTAAGCTGCTAATATAGCGTAAACGTCCTTATAGCAGTATAGAGTAGTAGCTTAAGACGCGCTAGAGATATACCTTAAAGCGTCTGCTATTATTAGTCCGTAAAAGTATATATCCTTCTGCTTATAGTAGCTAGCCCTTTATCTATAATTATAGATAATAGCTATTATAGCTAGTTATACCCCTATTATTATTAATAGCAGGGGTATAGCGCTCTCTACTATATTTCTCCTACGCCTATTATAGCTCGTTTAAATACCCTCCTCCTCCTCCCTTCTCCCCCCTCCTTTCTTAATCTATAATATAGTAGTATAGTAGTATTACTAGCTATCGCCGCCGCCGTATTATACTCCCCTCTATAATCCTAAGTATAATAACTACTATTATTACTATTATAATACCTCCTAAGAAAGGAAGTAAGTATATCTACCTTTCCTAATCGAATACTAGGATTTATAGTAGTCTACTAACGTTTCAAATTATTATATAGCTAAGTATACTAAAGTACGCCGTACTACGAATACTATTAATACCCGCGCAGCTAAGAAACGTATAATACTCCTATTAATCTATATAAACTAGCCTAAGCTCCTATAAATACTATATCTAGCGCTGCTATAAAGTAGTATAACCTTCCTATTAGATACCTATATAAATAGTATAATAAGCGTAATATACTACGCTAAAGCTAAATTCTAATATTATTAATTAATTACTACTAATAGGTATATTTACTAATAAAAGCTACTACTATTAAAAGGGGCACCGCCCCTATAATATATAGCGTACTCCTATATAGCGCTATAAAGCCGATTACTAATATACTTAATAGTAATAACTATATCTATAATAAAGATAAGGGCGGTAAAGATATCCTATAAAAGGCCCTTAATAATACCCTCGAGCTCGAGGATAAGGATAAGGGTAATACCGAGGGTATTAAGGATAATACTAATAGTAAAGATAAGGTAAACTTACTCTAAGATAACTAGGAATAGGCTGAAAATACCTCTAATAATAAGGAGCCTACCTCTAATATATATACTAGTAATAATAACGCCGAGGAGGACGATAAGGAGGCCTATTAGGATAAGGCTAATAATAATAGTAATTATATTACTAGTAGTAATACTAATCGTACCTATATAGACGATAGTAGTAGTAGTAGTAATAATAGTAACGATAATAATATCGGTATCGCCCGTATTATTATTACCGGTAATACTAGTAATAAACGCCCTATACCTACCTCTACTCCTATTAATACTCCTATTACTAAGAAGTAGTATTCTACCGCTATTACTAGTAATAGTAATACTAGGGCTAGGGCTATTAAAATAGTAGCTCCTATTAAGGCTAATCCTCCTTATACTACCCGTACTACTAACGCCCCTATTATTATTAATATTTAGCCTAAGGCTAAAACTAGTAAGAAGAAGACTAGTATTATTAGGAATAAGGGTAAGGCTATTACTCCTACTACCCCTATTAAGCGTAAGAAGATATAAAAGGCTAGCGAAGTTACTCCTAATAGTTATCGTATCGTAACCTAGCGTAATATACCTTATAAGTAATATCTAGTCTCGGTAATTACCGGTAAATCGCTTAATAACTATTAGGATATTAAGGGTAATACCCGCTACTAGCGCTATTAGTATAAGGGTTATACCCCTCTAACTAACTACCTAATAACCGTTAGCCGCTAGCTATATAATGCCCTATAAAAGGGTAAAGACGGTGCCCCCTACCGTACTACTATTCGTATAGCTAAGGAGGCCTACGATAAAGTACTAGTAGAGGGCCTCGCCGAATCGTCTAGTAAGTCGGAGGAGGAGGTAGAGCCGGTTATATAGCCCTAGAAGCGCCCCCGCTATATCCTACCCCGCTACCGTTAGTAATAGTAATACTAGCTATAATACTAGCCCTAGTAGTATTAGCGTTAGGCTATTATAGCTACTACTACTACTACTAGCGCTAATACTACTTATAAGTAGGAGTACGCCCCTAGTGCTATAAGCTTATTATAATTACTTCCCGGCTTAGTTACCTTTACCCTAAATACTTCCGCCGACCGCTATATTATATTATACGCCCTTAGTAACGCTATACGCTAGGTAATCGACTATATATAGTTTAATATACTTTAGCCCTAGATAGCCTATAATACGGCTATAAACTACCCTAATAGCTAGTAATATAAGATCCTAATTAGACCCGCTTTCCTATAGAATAATAGACCGTATTATACCTACTATATATATAATAGTAAGGGTATTATTTATAGAGAATCTTTATAAACTACTTCTAAAAAGGCAGACTATACCTAATAATCTATAAATATCCTTTATAAGTACGTTTTACGGAAAAGGGTATTAAGGGGCCCGGCTAAGCCCTCCGGTTAATCCCGCTACCTCCGCCTAGCTATTATATAATATACCTAATACCGAGGCGAAAGCTTATTAGAATAGCCTATTTTATAGTAATAGCCTATCCCTAGCCGGCTAAACCGATAGTAATATACTTTAAAATCGCTATAACCGGTCCTTATAGCTATAAAGAGAGCTAGCTATTAATAGCTTAGCGAAAGGGCCGGCTATATTATAGTATAAAAGCTTAGCCCCTAAGCGCTATACTAGCCGGATAAAACTACCTACTAACGTATCTATTATATCTTCTTAGAGCTCCTAATTCCCTCTCGATATAAGGTCCGTATACCCGAAGTAGTAGGGCTTACTACCCGCCCTACTAGGGAGAATATAATACCCCTCTTTATAAGGGTATCTATAAGCTTATTCCTAGCTATACCTATATAACTAGGGCTTTAGAGGATAGTTACTAACCGTCCTTTTATAAGGTATTATTCGTAAAGGGCCTAAAAGCTTCGGAAAGCCTATTATAAGGTAATAAGTATATTACCCTATAATCCCTAGATAACCGAGGTATTATCTATATAGATAAATACTATTAATAATACTATTTCTAGCGCTAATTATAATCCCGTAAGCGCTCTAGCCGCCTCGGCGTCGAAAACGTATAAGTACTTATAGAATACCCTAGTAATAATAGTAATAAATACCTTATCCCTTATTATAATATACCTATAGCCTACCCTATACTTAGGTCCCTCCTAAACCTTAAAGCCGTCCGTATATATTATTATAACGTCCGGTAATAGGGTTATATACTATATATTATAGCGTATAGCTACTTCCTCCCTAGGGTAACTAATATTAGGGTCTAGCGTAATATAGTTAGGATACCGGGGGGTTAATAAAGCCGGCTTAGGTATAATAGGAAAGCTATATATAGCGTTTATAAGGCGCGTATTAAATACCCTAAGGTTATATCCTATAGGAGTATATATCCGTTTATAAAGGGGGTATCCTATATCTAATAGAGTATACTATAGGCTAACCCGGTAAACCGCCGCTCCTAGCGTAAGCCTAGCTATAGGGAGGCCCGCTTTATAAAGGGTTATTACTATATATACTATCCTCTACGCCGGTAATACCCCTTTAGCGCCCTTTACTAATAGTTAATCCGCCTTCTTAAGTTATACCGTAAGCGTATAGCCCGATCGAAACTAGGCGTCCGCTATATATATAAGTATCGGGATAAGTATTACTATAACCGCTTTATAAAGGGATACCGTAGGGGGGCTATATTATACCTTCCTAAGGCTCCTAAGGTAGGCTATAACCTTCGCTATCTTATAAACCCTTTCCTTAATATACCTCCTACCTATAAGACGCTTATTAAACTAAAATCCTAGCTAGCGGAAGCTAGCTACCTTAGAATAAAAGGGTATACTAATAATAGGCTTTATACGCCTACCGCTTATTATAATAGCCGGTTATACCGCCTCCCTACGCCTTAAGAAGTATAAAACTTCTATCTTCTCCGCTATAAACTATACTATATTCCTCGAAGCCTAATCGTTAACGCTTACTATATCTATTTCCAGTAGTATTATATTTTTCTCCGCGCTATTAGATATATAAAGGAAGAGAATATCGTCCGTATAATAGAAATACCTATTACTACCCTATAGAATAAGTTTAGAAAGGTAGATTATATAGTACCGGCGAGAGAGGCGAGCCCTAAGGTATATTATATCTTACCGAGGAGAAACCTATCGTCGACCTATCTAAGTAGACCTATATTAGCTATACTATTAGGAAGGAGGTTATTAGATTTAATAATAGGAGTAGGAAACTAAGGACTTATAGCCGTATAACTAATCTATTAGGGAGGATAATATTAAACGCCCCTTATATATCCCTAGTTACTATTATAATAACCTACCCTTAGGAGAATATTAGCTCGATATTATATATAAGTACCGCTATAAGATTTATTATAAAGCGTTTTAATAGCGCCTTATAATACTATAGGTTAAGGACCCCTTTAGTAAGTAGGATCTAGGAGAGCCTATATATAATTAGCCTCTTAAGCCCCTTAGAAAAGGTAGAAAGGAGAGTAATAGGCCTATATAACCTAGGGCTACCTATATCCCTCTTACCTAGCTTAGGGTATATCGATACCTTAATATAGCGCTAAGGTAGAGGAAAGTAACCTATAGTAAGGTAATAGTTATAAAGCCGAATTAAAAGGGGGCTAATACTATCCTAATACTCCTTTAATAGGGATACTAAGGCGCTATTTACCCTAGGAGAGGTAGATTTAACTCGGATAATATACTTCTCTACCTCCTTAGGTATAGCTATATACCTTACTAGAAATAGGCTTTAGAAGCATCCTAGCCCTTAAGCGGGTCCCTAACTAAATCGTTATCCCTAGAGAACCTTTATAAAATCTTATCCTATAATAAGCTTACTTTCTTAATAGGGTTCTTATATAATATACCATCCCCTATATATAATAGGGGAGCCTATAATAGTATAGCTAGCTTATACTACCCCGCTATCCCGAAGATATCCGTATCTAAAGCTATTATATTAATCCTACCCTATTAAAAGGCTCGCCGATATACTCGAATAGCCCTTTTAAAGGTATTCCTAGCTACCTAAAACTCCTTCGAATAAATCCGATAATTATATTAAGCCTTAATATACACCCGGTATACCTCCTTTACCCTATTATCCTACTAAGGGGCTTAGGAGTAGGGTTATAGCTACCGCCCCGCTACCTTTAAGGCTCTTCCCTAAAGGTAATCTAGGCGGGCTATCTAATTATTTAGAAAAGCTAGGCTTTCCGCCCGTAAGAGGGGCGGTATATCTATTAGCCCTATTTCTAAAAAGCCCTTAAAGGCCGGGAGGGATTATAAGTTTACTTATAACCGTACCGGCTATTCCTAGGGGAGCGGAGGACTACTACCGATAGTTATAATAAGGGTCTTATAATTAGAGCTAGTATATAGGTTAGGAGTAACCTCTATAGCTATATTTAGAATATTAGAAAAGATTAGGTTAAAGACCCCCCCTTAGATATATATAGGGATACCCGGGGTATTTATAAAGAATATATCTCTAAATAATACCTAGTCTTTAACCCGGTCGTTACCCCTCTCGTTAGGCTTACCCGGCTTATAAGGGGTATAGATTATATTAAAATCGCCCCTAACTACCTATCTCCGTATAAGTAGACTATTTAGTATATAATCGAGTATTATATCCTCCCTAAGCGCCTAATAAACGTTAACTAGAAGGACCCCTAATACCTCTAGCTAGAGTCCGTCCTTTATAATAAAGGGCCGTTACTATTTTATATATAGCCTATAACCCCGTCGTATATACGTTAGGACCTAGGGCCTATTACCGAGCAACTCCTACCGCCTTTTCTTATAATAGGCTATCGGATCCCCTCCCTAATTATCTACTAGCGAGAAAAGCTTATAGGTAAGGTGCCTCTAAGTTCTCGTATTATATATCGTATACGGCTCCTAAACCTATATAATATCTACCCCCTGCTTAATATAGAGTACTAGTAGTATAATATAGGTAGATTATTTCTTCCCTACGTTCGCCTAAGCGATTATAAGAGGAGCTCCCCGGCTATCGGAAGGGTATATCCTACTTATATATAGGGGGAGTAGTAGTATTTAAGCCCCCCTAGGAGCTAAGGATTATAACCGTATCGTCGTCGTCCTTAACTATATCCGCCGGGGGTATAGGCTTTCTCTCTATAGCGGGGCTAGGACCCTCCGGAGGCGGCGTACTAGCCGGGTCGAGCCGCGAAGTTAAGGATATACCTATTACCCGAACTTATATTAATAAAATAGTGAAAATATATTATATTAATAAGTAATTTGAATATATACTACCCTTTATAGGATAGAAAAGGTAGAATATTAATATAAATAAGTAACCTCCTTATATTAATATAATAATAACGATTAGATTTAGGAATATTATATAATAGAATTATTAAAAGAAAAGGAATAGAATAACGTTTAATTATAAACCTTATATAAGCAATAAATAATACTAAATAATAATAGGAGATATTACTTAGGTAGGCTAGCTTAGATTATAAAGTATAACTTATCTATATAGAAGATAAAAGGGTAGTTTACTTTCTAAATAAGGAAGTTTAAAAGTAAAAGAATATAACTCTAACGATAATTTAAATAATAATAAACAACCTTATTAAGAATTTAAGTAAAATTAATACTTTAATATATCTAAAACGCTATATTAATATCTTAATAAAGTAAATATATAAGATAGCTTATAAAATAATAAAGAAAAGAGCGATTACCTATAAAATCCGGAGCCCTTAATAAATACAAGAAGTAATATAAATTATAATTATAATAAAGTAAGTAAAGTATAATCTTCTTATAATATTAAGTATATATATTATAAGGGAAGTAAAATAGAAGGTAATAATATAAAAGAAAAGGATTATAAATATATAAAAGGCGAGTTAATATTATATATTAATAAAGACTTTATAAAATATAAATAAGCTATAAACCTTTTAAAAAATAGGTATAAATAAAGAACTATTTATTAAAGCTTAATCTTTAACTCCCCCCTTTAAGGATTTAAATAAAATACCTTATATTATATATAAAGTAAAGAATAGCGTTTTAATAGTAAAAGTCTTCTAAAACCTAGGAGCAAATCTCTCGGATATAAAAGAAAACCTTTATATAATATATTTCGAAGTATAAAGGAGTATAAATATTATAAAAATAATATAAATTTTATAAAATATTAAGTTATAGAAAATAATTAAGCTAAATAATATTCCGATAGGATTCTTAAAGATATATAAGCCGTTATGAGCTTAGATATTAGCGGATATCATAAATATAAGCTTCGAATAAATATACTTCTTATAATATTTTTATAAAATAGGGGTATTAATCTTTTAAAAGCTTAAAAACGTAGAAGAGTAATAAAAGGCTAATATATATTAACCAATTTTATTATTAAGCTATATCGAGAAGGTTATTAAAAAAGTAATAGGAAATTATATTATAAATATAGCGGAAGAATATAACTTATTATCTAAGGGGTATATAAGTAATTATATAACTTATCTAATAAATCTTATAATTTAAATTATTATTAAAGTAATATTTATAATATAAAATTATAAGCTAATTATAACTCTTAGGTATCGATTATAATAGTAATACTATACAACCAAGTATACGCGGGTAGAGGTAGGGCTACCATCTTCGTATATAAACGATACAAATTAGTAGCGTAGGAGTAGCGAATAGGATATAATTAGGCGATAATAGAGTTTAAGTCGGTGCTCCGTATATAAACGGTTTACTTAAAACTAAAGTCTAGCCTATATGGGATATACTCGCTACCCGAGCTCGTATCGGTAGAATAGCGAAGATATACCGTATTAATAGGCGATTTTAATATATATTATCCTTTATAGGATAGGAAAGGTCGGATATTAATATAAGTAAGTAACCCCTTTATATTAATATAGTAATAGCGCTTAGATTTAGTAATATTATATAATAGAATTATTAGGAGGAAAGGAATAGAATAACATTCGACTATAAACCTTATATAGGTAACCGACGATATCGATTAGTAGTAGGAGATACTACCTGATTAAATAGGTTTAGATTATAAAGCGTAGCTTATTTATATAGAAGATATAAGAGAAACCCGCCTTTTAAGTAAGGAAGTCTTAAGGTAGAAGAATATAAATCTAACGATAATTTAAATAATAGCGAATAGTTTTATTAAAGATCTAAGCGAGATTAAAACTCTAGTATAATTAAAACGCTATACTAATATATTAATAAAGTATATATAGAATAGTTTACAAGATAGTAAAGAAGAAAGCAATTGTTTATAGAATCCGAAGCCCTTAGTAAATAAGGGAGGTAGTATAAGCGGTAATTATAATAAAATGGGTAAAATATAGCTTTCTCGTAATACCGAGTATATATATTATAAAAGAAGTAAATAGAAAAATAATATTATAAAAGAAGATAATTATAAGTATATAGAGAGTAAGCTAATATTATAAAATAATAAAGGCTTTATAAAGTATAAATAAGCTATAAACCCTTAAGAAATAATCTAGAATAAAGAGCTATTTACTAAAGCTAAACCTTCGATTACCCCTTTTTAAAGGCTTTAATAGAATAACCTATATTATATATAAAGGAAAAAGTAGTATTTTAATAGTAAAGTTCTTCTTAAACCTTAAAGTAAACCTTTCGGATATCGGAAAAGAACCTAATATAATATATTTCGAAGTATATAAGAGTATAGATATTACAAAACTTATATAAATTTTATAAAATATTAAATTATAAAAAATAGCTGGATTAAATAATATCTCGATTAAGTTCCTAAAGATATATAAACCGGCGTTAGCCCGGGTATTAATAGGTATTATAAGAGTAAGCTTTAAATTAATATTATTTTTATAATAATTCTATAAAGTAAGAATATTAATCCTTTAAAAGCTAAAGAAGATAAAAGAGGAATAACGGAAAGCCGGTATATACTAAACGATTATATTATTAAGCTATATCGGAAAGATTATAAAGAAAGCGGTAGGAAATTATATTATAAATATAATAGAAGAATATAACTTATTACCTAAGAAGTAGATAAGTAATTATATAATATATTCTATAAATCTTATAATCTAAATAGTTACCGAAATAATATTTATAATATAGAATTATAAGCTTATTATAACCCTCCTTTAGCTAAATGTTTTAAGAGCTTTCGATTATATAATATGTAAAAGAATCGTTAGAATATTAGAAGAAAAGGGATTTCCTATTTAAATAATATATTAGGTTAAGAGCTATCTATTAGAAAGAACGGTAATACTTTACTTCCATAAAATAGCGTTTTCGCTACGAAAAATATACGATAGAGTATTATAAGGTTTATTATTATCCTCTATCCTTTCTATCCTATTTATCTCGTTACTATATAAGGAACTCGAGGTACTTAGAGTATTAATAATACGGTTTACCGATAATATAAATATTTTTATTATAAGTATAACGGTAATAAAGAGTTACCGGCGGTTATATAATATATATATAGTTTACGAATTATAGTTAAGGAGATATAGGATGAAATTCGCTTTTTAGAAGAGTAAGCTTATATATTTTATTAGGGCGTACTGAAGCCTTATAGGAAGTATATACCTAAGCGATATATACGTTTTACCGGTAGAGTTAATACGATTCCTCGATATATAGTTAAATTTATTTATTTATTTATTTAATTAAATTAACGACGGACTAGTTACGCTAGTATACCTCCTAAGGGGTATCTCGGCGTATACTACCTATTGTACTGCTAGGGAGCGTGTATACGCCTACCCAGGAAATACAGTCGTAGTATAACCTAAGCCTAAAAAGTTGCTTCGTAGCGTATTAGCTACGTCCTAGAGGCTAAATGCTCTAGGGATTAGTCTTAGGGCAGAGTTATATAATACTATTTATATAGCCCGTATAGGGCTACCTCTCTATTAATAATAGCTAGCTCTTTATTTATAATTATAAATAATAGCTATTATAGCTAGAAACACCTTTACTATTATTAATAATAGGGGTATTACGCTATCTATTATACTTATTCTACCCCCTTTATAACTCGTTTAAACTCCCTCCTCCTTCTCCTTCTTTCCTCTTCCTCTTTTACTTTATTATATAGCCGTATAATAATATTATTAGCTTATACCGCCGTTATATTAAACTTTCTATTAAAACTCCTAATACTATTATTACTACTTCTACTATTATTATACCTCTTAGGAAAAGAAGTAAGCGTATCTACTCTCCTTAAATAATTATTAAAACTTATAATAGCCTATTAATATCTTAAACTAATATATAGGTAAGTATACTAAAGCGCGCTATACTACGAAGGTTATTAATACCTATATAGCTAAGAAATATATATTAATCTAATTAATCTATATAATCTAGCCTAAGCTCCTAAAGTACTATACCTAGCGTTATTCTAAAACGTTATAGCCTCCTAACTATATACCTATATATATATTATAATAATTGTAATATATAGCTTTCAGATTATATTTAAATTCTACTAATTAAATACTATTATTTTATCTATCTATTAATAAACTTCGAAGCTATTAAAAAGGGTATTACTCCTATAATATATAATATACTCTTATATAGCGTTATAAAGCCGATTATTAACGTATTTAATAGTAATAACTATATTTATAATAAAAATAAGGACGATAATAATATCCTATAGAAAGCCTTTATTAATACCCTCGAGCTCGAGGACGAGGATAGGGGTAATATTAAGGCTATTAAGGATAATATTAATAATAAAGATAAGGTAGATTTACTCTATACTAATTATAGCTAAGCCGAAGATAATTCTAATAACGAGGAAGCTATTACTAATATATATACTAAAGATAATAATATTAAAGAGGACGATAATAAAGCTTATTAGAATAAAGCTAATAATAATAATAATTATAATATTAATAATAATACTAACTATACCTATATAAACGATAGTAATAATAATAACGATAATAATATTAATATCGTTTATATTACTACTACCGGTAATATTAATAATAAACGCCCTATACCTATTTCTACTTCTATTAGTATTCCTATTATTAAGAAGTAATATTCTACTGCTATTATTAATAGTAGTAATATTAAAGCTAGAGCTATTAAGATTATACCTCCTATTAAGGCTAATCCTCCTTATATTACCCGTATTATTAACGATATTATTATTATTAGCGCTTAGCCTAAAACTAAAATAGGTAAGAAGAAGGCTAGTATTATTAAGAATATAAATAAAGCCGCTATACCTATTACTCCTATTAAGCGTAAAAAGATATAAAAGGCTAGTAAAGTTATTTTTAATAGCCGATATATTATAACCTAGCGTAATATACCTTATAAGTAATACTTAATCTCGGTAATCGCCGGTAAGTTGCTTAGGGATTATTAGGATATCGAGGGTAGTATTTATTATTAACGCTATTAGTATAAGGGCTATAACCTTTTACTTAATTACCTAATAACCGTTAATAACTAGCTATATAACGCTTTATAAATAGGTAAGGATAATAGGCCTTATTATATTATTATTCGTATAGCTAAGGAGGCTTATAATAAAGTATTATCAAAGGATTCTATTAAAGCTTTTAATAAGTTTAAGGAGGAGGTAAAGCTAATTACTTAGCTTTAAAAGTATACTCGTTATATCTAGCCCCGCTATTATTAATAGTAATAAAAGTATTAGCTATAGTAATAATAATATTAGATTATTATTACTATTACTATTAGTATTAATACTACCTGTAACTAGGAGTATACCCCTAGTACTATAAGTCTATTATAATTACTTCCCGGCTTAATTACCCCTACCGTAAATACTCCCGCTAACCGCTATACCGCGCTATACGCCCTTAATAACGCTATACGCTAGGTAATCGATTATATATATATAGCTTAATATACCTTAGCCCTAGATAACTTATAATATAGCTATAAACTACTTTAATAGCTAGTAGTATAAGATTTCGTTTAACGTTAAACCCGCCTTCCTATAAGGTAATAAACTATATTATCCCTATTATATAAATAGTAGTAAAGAAACTATTTATAGAGAGTTATTATATATTACTTCTAAGAAAGTAGATTATATTTAATAATCTATAAGAACATTTTATAAATATATTTCGTAGAATTAGCTAGTAGGGGGTATAAAGGGGCCCTTTAGCTAATCCTATTACCTCCGCTTAATTATAGCGTAATATACTTAATATTAAGGCGAAAGCTTACTTAAATAGCCTATTCTATAATAATAGCCTATCCTTAGCCGGTTAAAATAGTAATAATATACTTTAAATTCTTTATAGCTAATCCTTATAATTATAAAAAGAGCTAGTTATTAATAGTTTAAAGAAAGGGCTAGCTATATTATAATCCGATATCTTAGCCCCTAAGCATTATATTAATTAGATAAGACTACCTATTATTATACTTATTATACTTTCTCTAAGCGCTTAATTCCCTTTTAATAAAGAGTTTATATACTTAAGGTAATAAGGCTTATTACCCGCCCTATTAAGGAGAATATTATACCCCTTCTTATAAAGGTATCTATAAGTTTATTCCTAGCTATACCTATAAAATTAGAACTCTAAAGGATAATTATTAACCGGCCCTCTATTAAATATTATTCGTAAAGGGTTTAAAAACTCCGAAAAGCTTATTATAAGGTAATAGGTATATTACCTTATAATCTCTAGATAACTAAGGTATTATTTATATAAATAGATATAACTATTAGTATTATTTTTAATACTAATTATAGCCCTATAAGCGCCCTAACCGCCTTTATATCGAAAATATATAAATATTTCTAAAGCGCTCTTAATATTAGTAATAAGTATATTATCTCTTATAATAATATACTTATAGCCTACCTTATACCTAAGCCTATCCTAAACCTTAGAGCTATTTATATATACTATTATAATATCCGGTAATAGGGTTATATATTATATATTATAATTTAAGGCTGCCTTTTCCTTAGAATAACCGATATTAAGGTTTAAGGTAGCCCGGTTAGGATACCGGGGAGGTAAAAGGGCTAGTTTAAGTATAACCGAAAATCTATATATAATATCCGTAAGATATATATTATATACCCTAAAGTTATAACTAATAGAGGCGTATATCCGCTTATAAAGGGGGTACCCTATATTTAATAAAGCGTATTATAAACTAGCTCGGTAAATTATTACCCTAAGTATAAGCTTAGCTATAGGTAGGCCTATTTTATAAAGGGTTATTACCGTTTATATTATCTCTTATATTAATAATACCCCTTTAATACCTTTTATTTATAATTAACCTACCTTCTTAAGCTATATTATAAGTATATAGCCTAGCTAAAACTAGGAGTCCGCTATATATATAAGTATCGGGATAAATATAATTATAATCGCTTTATAAAGAGATATTATAAGGGGGCTATATTATACTTATTTAAGATTTCTAAGGTATATAATAACCTTTATTATCTTATAAACCTTCTCCTTTATATATTATTTACCTATAAAACGCTTATTAAATTAAGCCTAATTAACGGAAGCTAGCTATTTTAGAATAAAAGGGTATATTAATAATAGTCTTTATACGCTTATTATTTATTATAATAACCGGCTATATTACTTCCTTATACTATAAGAAATAGAAAATCTTAATCTTCTTTATTATAGATTATATTATATTCCTTATAGCCTAATTATTAACGCTTATAATATCTATCTCTAATAATATTATTTTCTTCTTTATACTTTTAAAGATATAAAGGAAGAGGATATTATCTATATAGTAAAAATATCTATTATTACCCTATGAAATAAGCTCCGAAAGGTATATTATATATAATACTAGTGAGAGAAATAAACCCTAGGGTATATTATATTTTACTAAGGAGAAATCCGTTATTAATCTATTTAAATAAACCCGTATTAGCTATATTATTAGGAAGAAGATTATTAAATTTAATAATAATAATAGAAAGCTAAGGGCTTATAACCGTATAATTAATCTATTAAGAAGAATAATATTAAAGGCCCCCTATATATCTCTAATTATTATTATAGTAACCTATTCCCGAGAGAATATTAGCTTAACGTTATATATAAGTATTATAATAAGGTTTATTATAAAGCGTTTTAATAATACTTTATAATATTAAGTGTTAAAGACCCCTTTAATAAATAGGATCTAGGAAAGCTTATATATAATTAGCCTCTTTAGCCTCTTAAAGAAAGTAAAAAGGAGAATAATAAGCTTATATAACCTAAAGCATCCTTCCCGATACTTCTCTCGTATACGCCTGCTTTTATTAAGGGTACGCGCGGTTTTACTAATAATTTACTAATACTTAACCTATTTATATATAGGCAAATACAGCCGTAGAATAGCCTTATAGGAGGCCCTACCTATAAACATAACGTAGAGCGGCCCTCCGCCGCCTTAGGGACTAGTACCTAGGATAGATATTAGTTTTATTACGGATTCGATTTACTCCCCTATATAATAGAAGAGATACCGCAGTATTACGCTATAAGTATAGGAGGATATTATTACTCGTTAAGATAATATTAGGGCCCGATATAATTACCGAGTATATTCGAGGGAGTTTTAAGCGGCTAGGAATACTTTTAAGAAGGCTATTCGAATATATCGGCGGACCTTCTAATAGGGTAGGATTAATACTACGGTCTCGGATATAAATATCTTCGGGATAACGGGGTAATATAAGCTAGCTATATTATTATAAGCTCCCCCGCTATATATAAGGGATAGAACGTTATATAAGGACCCGGTTAAGAAGGTAAGCCTATTATAGGATAAGATCCTATAACGGTTCTTTAAAGATAATAACCTAGTTAAGGACTTACTTAAGGGTTAGGATACTTTTAAAGCCTGTTTTTAGTAGGATTATATAGTTATACTTAAGGAGGTTAAGGAATATATTATCCGAATTAAATCTACTTTTCCCGGGGTAGATAGCGCTTTAATATCTTTATTAAAGGAGTATTAGGATAATATAAGCCCCTTTCTAGTATAGCTTTATAACTATTACCTTATTATAAGGTACTTCTCTCTACCTTAGCGCTATACTAAAGTATCGATATACCTTAAGCTAGGTAAGAGGGATATAGATAGCCCTAGGTTATATAAGCCTATCGCTCTCCCTTTTACCTTTTCTAAAGGGCTCGAGAGGCTAATTATATATAAGCTTTCCTAGATCCTATTTATTAAAGAGGTCTTTAACTTATAATACTATAGGGCGCTATTAAAACGCTTTATAACGGACCTTATTATAGTATTTATATATAATATCGAGCTAATACTCTCCCGGGAATAGGTTATTATAATAATAACTAAAGATATATAGGGGGCGTTTAATACCGTCCTCCTTAATAGATTAATCGTACGGTTATAAGCCCTTAGCTACTTATTATTATTATTAAGTTTAATAACCTCCTTCCTAATAATACGATTAGTACGGATCCGCTTAGATAAATTAATAACGGGTTTTTCCTTAGTAAAATATAGTATATTATAGGGCTTACCTCTCTTATTAGTATTATATATAATCTACCTCTCGGAGCTTATTCTATAGGGTAGGAATAGGTATTTTTACTATATAGACGATATCCTCTTCCTTTATATTTCTAATAATAAGGAGGAGAATATAGTATTACTAGAGACGGATATAGTAAGTATTAACGATTAGGCTATAAGGAATATAGTATAATTTATAGCGGAGAAGATTAAGGTTTTCTACTTCTCGAGGCGTAAGGAGGCGGCGTAGCCGGCTATTATAATGGGCGATAAGCGTATAAAGTCTATTATTAATATACTATCTTATTTTAAGATAACTGGCTTCCGCTAGCTAGGTTTCTAGTTTAATAGGTATCTTATAGGTAAACGGTATATTAAGGAAAGGGTTTATAAGATAGCGAAGGTTATTACCTACCTTAGGAGCTTTAGGAAGGTATAATATAGCCCCCCTATAGCGTCCTTTTATAAGGCGGTTATGGTTATATTTATCCCGATACTTATATATACGGCGGACTTCTAGTTTCGACCGGGCTATATACTTATAATATAGCTTAAGAAGGCGGACTAATTATTAGTAAAAGGTATTAAAGGGGTGCTTCCGGTATAAAAGACGGTATATACGGTAATAGCCTTTTATAAAGCGAGCTTCCCTATAGCTAGGCTTACGCTAGGGGTAGTAGTTCGCTAGGCTAGCTTATAATATACTCTACTAGATATAAGGTACCCCCTTTATAGGCGGATATATACCTTTATTAGGTATAACCTTAGAGTATTTAATATATACCTTATAGATACTATATATAGCTTTCCTATTATACTTAGACCGGCCCTATTACCTCCCCGGTATCTAAACCGGGCTATACTAGACCCTAATATCGGTTACTCTAAAGAGGAGGCGGCTATATATTATAACGTATAGTATATAACCCTACCGACGGATATTATAATAGTAGATATAAACGGCTTTAAGGTTTAGGACGGACCTAAGCGTAAGGTAGGCTATAGATATATTATAGTAAGGGATAGGGTATTCGTTACTATTATTATTAGAATATTCTATAAGTATTTATATATCTTCGATACCGAGGCGGTTAGGGCGCTTATAGGGCTATAGCTAGCGCTAGAAATAGTATTATTAGCGGTATTTATCTATATAAATAGTACCTCGGTTATCTAGGGATTATAAGGTAATACGCTTATTACCTTATAATAGGCTTTCCGGAGCTTTTAAGCTCTTTACGAGTAATACCTTAAAAAGGACCGGTTAATAACCGTTCTTTATAATCCTAGCTATATAAGTATAGCTAGGAATAAGCTTATAGATATCTTTACGAAAAGGGGTATAATACTCTCCCTAATAGGGCGGGTAATAAGCCTTATTACCTTAGGTATATAGACCCTTTATCGAGAGGGAAATAGGAGCTCTAAGAGAGCGTAATAAGTATATTAATAGGTAGTCTTATCTAGCTAATATAACGCTTAAGGGCTAAGCTTCCGTATTATAGTATAACCGGCCTTTTTACTAAGTTATTAATAGCTAGCTCTCTTTAGAGTTATAAGGATTAATTATAATAACTTTAAGGTATATTACTATCGGTTTATCCGGCTAGGGATAAGCCGCTATTATAGAATAAGCCTATTTAGGAAAGCTTTCGGCTTAGTATTAGGTATATTATATTATAGCTCGGTAGAAGTAATAAGACTAGCCGGAGGGCCTAGCCGGGCCCCCCGATAGCTATTTCCGCGAAACGTATTTATAAAGGGTATTTATAGATTATTAAGCGTAGTTTACCTTCTTAGAAGTAGTTTATAAAGATTCTCTATAAGTAATTCCCTCGCTATTATATATAGGATAGGTATAATACGGTTTACTACCCTATAGGAAAGTAGGTTTAATCGGGATCTTATATTATTAGCTATTAGGGTAGTTTATAGCTATACTATAAACTATCTAGGGTTAAGGTATATTAAGCTATATATAGTCGATTACCTAGTATATAGTATTATTAAGAGCGTATAACGTAGTATAGCAATCGGCGGGAATACTTAGGGTAGGAATAACTAAGCCGGCAAATAATTATAATAAGCTTATAGCGCTAGGGGTATACTCCTACTTATAGGTAATATTAGTACCGGTAGTAGTAGTAATAGTAGCTAGGTATTAATACTATTAGGGCTAGTATTATAGCTAGTATTATTACTATTAGCGGTAGCGGAATAGGATATAGCGGGGGTATTTCTAGGGCTAGGTAATTAGCTCTACCTCCTCCTTTAACTTATTAGAAAACTCGGTAAAGCCTTTTATTAATACTTTATCGTAAGCCTCCTTAGCTATATAAATAATAGTATAATAGGGGTTATCGTCCTTTCCTACTTATAGGGCGTTATATAGCTAGCTATTAACGGTTATTAGGTAATTAGGTAGGGGGTTATAATCCTTATACTAATAGCGCTAGTAACGAGTATTATCTTGAATAGTCTAATAATCGTTAAGTAACTTACCGGCGATTATCGAGACTAGATATTACTTATAAAGTATATTACGTTAGGTTAAGATATAACGGCTATTAGGAGTAACTTCGCTAGCCTTTTATATCTTCTTACGTTTAATAAGGGTAATAGGGGTAATAGCCTTACCCTTATTCTTAATAATATTAATCTTGTTCTTATTAGTCTTAGCTTTAAGCTAAGTATTAGTAGTAATATTACCGGCGGTAGTAGTACGGGCGATACCGATATCGTTATCGTTACTACTATTACTATTATTACTATTATCGTCTATATAGGTACGATTAGTATTACTATTAGTACTATAGTTACTATTATTATTAGCCTTATCCTAGCTAGCCTCTTTATCGTCCTCCTCGGCGCTATTATCTCTAGTATATATATTAGTAGTAGGCTCCTTATTACTAGAGGTATCTTCGGCCTATTTATAGCTATCTTAGAGTAAATCTACTTCGTCTTCGTCGTTAGTACTATCCTTAGCGGCCTCGGTATTACCCTTATCCTCGTCCTCGAGCTCGAGGGTACCGTTAAAGGCCTTTTATAGGATATCTTTATTACCCTTATCTTTGTTATAAACGTAGTTATTATTATTAAGTATATTAATAGTCGGCTTTATAGCGCTATATATTTATTTATTTATTTATTTAATTAAATTAACGCCGGACCAGTTACGATAGTATACCTCTTAAGGGGTATCTCGGCGTGCACTGCCTATCGTACTGCTAAGGAGCGTATATATACCTACCCAGCATATATATTCGTAATATAACCCTAGCCCGAAGGCTGCTTTATAGCCTATTAGCTATATGCTAGAGGCTAAATGCTCTAGGGATTAGTCTTAGAGTAGAGTTATATAATACTATTAGTATAGCCCGTATAGAGCTATATTTTTATTAGGTTAGCGTATTACCGTATAGTTACTAGATATTAGATGCCGGCCGAGACTAGTTCCGAAGCCGTATTATATATATATTATACGTCGACTATATTAGCAATAACCTTACTAGTATAGTAGCTTAAGGGCGCTACGCTAGAGAGCTAGCTAGCTATTAAGCTATTAATATAGCGTAGACGTCCTTATAATAGTATAGAGTAGTAGCTTAAGATACGTTAGAGATATACCTTAAGGTATCTACTATTATTAGTCCGTAAAAGTATATATCCTTCTACTAATAATAGCTAGCCCTTTATCTATAGTTATAGATAATAGCTATTATAGCTAGTTATACCCCTATTATTATTAATAATAGGGGTATAGCGCTATCTGCTATATTTCCCCTATACCTATTATAGCTTATCTAAACTCCCTCCTCCTCCTCCCTTCTCCCTCCTTCTTTCTTAATCTACTATATAGTAGTATAATAGTATTATTAACTACCGCCGCCGCTATATTATACTCCCCTCTATAATCCTAAGTATAGTAACTATTATTACTATTACTATAATACCTCCTAAAAAAGGAAGTAAGCGTATCTACCTTTCCTAATCGGATATTATAACTTATAATAGTCTACTAATGTTTTAAATTAATATATAGCTAAGTATATTAAAGCGCGTTATACTATAAATATTACTAATACCCGTATAGCTAAGAAACGTATAATACTCCTATTAATCTATATAAATTAGCCTAAGCTCTTATAAATACCGTATCTAGCGCTATTATAAAATAATATATCCTTCCTATAAGATATCTATATAAATAGTATAATAAGCGTAGTATATTATACTAAAGCTAAGTTCTAATATTACTAATTAACTACTACTAATAAGTATATTTATTAATAAAAGCTAAAGCTATTAAGAAGGGTATCGCCCCTATAATATATAGCGTACTCCTATATAGCGCTATAAAGCCGATTACTAATATATTTAATAGTAATAACTACGTTTATAACGAAGATAAGGGCGATAAAGATATCCTATAGAAGGCCCTTAATAGCACCCTTAAGCTCGAGGATAAGGATAAGGGTAATACTAAGGCTATTAAGGATAATACTAATAGCGAAGATAAGGTAAACTTACTCCGAGATAGTTAGGAATAGGCCGAAGATACCTTTAGTAATAAGGAGCCTACTATTAATATATATATTAGTAATAATAACGCCGAGGAGGACGATAAGGAGGCCTATTAGGATAAGGCTAACGACGATAGTAACTATATTACTAGTAGTAATACTAATCGTACCTATATAAACGATAATAATAGTAGTAATAGTAGCGGTAATAATAACGATATCGGTATCGCCCGTACTATTACCGCCGGTAATATTAGTAATAAACGCCCTACGCCTACCTCTACTCCTATTAATACTCCTACTACTAAGAAGTAGTATTCTACCGCTATTACTAGTAGTAGTAATACTAGGGCTAGGGCTATTAAGATAATAGCTCCTATTAAGGCTAACCCTCCTTATACTACCCGTACTACTAATACTATTACTATTATTAATACTTAGCTTAAGGCTAAGACTAGTAAGAAGAAGACTAATATTACTAAGAATAAGGGTAAAGCTATTACTCCTACTACGCTTACTAAGTATAAGAAGATATAAAAGGCTAGTAAAGCTACTCCTAATAGCCGTTATATTATAACCTAGCGCGATATACTTTATAAATAATATTTAGTCTCGGTAATTACCGGTAAATCGCTTAGCGATTACTAGGATATTAAAGGTAATACCTACTATTAGCGTTACTAGTATAAAGGCTATACCCCTTTAGCTAATTATTTAGTAACCGTTAGCCGTTAGCTATATAATACCCTATAGGAGGGTAAGGATAATACCCCTTATTATACTACTATTCGTATAGCTAAGGAGGCCTACGATAAAGTACTAGCGGAGGGCCTTACCGAGTCGTCTAATAAGTCGGAGGAGGAGGTAGAGCCGGTTATATAGCCCTAGAAGCGCCCCCGTTATATCCTACCCCGCTATTACTAATAATAGTAATACTAGCTATAATACTAGCCCTAATAGTATTAGCGCTAGGCTATTATAGCTACTACTATTACTATTAGCGTTAATACTACCTATAAGTAGGAGTATACCCCTAATACTATAAGCTTATTATAGTTATTTCCCGGCCTAGTTGCCCCTGCCCTAGGTATTCCCGCCGACCGCCGTATTATACTATACGCCCTTAGTAACGCTATACGCTAGGTAATCGACCGTATATAGTTTAATATATTTTAGCCCTAGATAGCTTATAATACGGCTATAAACTGCCCTAATAGCTAGTAGTATAAGATCCTAATTAAACCCGCTTTCCTATAGAATAGTAGATTATATTATACCTATTATATATATAGTAATAAGGGTATTATTTATAAAGAATCTTTATAAACTACTTCTAAGAAGGTAGACTATACTTAATAGTCTATAAATACCCTTTATAAATACGTTTTACGGAAAGGGGTATTAGGGGGCCCGGTTAGGCTTTCTAGCTAATCTTATTACCTCTATTTAGCTATTATATAGTATACCTAGTATTAAGGCGAAAGCTTATTAGAATAACCCGTTTTATAATAGCGGCTTATCCCTAGCCGGTTAAACCGATAATAATATACTTTAAAGTCGCTATAATTAGTCCTTATAGCTATAAAGAGAGCTAGCTATTAGCGGCTTAATAAAAGGGCCGGTTATATTATAATACGAAAGCTTAGCCCCTAAGCGTTATATTAGCTAGATAAGATTACCTATTAATATATCTACTATATCTTCTTAGAGCTCCTAATTCCCTCTTAATATAGGATCTATATACCCGAGGTAATAGGGCTTATTACCCGCCCTATTAGGGAGAATATTATACCCCTCTTTATAAGGGTATTTATAAGCTTATTCTTAGCTATACCTATATAATTAGGGCTCTAGAGGATAATTATTAACTATCCCTCTATAAAGTATTATTTATAAAGGGCCTAAAAGCTTCGGAAAGCTTATTATAAGGTAATAGGTATATTACCCTATAATCCCTAGATAACCGAGGTACTATTTATATAAATAAATACCGCTAATAGTACTATTTCTAGCGCTAGCTATAGTCTTATAAGTGCCTTAACCGCCTCGGCGTCGAAAACGTATAAGTACTCGTAGAATACCTTAGTAATAGTAATAATAAATACCCTATCCCTTATTATAATATACTTATAGCCTACCCTATATTTAACTCCCTTCTAAACCTTAGAGCTATCTATATATACTATTATAACGTCCGGTAATAGGGTTATATATTATATATTATAGTATATAGCTACTTCCTTCTTAAGGTACTTAATATTAGGGTTTAGCGTAATACGGTTAGGATACCGGGGGGTTAATAGGGCCGGCTTAAGTATAATAAGAAAGCTATATATAGCGTTTATAAGGTATATATTAAATACCCTAAGGTTATATTCTATAAGAGCGTATATCCGTTTATAAAAGGGGTACCTTATATCTAGTAAAGCGTATTATAAGCCGGCCCGGCGAACCGCTACTCCTAATATAAACCTAGTTATAGGGAGGCCCGCTTTATAAAGGGCTATTACCGTATATACCGTCTTCTACGCCGGTAATACCCCTTTAGCGCCCTTTATTAATAGTTAACCCGCTATCTTAAGCTATACTATAGGTATATAGCCCGATCGAAATTAAATATCCGCTATATATATAAGTATCGGGATAAGTATTACTATAACCGCTTTATAAAGGGATACTATAGGGGGGCTATATTATACCTTCCTAAAGCTCCTAAGATAGATTATAACCTTCGCTATCTTATAAACCCTTTCCTTAATATATCTCCTACCCGTAAAACGCTTATTAAATTAGAATCCTAGCTAACGGAAGCTAGCTATTTTAGAATAAGAGGGTATATTAATAATAAGCTTTATACGCCTACCGCTTATTATAATAGCCGGCTATACCGCCTCCTTATACTTTAAGAAGTAGAAAACTTCCGTCTTCTCCGCTATAAATTATATTATATTCCTCGAAGCCTAGTTATTAACGCTTGCTATATCCGTTTCTAATAATACTATATTTTTCTCCGCGCTGTTAGATATATAAAGGAAGAGAATATCGTCCGTATAGTAGAAATACCTATTACTACCCTATAGAATAAGTTTAGAGAGGTAGATTATATATAATACCGGCGAGAGAAGCGAGCCCTAGGGTATATTATATCTTACCGAGGAGAAACCCGTTATCAACCTATTTAGGTAAACCCGTACTAGTTATATTATTAGGAAGGAGGTTATTAGATTTAATAATAAGAGTAGGAAACTAAGGACTTATAGCCGTACGATTAGCCTATTAGGGAGGACGGTATTAAATACCCCTTATATATCCCTAGTTACTATTATAATAACCTACCCTTAGGAGAGTATTAGCTCGACGTTATATATAAGTATTATTATAAGGTCTATTATAAAGCGTTTTAATAGCGCCCTATAATACTATAGGTTAAGGACCCCTTTAGTAAATAGGATCTAGGAGAGCTTATATACGATTAGCCTCTCGAGCCCCTTAGAAAAGGTAGAAAGGAGAATAATAAGCCTATATAACTTAGGGCTACCTATATCCCTTTTACCCGGCTTAGGGTATATTAATACCTTAGTATAGCGTTAAAGTAAAGGAAAGTAACCTATAATAAAGTAATAATTATAGAGCCAAACTAAAAGGGGGCTAATATTATCCTAATATTCCTTTAATAGGGATATTAAAGCGCTATTTACCCCGGGAGAGGTAGATTTAACTTAGATAATATATTCCTTTACCTCCTTAAGTATAGCTATATAACCCTATTAGAAATAGGCTTTAGAAGTATCCTAGCCCTTAAGTAGGTCCCTAACTAGGTTATTATCCTTAGAGAACCGCTATAGAATCTTATCCTATAATAAGCTTACTTTCTTAATAGGGTCCTTATATAATATATTATCCCCTATATATAACGGGGGAGCTTATAGCGGTATAGCTAGCTTATATTACCCCGCTATCCCGAAGATATTTATATCCGAAGCTATTATATCGATCCTACCCTATTAAAAGGCTTACCGATATACTCGAATAGCCCCTTTAAAGATATTCCTAGCTATTTAGAACTCCCTTAAGTAAATCCGATAATTATATTAGGCCCTAATATACGCCCGGTATACCTCCTTTACCCTATTATCCTATTAAGGGGCTTAAGAATAGGGTTATAGCTATTACTCCGCTACCTTTAAGGCCCTTCCCTAAAGGTAATCTAAATAGGCTATTTAATTATCTAGAAAAGCCGGGCTCTTCGCTTATAAAAGGGGCGGTATATCTATTAGCCCTATTTCTAAAAGACCCTTAAAGGCTAAGAGGGATTATAGGTCTACCTATAGCTATATTAGCTATTCCTAGGGGAGTAAAGGATTATTACCGATAGTTATAATAAGGGTTTTATAGTTAGAGCTAGTATATAAGTTAGGAGTAACCTTTATAACCGTATTTAGAATATTAGAGAAGATTAAGTTAAAAACCCCCCCTCGGATATATATAGGGATACCCGGGGTATTTATAAAGAATATATCTTTAAATAATACTTAGTTTTTAACCCGGTTATTACCCCTCTTATTAAGCTTACCCGGCTTATAAGGAGTATAGATTATATTAAAATCGCCCCTAACTACCTATCTCTATATAGGTAGATTATTTAATATATAATCGAATACCGTATCCTCCCTAAGCGCTCGGTAAACGTTAACTAAAAGGACCCCTAATACCTTTAGCTAGAGTCCGTCCCTTATAATAAGGGGCTATTACTACTTTATATATAGCCTATAACCCTATTATATATATATTAGGACCCGGGGCTTATTACCGAGTAACTCCTACCGCTTTTCCTTATAATAGGCTATCGGATCCCCTCCCTAATTATCTATCGGCGAGAAAAGCTTATAAATAAGGTACCTCTAAGTTCTCGTATTATATATCGTATATAGCTCCTAGACCTATATAATATCTACCCCCTATTTAGTATAGAGTATTAGTAGTATAATATAGGTAGATTATTTCTTCCTTATATTCGCTTAAGCGATTATAAGAGGAGCCCCCCGGCTATCGGAAGGGTATATCCTATTTATATATAAGGGGAGTAATAATATTTAAGCCCCCCTAGAAGCTAAGGATTATAATCGTATTATCGTTATCCTTAATTATATCCGCCGGGGGTATAAGCTTTCTCTCTATAATAGGGCTAAGACCCTCCGGAGGCGGTATATTAGCCGGGTTAAGCTATAAGCGCTATTATAAGCCGATCGGGGGTATATAGTTACGGATATTATTATAAGGCCGCTTCCGGGAGGGGCCTTCGATAGATAGCTATTTTATAGGCTTAATAGGGGGTTAAGGCTCCCGCTAGCTATTAATAGTATCTATAGCTATATTTATATTATTATAGCGGGCCTTACCCGTATTCCTAATCCTTTTAAGTTTAAAGATAAACGGGTAATAAAGCTACTTATTAATTATTATAGGGGCGGTAATATAATTAGGGTAGCTAAAGCGGACCGGCTTATAGTAATTAGTATACCTAGGGGGAAGTATATAAACCTCCCCTTCCTAAGTATATTAAGCGTTAAAGTAGGTAGGGTATTACTTACTCCTTATATAACGCTTAGTTAAGTAGTAGCTAAGATAGCTATCTATATAGAAAGAGAGCCTCTCTATCTTCTATATTAGCCGGGTATAGGGTAGGTTAAAGACCTAAAAGGGTTATATTTCGTATAAAAAGGATATTAGCTAGGTAATAATACCTATAATAGGGTTATATCCGTTTATAGAAAGCCTATAGGAAATAGGCTCGATTCCCGTTTATATTATAGCCTCTTCCCGGATATACTCTTTAGGAGAAACCCTCTAATAAGTAAAGGGGTTATAAAGCTCCCTTAGAACCCCGGTTACCGTATAAGTAACCTAGGTTTATAATACGGTTACTAAGGATATTTATATTAGCTTTAATAGCTTATCCCTTATAAGGTTAGCGAAAAGCCTATCCCGAACCTCTTTATTAGTAAGGCGTAAAGCCTAACCGGTAGGGGTTTTAATAACTACCGCTATATTAGTTATAAGGATCTAAAGCCGAATATAAATACCTAGCTTAAATCCCTAAAGGGGCGAGCCTATAAGCGTATTATAAGGGGTAGCCCTAAGGAGGATCCTTATATCCTATCCCTATTACCGGCTATATTAGGGGCCGGATTTTCGAATATAGTAAGCCGGCTCTATTAGGAGCTTAACGGCCGCGCTTATAATAATATTTATTTATTTATTTATTTATTTAATTAAATTAACGCCGGACTAATTACGCTAGTATACCTCCTAAAGGGTATCTCGGCGTATACTACTTATCGCACTACTAAGGAGCGTATATATACCTACCTAATATATATACTTATAATATAACCCTAGCCCGAAGGCTGCTTAATAGCGTATTAGCTATATCCTAGAGGCTAAATACTCTAGGGATTAGTCTTAGAGTAGAGTTATATAATACTATTAGTATAGCCCGTATAGAGCTACGTTTTTATTAGGTTAGTGTATTACTATATAGTTACTAGATGTTAGATACCGGCCGAGACTAGTTCCGAAGCTATACTATATATATATTATACGTCGATTATACTAGCGATAACCTTACTAGTATAGCAGCCTAAGAGCGCTATACTAGAGAGCTAGCTAGTTATTAAGCTACTAATATAATATAGATATCCTTATAATAGTATAAAGTAATAGCTTAAAACGCGCTAAAGATATACCTTAAGGCGTTTACTATTATTAGTCCGCAAAAGTATATATCCTTCTACCTATAATAGCTAGCCCTTTATCTATAGTTATAGATAATAGCTATTATAGCTAGTTATACCCCTATTATTATTAATAGTAGGGGTATAGCGCCCTCTATTATATTTCTCCTATACCTATTATAGCTTATCTAAATACCCTCCTTCTCTTCCCTTCTCCCCCCTCTTTTCTTAATCTATAATATAGTAGTATAGTAGTATTACTAGCTATCGCCGCCGCTATATTATACTCCCCTTTATAATCCTAAGTATAGTAACTATTATTACTACTATTATAATACCTCCTAAGAAAGGAAGTAAATATATCTACCTTTCCTAATCGAATACTAGGACTTATAGTAGTTTACTAATATTTCAAATTATTATATAGCTAAGTATACTAAAGCGCGCTATACTATAAATATTACTAATACCTATATAGCTAAGAAATATATAATACTCCTATTAATCTATATAAACTAGCCTAAGCTCCTATAAATATTATATCTAGCGCTATTATAAAGTAGTATAACCTTCCTACTAGATACCTATATAAATAGTATAGTAAGCGTAGTATATTATACTAAAGCTAAGTTCTAATACTACTAATTAACTATTATTAATAAGTATATTTACTAATAGAAGCTACTGCTATTAAAAGGAGTACCGCCCCTATAATATATAGTATACTTCTATATAGCGCTATAAAGCCGACTATTAATATACTTAATAGTAATAACTATATCTATAACGAAGATAAGGGCGGTAAAAATATCCTATAGAAAGCCCTTAATAATACCCTCGAGCTCGAGGATAAGGATAAGGGTAATACTAAGGGTGCTAAGGATAATATTAATAGCGAAGATAAGGTAGATTTATTCTAAGATAGCTAGGAATAAGCCGAAAATACCTCTAGTAACGAGGAGCCTACCTCTAATATATATATTAATAATAATAACGCCGAGGAGGACGATAAGAAGGCCTATTAGGACGAAGCTAATAACGATAGTAACTATATTACTAGTAGTAATACTAATCGTACCTATATAGACGATAGTAGTAGTAGTAGTAGTAATAGTAACGATAACGATATCGGTATCGCCCGTATTACTACTACCGGTAATATTAGTAATAAATACCCTATACCTACCTCTACTCCTACTAATACTCCTATTATTAAGAAGTAGCGTTCTACTACTACTACTAGTAATAATAATACTAGGGCTAGGGCTATTAAGATAATAGCTCCTATTAAGGCTAACCCTCCTTATATTACCCGTACTATTAACGCCCTTATTACTATTAATACTTAGCTTAAGGCTAAGACTAATAAGAAGAAGATTAGTATTATTAGGAATAAGGGTAAGGCTATTACTCTTATTACCCCTATTAAGTATAAGAAGATATAAAAGGCTAGCGAAGCTATTCCTAATAGCCGTCGTATTATAACCTAGCGCGATATACCTTATAAATAGTATTTAGTTTTAGTAATTACCGGTAAGTCGCTTAATAACTATTAGGATATCGAGGGTAATACCTACTACTAGCGCTATTAGTATAAGGGTTATACCCCTTTAGCTAATTACTTAGTAACCGTTAGCCGCTAGCTATATAACGCCCTATAGGAGGGTAAGGACGATACCCCTTATTATATTACTATTCGTATAGCTAAGGAGGCCTATAATAAAGTACTAGCGGAGGGCTTTGCCGAATCGTCTAGTAAATCGGAGGAGGAGGTAGAGCCGGTTATATAGCCCTAAAAGCGCCCCTATTATATCCTACCCCGCTACCGCTAGTAATAATAGTATTAGTTATAATACTAGCCCTAGTAGTATTAACGCTAGGCTATTATAGCTACTATTACTATTACTAGCGCTAATATTACCTATAAGTAGGAGTATACCCCTAGCGTTATAAGCCTATTATAGTTACTTCCCGGCCTAATTACCCCTACCCTAGGTACTCCCGCCGACCGCTATACCGCGCTATACGCCCTTAGTAATACTATACGCTAAGTAATCGACTATATATAGTTTAACGTACTTTAGCCCTAGATAGCTTATAATACGGCTATAAACTACCCTAATAGCTAATAGTATAAGATCCTAATTAGACCCGCTTTCCTATAAAGTAATAAACCGTATTATACCTACCGTATATATAATAATAAGGGTACTATTTATAGAGAATCTTTATAAATTACTTCTAAGAAGGTAAACTACGCCTAATAGTCTATAAGCACCCTTTATAAGTACGTTTTACGGAAAGGGGTATTAGGGGGCCCGGCTAGGCCCTCCGGCTAGTCCCGCTACCTCCGCTTAGCTACCGTATAATATACCTAATACCGAGGCGAAAGCTTACTAAAATAGCCCGTTTTATAATAATAGCCTATCCCTAGCCGGCTAAACCGATAATAATATACTTTAAAATCGCTATAACCGGTCCTTATAGCTATAAAGAGAGCTAGCTATTAGCAGCTTAATAAAAGGGCCGGCTATATTATAGTATAAAAGCTTAGCCCCTAAGCGCTATATTAACCGGATAAAACTACCTATTAACGTATCTATTATATCTTCTTAGAGCTCCTAATTCCCTCTCGATATAGGGTCCGTATACCCGAGGTAATAAGGCTTACTACCCGCCCTATTAGGGAGAGTATTATACCCCTCTTTATAAAGGTATCTATAGGCTCGTTCCTAGCTATACCTATATAACTAGGGCTCTAAAGGATAATTACTAACCGTCCCTCCGTAAGGTATTACTCGTAAAGGGCCTAAAAGCTTCGGAAAGCCTATTATAAGGTAATAAGCGTATTACCCTATAATCTCTAGATAATTAAGGTACTATTTATATAGATAAATACTACTAATAGTACTATTTCTAATGCTAATTATAATCCCGTAAGCGCCCTAACCGCTTTAGCGTCGAAAACGTATAAGTACTTATAGAATACCCTAATAATAGTAGTAATAAATACCCTATCCCTTACTATAATATACCCGTAGCCTACCCTACGCTTAGGTCCCTCCTAGACCTTAAAGCCGTCCGTATATATTACTATAACGTCCGGTAGTAGGGTCGTATACTACGTATTATAGCGTATAGCTACTTCCTCCTTAGGGTAACCGATATTAAGGTCTAATATAGTATAGTTAGGATACCGGGGGGTTAGTAGGGCCGGCTTAGGTATAGTAGGAAAGCTATATATAGCGTCCGTAAGGCGCGTATTAAATACCCTAAAGCGCTTATAATAATAGCTTAGCTTCGACCCTATTAAGGGTATTAAGCGGGTAAAGGTAGCTATTAGGGGTAGAGTATTACCTATAAAGTAGTAATAGGAGGAATCGGGTATATCGGAATAGGCTAGCTAATAGCCGGGTCCGATAAAAAATTTTTAAGCTTACGCCTAATTATAGCTAGGAGTTAGGAGTATACCCTCTCTATATAAAGACGCTCCTCGCTTTATAAAGGGCCTTTAAAGGTATTAACTAGTTTTCTTAGGGTTCTATCTACTATTAATAGGACCGTCTCCTAAGCTATAAATATACGGCGTATACCTATAAGGAGGGTCCTAACCGTACTAGGGGTAAGGAGGTTATCTTAACGAGTAGTAGTATCCTCCTATAATTTTAGCGCGGTACCGTAATACCTCTTCTACTATATAGGGGAGTAAATCGAATCCGTAATAGAACTAGTATCCGTCCTAGGTACTAGTCCCTTAAGCGGCGGCGAGCCGCCCTATATTATATCCGTAGGCAGGGCCTCTTATAAGGCTATCCCGCGACCGTATTTACCTATATATAAATAGGTTAGATATTAGTAAATTATTAGTAAAACTATATATACCCTTAATAAAAGCAGGCATATACGAGAAAAGTATCGGGAAGGATAGAGATAGGTAGTTAGAGGCGATTTTAATATAATCTATACTCCTTATAAGCCGGGTAAGCTTAACGAAAGGGGTAGTAATCGGGTTAAAGACTAAATACTATTTAGAAATATATTCTTTATAAATACCCCGGGTATCCCTATATATATTTAAGGGGGGGTTTTTAACCTAATCTTCTCTAATATTCTAAATATAGCTATAGAGGTTATTCCTAACCTATATACTAGCTCTAACTATAAGACCCTTATTATAACTATTAATAATAGTCCTTTACTCCCTTAGGAATAACTAGTATAGCTATAAATAGACTTATAATCCCTCCCGGCCTTTAAAAGCCTTTTAGAAATAGGGCTAATAAATATACCGCCCCTTTTATAAGCGGAGAGCCCGGCTTCTTTAGATAATTAGGTAACCCGTTTAAACTACCTTTAGGGTAGGGCTTTAAAGGCAGCGGGACGGTAATTATAACCCTATTCCTAAGCCCCTTAATAGGATAATAGGGTAAAGGAGGTATACCGGGCGTATATTAGGGCCCGATATAATTATCGGATTTACTTAAGGGAGTTCTAAATAGCTAGGAATACTTTTAAAAGGGCTATTCTGTAAACGGGCATCGAGAGAGCGTTCGCAGTTTCGATCCCAATTTCTGTTATTAACTAACTTAAGGAGAGAAGTAAGAGTAGTATCTATATAGCGGCGCGAGAGCTGCTCTTAAGTAGCTCTTACGTTTAAGATCCACCCGTAGACAGAGTTTTCCATAGGTCCACCGTCGATGCGGGTCCTATTGCCGATGGTCTTTTGTGCGGCTCGTGAGCTGCTCGGAAGACGCTCTTATCTAGCGCTTATGTAATATTAGTCTCCAGACGAGAAGGGAATATGCTGACTAAGGCTTCGTGCCCTGGTGTGCCGAAGCCGTGCATTTACCCGTGGGCCTATAATATATTCGAGTATATCGGTAAGCCTTTTAATAGGGTAGGATAAATATAATAGCTTCGGATATAAATATCTTCGGGATAATAGGGTAGTATAAGCTAGTTATACCGCTATAAGCTCCCCCGTTATATATAGGGGATAGTATATTATATAAGGACCTTATTAAGAAAGCGAGCTTATTATAGGATAAGATTCTATAGCGGTTCTCTAGGGATAATAACCTAATTAGGGACCCGCTTAAGGGCTAGGACGCCTTTAAAGCCTATTTCTAATAGGGTTATATAGCTATACCTAAGGAGGTAGAGGAGTATATTATCCGAGTTAAGTTTACTTCTCCCGGGGTAAATAGCGCCTTAATATCCTTATTAAAGGAGTATTAGGATAATATTAGCCCCTTTTTAGTTCGGCTTTATAATTATTACCTTATTATAAGTTACTTTCCTTTACCTTAGCGCTATACTAAGGTATCGATATACCCTAAGCTAGGTAAAAGGGATATAAATAGCCCTAGGTTATATAAGCTTATTATTCTCCTTTCTACCTTTTCTAAAGGGCTTAAGAGGCTAATTATATATAAGCTCTCCTAGATCCTATTTATTAAAGGGGTCCTTAACTTATAATATTATAAGGCGCTATTAAAACGCTCTATAATAAACCTTATAATAATACTTATATATAATATTAAGCTAATACTCTCCTAAAGGTAGATTATTATAATAATAATTAGGGATATATAAGGGGCGTTTAATACCGTTTTCCCTAATAAACTAATTATATAGCTATAAATCCTTAGTTTCCTACTCCTATTATTAAATCTAATAACCTCCTCCCTAATAATATAGCTAATATAGGTCCGCTTAAATAGGTTAATAACGGGTTTCTCCTCGGTAAGATATAATATACCCTAGGGCTCGCCTCTCTCGCCGGTATTATATATAATCTACCTTTTTAAACTTATTCTATAGGGTAATAATAGGTATTTCTATTATACGGACGATATTCTCTTCCTTCGTATATCTAATAGTACGGAGAAAAATATAGTATTATTAGAAACGGATATAGCGAGCGTTAACGATTAGGCTTTAAGGAATATAATATAGTTTATAGCGGAGAAAACGGAAGTTTTCTATTTCTTAAGGTATAGGGAGGCGGTATAGCCGGCTATTATAATAAGCGGTAGGTATATAAAGCCTATTATTAGTATACCCTCCTATTCTAAGGTAGCTATTGGAGGTTATAATATATAATAGTAAAGAGGATCGAGGGGATTAAAGAATAAAGAAGAGGGTTAATAGTAGTTATATTATATCGAAGTGCTTGCTTGCTTACTTCTATTACTATTCCTTTCGTCGGAGGGAATAGCTATATTTATAGTTATTCTATAGCTATCTTCTAGAGCCTTCTATTCTTTGATTTATAATATATATTATAAATCCGTATCTTTAGTTATTCCTATTGTTAGGTAGTGGAATAATATATTCTGCCGAGTAGCAAAGTAGTAGTAAAGGCTTTACGTAGCCTAAAAAGTCCACGTACTTTCTAGAACCTTCTGCTAACGTTATTGCTTACGTAATCAATGTTATATATTTTATATTAGTATATATATATATACTCTATACTAGTTATAATTATATTAGTAATACCTTATATACTCGTTTAGTTATTAAGATATTAAAGAAAGTTTGTTAAAAGAGACGAATTAGCGTTCTTTAAGCTCTTTTACTTTCTTTAGCTCTTTTCAAGCTTATTAGAGTATATATATAGCTATAACTTAGTATATATATATATTATAGTATATTATTATATTATAGACTCTCTTATATATTACGTAAGCGTTCTATAGTCTTATATAGGCGTAGAGCTTAAGGGAGGAAAAAAGAGGAGGTAAAGAGTAGTATATATCTAACTAGCTTAATTAGTAAGAACTAGCGGTTAAACGGAGAGAACGGGAAGTAAACGCTATATTTATATAATAATAAATAAGTATAGCTATAAGTTTTTCTCCGATACTCGGTTTCCTATTAAATAAGAAAGGAAGGGGTTCCGGATACTAGATAATTTAAGTAAAACGGAGTATAATTGTAATGATCCTTGCCTGAATCCCGGATTCTGGAAGTACCTATGAGTTATATATTAGCAGGTAGGGAAGTATTACCTTTAAGTCTCTGTACGTTTGTCGAGCAATATCAAGTGTTACAAGTAATCAAGAGGGATTACCCTATTATATAAAATAATACTTAGATTTACAACTAAAGACTATAAGGAAGCTATCTAATAGCAAGCCGTAAACTCCTATCCTTATATCCTTCTATTGTTTCCTATCCATAGTACGTATAGATCCTTAGATCACCGGGAGCGATAGGAGCGTTAGCTTATTTGGATTATTTGGATTATTATCGCTCCAACTATCTTAGTTATTAAGGTAATCCAACCCTAACCCTAGTTATACCGCTCTATATTCTTATATAAGAGATCCCTATCGGTCCGTTAAGGTTCCGATTTGCTAGCATATAGTTCCGCTAGCCTGTTCCTATAACCTATATATTCATAGGTTATAATATTATCTCCCTTCTATTAGTCTTTATCCCTAAAGACCTATAATATTTCCGTAAATAGTCCTACCTAATATTCTTACTCCGGATTATACCTTCCTAATTCGTTATATCTACGGGTATCCAGAAATCGCGTTCGAAGAAAACCAAGCAACGTAACCGTCTTTATCTTTCTATCGAAACTTTTAGTTTTAAGATAATACCCTATTCTCTCTATACTTCTAAAGGGTGGTTATACCGTATAATGAATAGTATTTCGCGTTATTCTACGTACGTAAAACGAGGAAAACGATATAATAGGAATAGTGTTCCTATAAATACCCGTAAGTTCTAACTATAATGATTTTCCTTATTGGTATGCTAACTTTATATAGTTTCTCGTATTTTATCGGAGGAGAAGAAGCTTCGTATATAGGAGGCTAATACGCGTAAGGAGCTTCGTAAGGCTTATCGTAAGGCGGGGGAGGCGCTTTCTCGCTTAGAGCGTCTTCGTATTTAGCGTAAGTCTTTAGTAAAGAGGAGTACGAAGTTAGTAAATACGGGATTGGAGTCGCTTAATGCTTAGGAGGAGCAGGAAGCCGAGTCTAGTATAAATACGGCTATCTCCGCAGAATCTAAAGCTACTACCGAATTATAGGAGATTAGTAGTTTTAGGGTAATAGACTTTAATACCTTCCTAGAGTCTACGGATTTATCCGCGTCTGATTTCTTCGGCTTAGGGTCTTCTGCTATTAGTAGTTCGTAACTCTAATTTTCGTATTCTTTAATCAGATTTTCGTAGATATTCTTTAGGGGTTCCTAAGTATTTTCTGAGTTATCGTATCCTTTCTATTTAATAAGGTATTGTTTTCCGCGTCCGCGTTTGCGTAAGTCGAGGATCTGTTTAACTTTGTATTGTGCTTGCTCTGGTTCGATAATGTCTGTGTCGTACGAGAGTTTTGCGTCTGCTAGTGCTGGTTCCAGAAGTAAAATATAGAAGACTAGGTATAGACGTATATATAGGATTTTAAGTTTATAATTAACTAGTGAAATTTATCGTATAATTTTATAAGGTCCGAGTTTCTTATAATCGAGTTTATCGCTAGGTCTAGTAGTTTTAATATTTTTACGGTTAAGGTAGACTTTATCTCCCTTCTATAGGATTAATCCCTTAATCCTTTTCCGATTAGCGTATTTCGTTATTTATTCTTTAACGTCCTAAAGTATACGTCGAGCATCTTCGTATAATTGCTTAATTCTTCTAACGTATTAGTCTGCCGTTTCTACGTTTCCACCTAGTAGTACTTTATAGTATACCGTAGGGTTACATCTATAGAGTAGGAAGAATAATGATTTTCCTATACTTATTATATCTACGCTATTATAGGCGAATTATACCGTAGGTAAGAGTTCGACCTAATTATCTTATTTATAGTTAACGTAGTATCGTAGATATTATTCTATAATCTGGTTAGTATATTCTATTTATCCGTCTATCTAAGGATAAAATGCCGTAGATATACGTTATATCGTTCCGAGGTATTTAGTAAGTAAGATCTAGAATTTTAATATAAATTTTCTATCTCTATCTAATATAATTTCCTAAGGTATTCTATAGTTAGCGATAATAATACGGAGGAATATATATACGAGTTCTTCTGCGGTACTACTTTCTTTATATAGTAGGAAGTATACGTACTTGCTTAGTCTGCAAACCACTACTAAGATACTATCGTACTGCACCTAAGTTAAGGGTTCTCGTAAAAGGGGTAACTTAGTAATAAAGTCTAGACTAATAGATAACTAAATAGTCGTAGGTACTAGTAGAGGTTATAATAGTCCGTAAGGTTTATACCGTTCCGTCTTATTTCGTTTATATATATCGTAGTTATTAACGATATTTATAACTCGTTTCTTAAGGTTCGGTGGGTTCTAATAACGTTAGATCCTTTTATAGGTTGCTCTAATTCCTTAATATCTATATACTAGTATACTATAGATGCTTCTAATATAATCGTTTTATTCGGGTATTATTATACTATCGAGGTTAGGTATTTCTCCTTCGATATATAGGGTTACGCTAAGTTCTTTAGTAATAGATAGTATAGTAAAATTGCCTTCCGAATCTTCCCTAAAGATTACTATAATATCCTAGTCTTTGCTATTACTATCCTTATAGTCTAACCGTCTGCTAAGAGCGTCTATTTATTCGTTTTCTTTGCCTTTACGGTAGATAATCTTAAAGTCGAATTCTAATAGAAATTCGTACTATCTAACTTATCGTTTATTAAGCTGCTTTATTAAGGTAAATACCTAAAGGTTCTTATAATCCGTATATATAAGGATTTATTATTTTACGCCGATAAGGTAGTATTACTATTCCCTAAAGGCTTCTATTATTACTATAAGTTCTTAATCGGGCGTTCCGTAGTTAAGTTCTAGTCCGTTTAGCTTCTTACTAAAGTTACTAACTATCCGTAGTCGTCCTTTATCGTCTCGTTATCCGAGTTATCCACCGAGTATATAATCTAATACGTCTATCTCGATCTCGAAAACTTTATCTTAGTCTGCTTCGACTAGGATTAGTTCTAATATAACTATATCCTTAATTATACTAAAGGCTTTCTATACCTAATCGTTCCAGTTAAAGGTAATATCCTTTTTCGTAAGTTCCGTAAGTAGTACTATAATACTATTATAGTTCTTAATAAATTATCGGTAGAAGTTAGTATAGCCTAAGAAGGCTTTAACGTCCTTAATATTCTAAGATATAGGCTAGTCCCTAACTGCCTATACTTTATCTTTCTATATTCGTATATACCCTAGTATAATAGTATATCCGAGGTAGTTAACTTCTTAAGTATTCTAGTTGCATTTAGTAGGTTCTACTAAAATCTTATTATCTTAGAGGATTTATAGGATTATCGTAACGTACTTCTAGTATTCTTCGAATATCTTTAAGTAAATAAGGATATCGTCTAGGTAAGCGATTATAAAATAGTCGAGGTATTCGCGTAAGATAAAGTTCATTATTTCCTGGAATAATATAGGGGCGTTAGTAAATCCGAATAGCATAATAAGATATTCGAAATATCCGTAGTATATTCTAAACGCTATTTTCTATTCTTCTCCGGGTTTAATACAAATATACGTATATCCTTCTTTAAGGTCGAGGGCTGTAAACTATTAGGCTCCTCTAAGTTTATCCCTAAGTTCTTTAAAGAGAGGTAAGGTATTATAACCCACGGTTATGCAGGTCACAGGAACAGGCCAGCGCAACTATATACTAGCAAATCGGAACCTTAACGGACCGATAGGGATCTCTTATATAACCAAGTTACACGGGATAATATAGTTAGGGTTAGGGTTATACGAACTAATTAGGAATAGATCGTTAAGATTATTAGATAATCTAGTAGAGCCGGATTATTAAGATCGCGAGATAATCCAGATAATCTAGGGTTAAATAGGGTATTCAACGCAGAACAACGGAAGAATATAAGGACGATGGATTTCCTAGCTATTAGATAGTTTCCCTTATAATCTTTAGTTGTAAATCTAAGTATTATTTTATATAATAGGGTAATCCCTCTTAATTACTTATAACACTTAATATTGCTCGACAAACGTACGGAGACTTAAAGGTAATACTTCCCCGCCTGCTAATATATAACTTATAGGTACTTCCAGAATCAGGGATTCAGGTAAGGATTATTATATTTTCACAACTCTTATTCAGGACGGTCTACATATACCTCTTAGGCAATATTAAGTATAGTAATAGCTCCTTAAACTCCTACCCCGTCCACCTTAGGCGAAGGACGTCGCTAGGTTATAACTTAGGAAGATATAATACGCTAATTAATCGAACTTACTTAGCAACTCGCTATACTCCGATAGGCTTAGGAGCAGCAGAATCGCACTATCTATAGGCAGGCTTAACAGCTCGAACAATACTAAGCTACGGCTATTATACCCCTAGCGCCTATTATTTAGAATACCGGTAACGGCTATAAGATAGATAAACCTGCTATATACGACGGCAACTAGAAAACGCTTTAAGGGTTCCTTACCTATTATAAGGCGTACTTCCTATATAACGCAGCATAATTCACCACCGAACCCGATAAAGTTATCCTAGCCGGTATACGACTCGAAAAGGACGTACTTATCTAGTACGAACCCTTACTTCGTAACTATATTAAACACCTAGGTAACCTCGATTAACGTAAGACGACTATTAAGAATATATTCGACTTATTCGTAGGATTCGAATATATCCTTAAGGAAATATTTAGCGATCCTAACGAAGAACGGACTATAGTATAATAACTTATAGAACTTAAGTAGAATAAGTCTGCTTTAGCCTATACGGTCCGCTTTAAGCAACTCTTAATACGCCTCCCTTAGGAAGATAAGAACCTTATAGAATACTATTATAGAGGACTTAAGGATAAGGTTAAGGACGAAATCTCTAAGCAGGATTAGCCCGAAGACTTTATAATATTTAGTAATAACGCTATCCGTATTAATAACCGTCTCTACGAAAGATATATAGAGAAAAGCAAGAAAGGAGGAAGCTATACTATATAGAGGAATTACGCTAGTATAGGATAGCGGATTTAATAAATAACTAACCGTAGCTTCTAGTAATAAGGTATAGTAGTTAGCGGTACTATATACGTAGGACCTATAGAGCTCGACGCAGCTTAGCGTAAACCTATAAGCAAGGAATACTTTAACTATAGCAAGACAGGCTACTTCGCACGAGAATGCCGATAACCTAAGAAACCCAGAGAATTTAAGAAAGTCCCCGAAGGACGATAAGCCAATATTATGATACGCGAGACCACAGACTCCACTCCCAGCTAAAACCAGCTTCTAAAGCAAGCGTCGAACGACTCCGATCACGGACTCCTTAACTAGACCTTCTATTATAAGGACAATTATATAACGCACCTCTCGGTAAAGTAAGGCTTAGGATAGTTCCCTTAGAAACCTTATAAGGAACGATAAATTATAGTTACCTAGAGAATACCCCTTCTAACGGATAACGGTCTATTCGAAAGACTAGTAATAAAGCAGTAAGCCTAGCTTATTAGGGAATACCCCTACTAATATAATATAAAAGGGTATAAACTACCTAGCGAAACGGATATCTCGTAGAGTAATATTACGGAAATTATAGAATAATAGGAAACGCTCTATATTAGTTAGAATACTAGCACCTAAACTATTAATAAAGAAACAAGCTTAGAACTAGAAAGCTTTATAAACGAAGATACCGATAAAGGAGACGTATACTACTTTATCTATAGTATTATATTTAGAGAATTATTCAGGATAATAACCTATTAAGACGAAACCCCCCTCGTATAGGAAGACGCGCGAATTAATTACCTCTACGAAAAACACTACCAGATCGTATAGTTTGCCTATATTATATATAATTACAGATAATACTTTAAACATAAGGTAACCAACGAATAGTTCCCCACGCGCAAGATAGGGTATAGCATTATCGCCTATAACAACGATAACAGCGACTATTACAAAGTACTCAGAACAAGGGGAAACTACGCTAATATTAGCCTCATATATAACACCCCCTACGAATATACCATACGATAAGTAAAATGGTACTAATGCACGATACCCCAGTACGCACCTTACGCGCAAGAGAAAGCGCTCGACTAGCATAGAATACGCGAACAGAAACAAAGGGAAAAGCTCGCAAAGCCTACGCACGCAGAACCTACGCACTATAGCTTCTACAAGCGCGCCGACTACATAGAACACCTAGCGGATAAAGCGCGCACCTACTATAACCTCAAGGATAATCAGCCCGGAGTATAGACTCCGTATACCGAAGAAGAAAATTAAGCGCGCTTATAGCGATAGGCCGTAGTATATATATAATACGGAATATAATAAGCTAAGAACCTAGTATAGATAGTAGCTCTTAGAGTATAGTAAGAATAGCAGAACCTAAAAGGCAAAGATCGCCTATAAGGGATAGTAAGCGATTAGGACTTACGATAAAGTCCCTCTACGCGATAGACAGCTCGACGTACGAATATTTGAAAATCGTAGTACGAATCAACGACAAATACTATATAGCACTCCTAGATAGCGGAGCATAAAGAAACTTTATATCCCTAAGCGTTATTAATAGAGAACGGATACCTTAGAAGAAGAAGATAGAACCCTATAAACTTAGCACTATAGAAGGTATAGAAGTCGCTTACGGCTAAGGTATTATCGATATAGAATCTAATTAATTACTAGTTATAATCTATAGACGTATAATACTAATAAACTTCGATATTACGGATACCGTATAATACGAGCTAATCTTAGGTATACTATAGTTAAGAAAGGAAAATCCTCGAATCGATTAAACTAATAGCTATATTTTATAGGATAAAGCGGATACCTAAGAAGCGGTTGCAATTAAAGGCGTAGGATCGGATTTAGTTACTAAGCGATACCTAGATAATAGGGGCTTAAACGAATTTATATATACCTCTAAATCGAGAAGAGCTAAGATAATAGCTACCCTAGGATATAATAAACCTCGATAGCTTATAAAGAAGGATCTAATAATAGTTAGTACCTAATAAAAGAAGGGATACGGCAGATCAGGATATAATATAATAGGATTCTATAGATAGCAGGATATATTATCGCGATAAGTTTAAGAAGGAACTAAGTATATATAACGATATCTCCTTATAATAGCAACTATATAAAACGAAGATATATTTAAAGACCTCTCCGGTATACTAGAAGAGTATCGGAAGTTTATAAAACTATTTTAAGGAAAATTCGATAATAGCCTATTAGAGTATAGCCTATACGACTACGAGATCCTACTTAAAGAAGGAGAATAACTAAAGTTTTTTCCTATCTACGGATTAGATAAGGATAAACTTAAAGCACTTAGAGAATATATCGACGAAAATCTTAAGAAAGGCTATATTAGACCCTCCTATTCACCAGCAGGATACCTAATCCTATTTATACTAAAGAAAAACGGCAAACTACGACTATATATTAACTATCGGCAACTTAACGATATTACGATTAAGAATCGGTACCCCTTACCTCTCTTTAAGGAACTTAGAGATAGACTTAGAGGAGCCTAATAGTTTATAGCCCTCGACCTTAAAGAAGGATATACGTATATTCGTATTAAACCCGGAGAAGAATAGAAAATAGCGTTTAGAATATACTATAGATATTTCGAATATCTTATTATACTATTCGGACTTACTAACGCCCCCGTATTATTCTAGGAAATAATAAACTTTATCTTACGTAAATACCTCGACTATTTTATAATCGCTTACCTAGACGATATCCTTATTTACTTAAAGATATTCGAAGAACACTAAGAGCACGTTATAATAATCCTATAAATCCTCTAAAACAATAAGATTTTAGTAGAACCTACTAAATATAATTAGAATACTTAAGAAGTTAACTACCTCGGATATACTATTATACCAGGGTATATATAAATATAGAAAGATAAAGTATAGGTAGTTAGGGACTAGCCTATACCTTAGAATATTAAGGATATTAGAGCCTTCTTAAGCTACGCTAACTTCTACCGATAATTTATTAAGAACTATAGTAGTATTATAGCACTACTTACAGAACTTACGAAAAAGGATACCACCTTTAACTAGAACGAATAGGTATAGAAAGCCTTTAGTATAATTAAGGACGTAGTTACGTTAGAACTAATCCTAATCGAAGCAGACTAAGATAAAGTTTTCGAGATCGAAATAGACGTATTAGATTATATACTCGGTAAATAACTCGGATAACGAGATAATAAAGGATAACTACGGATAATCAGCAACTTTAGCAAGAAGTTAAATAGACTAGAACTTAACTATAGAACGCCCGATTAAGAACTTATAGTAATAGTAAAAGCCTTTAGGGAATAGTAATACTACTTTATCGGCGCAAAACAACAAATTCTTATATATACGGATTATAAGAACCTTCAGGTATTTACCTTAACAAAGCAGCTTAATAAACGATAAGTTAGATAGTACGAATTTCTATTAGAATTCGACTTTAAGATTATCTACCGTAAAGGCAAAGAAAACAAACGAGCAGACGCTCTTAGCAGACGGTTAGACTATAAGGATAGCAATAGTAAAGACTAAGATATTATAGTAATCTTTAAGGAAGATTCGGAAGGTAACCTTACTATACTATCTATTACTAAGGAACTTAATATAATACTACGTATTAAAGGAGAAATACCTAACCTCGATAACCTAATAATATTAGAATAAAACGACTATATCAGAAGTATCTATAGCGCACTAGTATATAGATACTAAGGAATTAGAGCAACCTATAAAAGGATCTAATATTATTAGAATCCACTAAACCTTAAGAAACGAGTTATAGATATCGTTAATAATTATAATATATATAAACGGAATAAAATAGAGCAATATAAACCTTACGGACTACTATAACCTCTACTAGTACCTACGACTATTTAGTTATCTATTAGTCTAGACTTTATTACTAAACTACCCCTCTTACGAGAACCCTTAACTTAGGTGCAGTACGATAGCATCCTAGTAGTAGTTTATAGATTAAGCAAATACGTATACTTCCTACTATATAAAGAAAGTAGTACCGCAGAAGAACTCGTATATATATTCCTCCGCATTATTATCGCTAACTACGGAATACCTTAGGAAATTATATTAGATAGAGATAGAAAGTTTATATTAAAATTCTGGATCTTACTTACTAAATACCTCGGAACGATATAACGTATATCTACGGTATTTTATCCTTAGATAAACGGATAAATAGAACGTATTAACTAGATTATAGAATAGTATCTACGATACTACGTTAACTACGAATAAGATAATTAGGTCGAACTTTTACTAACCGCGTAGTTCGCTTATAATAGTATAGATACAACGAGTATAGGAAAATCACTATTCTTCCTACTCTACGGATATAACCCTACGGTATACTATAAAATACTACTAGGTGGAAACGTAGAAACGGCAGACTAATACGCCAGAAGAATCAAGCAATTATACGAAGATACTCGATGTATACTTTAGGACGTTAAAGAACAAATAACGAAATATACTAATTAGAAAAGGATTAAGGGACTAATCCTATAGAAGGGAGATAAAGTCTACCTTAACCGTAAAAATATTAAAACTACTAGACCTAGCGATAAACTCGACTATAAGAAACTCGGACCCTATAAAATTATATAATAAATTTCCCTAGTTAACTATAAACTCGAAATCCTATATATACGTCTATACCCGGTCTTCTATATTTTACTTCTAGAACTAGCACTAGTAGACGCAGAACTCTTATATAATATAGATATTATCGAACTAGAATAAGCATAATACGAAGTTAAATAAATCCTCGACTTATATAAACGTAGACGCGGAAAATAATACCTTATTAAATAGAAAGGATACGATAACTTAGAAAATACTTAGGAACCCCTAAAGAATATCCACGAAGATCTAATTAAAGAATACGAAAATCAGCGAACAACTTAGTAATAGATAGAATTAGAAAACTTACTAACGATTAGACGAACCCCCTCTATTAGAAGCGCTAACTAGATCTAACGACCTACTAAAATCTATAGTAGACTAGTCTACGGTATTAAACTCCTATATTAGCGAATCAGGAAACGCTTTAGGCAAAGGACCCGCCGGCACCGAAACTGCCGCCTCCTTTTTAGCCTCCTTACGCTCTATACGATCCAACTCCTCTACAGAATCCAGGCCCCGGCGAATAGCCCGTGCTATCTTCTCCCTCTATATCTTTTTCTGCTTACGAAGGCGATCCATACGCACGTCTAAAGTACGACAAGCCTCGTCCAGTTCCTCCATCTTATCCTTAATCTTCTAATAGTGCCGAGAGATAGCACGAATATTAGACGGAGAAGGACCTAGTATATCGCAGCGAGATTTATTTAAACGAACACACTTAGTATAGCGGTCGGAATATATCGCGGAAATCTAATAAGAAGAAAGCCCCCGTTCCTCGTAGTTAGAGCAGGTCGGCATCTCTATATAATACTCCAGAATAGATTAAAGAAGAAGGTTACGCTTAACGGTTTTAGGAGTAACTAACGAAGAAATCTTTCGAGAACGACTTTTATTAATTCTTAACGATATAATAAATTAGGAAGGTATAATCCGAAGTAAGAATATTAGGCAGGACTACTTACGGAAATACTATAAGTCTTTAGGGATAAAGACCGATAGAAGGGAGATAATATTATAACCTACGGTTATATAGGTTATAGGAATAGGCTAGCGCAACTATATACTAGCAAATCGGAACCTTAACGGACCGATAGGGATCTCTTATATAACCAAGTCATACGGGATAATATAGTCAGGGTTAGGGTTATACGAACTAATTAGGAATAGATCGTTAAGATTATTAGATAATCCAGCAGAGCCGGATTATTAAGATTACGAGATAATCTAGATAATCTAGGGTTAAATAGGGTATTTAACGCAGAATAACGGAAGAATATAAGGACGATGGATTTCCTAGCTATTAGATAGTTTCCCTTATAATCTTTAGTTATAAATCTAAGTATTATTTTATATAATAGGGTAATCCCTCTTAATTACTTATAATACTTAATATTACTCGATAAACGTACGGAGACTTAAAGGTAATACTTCCCCGCCTGCTAATATATAACTTATAGGTACTTCTAAAATCAGGGATTTAGGCAAGGATTATTATATAAGGGGTACCGATTCTTAATTATAATATCGTTAAGTTGCCGATAGTTAACGTATAATCGTAGTTTGCCGTTTTTCTTTAGTATAAACAGGATTAGGTATCCTATTAGTAAATAGGAGGGTTTAATATAGCCTTTTTTAAGATTTTCGTCGATATATTCTCTAAGTGCTTTGAGTTTATCCTTATCTAATCTGTAGATAGGAAAGAACTTTAGTTATTCTCCTTCTTTAAGTAGGATCTCGTAGTTATATAGGCCGTGCTCTAGTAGGCCGTTATCGAATTTTCCTTAAAATAGTTTTATAAACTTCCGATACTCCTTTAGTATACCGGAGAGGTCTCTAAACGTATTTTCGTCTTATATAGTTACTATTATAAGGAGATATCGTTATACGTACTTAGTTCCTTCTTAAACTTATCGCGATAATATATCCTACTATCTATAGAATCCTATTATATTATATCCTAATCTGCCGTATCCCTTCTATATCGTATTAATAGGGGTGTTCCCTAATAAGCTAGGCTTGCTGCTCTATTACTAGTCTTTCGAATAGACCGTTATCTATAAAGGGGGGTATTCTCTAGGTAACTATAATTTATCGTTCCTTGCGAGGTTTCTAAGGGAACTATCCTAAGCCTTGCTTTACCGAGAGGTACGTTATACAATTATCCTTATAATAGAAGGTCTAGTTAAGGAGTCTATAATCGGAGTCGTCCGACGCTTGCTCTAGAAGCTGGTTTTAGCTAGGAGTAGGGTCCGCGGTCTCGCGTATTATAATATTAGCTTATCGTCCTTCGGGGACTTTCTTAAATTCTCTAGGTTTCTTAGGTTATCGGCATTCTCGTGCGAAGTAGCCTGTCTTGCTACAGTTAAAGCATTCCTTACTTATAGGTTTACGTTAAGCTACGTCGAGCTCTATAGGGCCTAAGTATATAATACCGCTAACTGCCGTACCCCGTTGCTAGAAGCTACGGTTAGCTATCTATTAAATCCGCCGTCCTATATTAGCGTAATTCCTCTATATAGTATAGCTTCCTTCTTTCTTACTTTTCTCTATATGTCTTTCGTAGAGACGGTTATCGATACGGATAGCGTTATTACTAAATATCGTAAAGTCTTCGGGCTAGTCCTACTTAAAGATTTCGTCCTTAACCTTATCCTTAAGTCCTCTATAGTAGTATTCTATAAGGTTCTTATCTTCCTAAGGGAGGCGTACTAAGAGTTACTTAAAGCGAACCGTATAGGCTAAAGCAGACTTATTCTATTTAAGTTCTATAAGTTGCTATACTATAATCCGTTCTTCGTTAGGATCGCTAAATATTTCCTTAAGGATATATTCGAATCCTACGAATAAGTCGAATATATTCTTAGTAGTCGTCTTACGTTAATCGAGGTTACCTAGGTGTTTAATATAATTACGAAGTAAGGGTTTATACTAGATAAGCGTATCCTTCTCGAGTCGTATACCGGTTAGGATAACTTTATCGGGTTCGGTAGTAAATTATACTACGTTATATAGGAAGTATACCTTATAATAAGTAAGGAACCCTTAAAGCGTTTTCTAGTTACCGTTATATATAGTAGGTTTATCTATCTTATAGCCGTTACCGGTGTTCTGAATAATAGGCGCTAGGGTTATAATAGCCGTAGTTTGGTATTATTCGAGCTATTAGGCCTGCCTATAGATAGTACGATTCTACTATTCCTAGTTCTACCGGAGTATAGCGAGCTATTAGGTAAGTTCGATTAATTAGCGTATTATATCTTCCTAAGTTATAACCTAGCGACGTCCTTCTCCTAAGGTAGACGGGGTAGGAGTTTAAAGAGCTATTACTATACTTAATATTGCCTAAGAGGTATACGTAGACCGTCCTAAATAAGAGTTATAAAAATATAATAATCCTTACCTAAATCCCGGATTCTGGAAGTACCTATAAGTTATATATTAGTAGGTAGGGAAGTATTACCTTTAAGTCTCTATACGTTTATCGAGCAATATTAAGTATTATAAGTAATTAAGAGGGATTACCCTATTATATAAAATAATACTTAGATTTATAACTAAAGACTATAAGGAAGCTATCTAATAGTAAGCTATAAACTCCTATCCTTATATCCTTCTATTGTTTCCTATCTATAGTACGTATAGATCCTTAGATCACCGGGAGCGATAGGAGCGTTAGCTTATTTGGATTATTTGGATCATTATCGCTCCAACTGTCTTAGTCATCAAGGTGATCCAACCCTAACCCTGGTTATGCCGCTCTGTGTTCTTATATAAGAGATCCCCATCGGTCCGTTAAGGTTCCGATTTGCTAGCATATGGTTCCGCTGGCCTGTTCCTGTGACCTGCATGTTCATGGGTTATAATAATAATATAATAATAATAATATTATTATTATTATTAGAAGAGCCGCTTATATAATAAGCTTAGAAATATAATAAAAATTAATAAGGCTATTATCGAGAACGATAATATTATCTTTTAATAGCTAGTATTTATAAGTATAGAACTAGGAGTAGCTTAAATAGGTTTAGTACGAAGGCAGGGGCGGCTTATTATATAATAGCGCGCTTATAATAGATAGCTAGATTTAGCTATAGCTATAATAGTAGAGAGATTCTTTCTTTTCTTCCTTTTATACACTTATTTTAATCTATACGGTTACTACTTACTTATACTATTATAAGATGCTAGTTTTGCTAGTTGCAATTTAGGTTCTATTACTTGTTAAGGTAATCGGTTTTTTCGTTTAATTCTTTAACTAAGTATAGAATTAAGTATTTAGAGAGTCCGGCTAGAGAGATATTTCGAGTAGGATTAATAAACTTAAAGTTCTTTAGTAGCTCGTTATTAGCTATTACGAACTTAGCATTACTCGTAGCCGAATTAATAATAGTTAGCTTGCTAGTATTATTAGTTATAGTTTCGCGAGGAAAGGTGAGTTTAAAAGAGATTTAAGAGGTTTTAACGGATTAAAAAAGATAAGAGTAATCTACTTTAAAAATAATTATTTTTAAGGGTTCTTTAATAAACGATTAACTAATTGAACGCCAACTAATCGTACGTGAAATGCAGTAAGTTCGTATATTCTAAAGGTTGGTTGATTAAATAACTAAGTATAACTATCTCGGAGGGGCTTTGGTGGTGTGAATATATGCTGAGCATATGCCGGCTTAGCTTTAGTCAACAGTGTGCCGGCAGGCACGGATTTATAAGGGTATCTAGAACAATATACACAGAAGTCTTAATGCAATCGTAACTAACATTATCTGTGTGCTTCTTCCTTTTCTCTCTCTCTTATCTTTTAGGTTTAATAATAGCAATGTTCGTCAGCTTATAAAGCCTCAGCATAGCTCGCGGGCTAACGGAAGTAAGTGTTTACTTGATCCTTGCCTTTGAAAAGAGCATTCTTCTAATTCTATATCCAAAGAAAGACTCTGGCATTCGTCATTGGGTTGCCAGGAATCACTCGCGCTCGGTATAATGGCGGATTCGGACCGACAAGTCCGCTCGTTGCTGAGATGAAAAGGACAGATCTTTGACATGCCTTGATTTCATTTCATCTCCACGCTGTCTGCCAAGCGACCCACTTCCCACGGTCCCACAGGCTGCCTATGATACGACACCCACGGTGTTATCCCCGCGGGGAGAAGTTGGATACCATTCGCTTTGTGGATTGGATTTCTGGGGGAAATGCAAATGGATGGGGTCTCCGGCCACCCCGCCAAAGGTTTAAGAGATGGTGACTTGGCCAATGATGGAAGGGAGTCGAGCCAGCAACGTGTGAGTCGCTCAGTGTTCATGTTGTTGATGCTGCCCCATGGGCAAGAAGTCGACCTCGGATGCAGCGGGGGTATCATTGGGCGCATGGCCTCCCTTCTGCAACCTTGATTCCTAATAAGAAGTGGCCTGCTTTTCTAGCCCGTTGTCAGGCTGTGCTGTCCAACAAGGAACGACACGAAGACAACGACCCGCCAGACCCCGAGCGCCCGGGGTAGGTGAGGCTCCATTTTCCCCCAGCCGGGGATTCTGTCGCTCTCGATCTCATTGATGGAAGAAATCTGGAGTGGGTGGAGCCACTGGAGTCACCCCACTTGCAGGCGACAGACTGGCAACCAGAGAAAAACACCGGCCAGGTATCCTCACATGCTTGGACAACACGTTACTTTACTGTTCGTTGTAGCCGTGCAAGCGTCACGGTCAAGGGCGATACACAGGATCATGGTACTCTCAGCTGTTAAACACAAGCCGCGGTGGCCTTTTCCCTCCTGCTCGGGAGATTCATATACCAAGCTCCAGCCCACACTATGATTAAGACGTCCCGCGTCAATAAAGCCTCAGAGACACAATAACTTGATCATTTAACCGAACATGTCAGATGCAAGAATAGCTCCTGCCTGCATGCTACGTAGAGCATGGATTAACAGTACAATACATTGTGGGTTGATCGGCATCCGCAGGTCGAGAAGCGCCGTACGCTCCCTTGCGGTCACCCAAGGCGCATCGTGCCCTTGTAGCCGCGCGCCCCCCCTTTGATGGTTCCTTACATCGAATCCGGGATTTCGCCCAGCTTCTCTTCGGTTGCCACGCACTGTGCCTTGCCTGTGGTCTCCTACACTGATTATATACCGCTCTGGGCCCCCTCGAGAACCCAATTAGTTTTATCTTCTCTCGTTTATCCACACAAGTTCTACTTGTTCAGCACCCTCCTCCAGTTCCGACTTTACACCAGACAGAAAGAGGTTTATCTGGACTGCTCAAACGCAGGTCATGGCGATCCTGGGACCGAAGTCATTCGCATGGTAAGATACTGACACCACGATCCTACACACCTCAGGAGTGTTCCCTTCGTCCTTCTCTAAACAGGCTGGACATTTAGGTTTTGCGCCTTGTCGGCGGCATTGTGCAACTCTTACTATGGATTTGATGCATCGGTATGTCCTTTATCAAATGCCTACCAACTCAGAAAAATGCTCTAACAAGGCATGTAGGTCTATAATGCAGTACAAGGCATCGATGACTGGGTTGACTGGATGGGCAACCCGGGGACTGAGACCATCGGTGGCATCAATACAGCCTACTCTATATGTGCTATCGTCAGCGGCTGTAAGTTACCTTCAAGCTGAACCTCTCCGAGCTTATGGGAACTGTTCTAATGACCGAGCCTCAACCTGATAGGGTTCATCGCCGCTCCTACCGCTGATATCCTAGGCCGCAAAGTGGCAATGGCCATTGGCACTGTCCTCATCATGGTCGGTGCCATACTCGAAACATTTACGAAGAGACATACACTCGGCATGTTCATTGCTGGCCGTGCTATCATTGGCCTTGGTCAAGGCATTGCTCTTTGTAAGGACACGCGAGACCTTGAGTGTACAGAGAACTGGCTGGAAATGCTGACATTTGACGCAAGCTGCCGGGCCCTCATATATCGGCGAAATCACACCGCACAGGATTCGTGGCATTGTCATGACATTTTGGCAAGTCAGTTACAGCATCGGCCTTTTCTTTGCCTTTTGGATCAACTACGCCTGCACCAAGTATAAGTCGCAACTCCCAGTAAACTGGGACTGGAGGATCGTCTGCATATTTCAACTCCTCGTCCCTATATATGTGCTCTCGGTTCTTCCCTTCCTGCCGGGATCCCCAAGATGGTAAGCAAGCACATGCTATCGACTCATGTCTTCTGTCCAAGCGTTGCGGGTTGCTCGCAAGAACCACTGTGTTCTAGGACGAGGGGGCGTCGAACGACCCAGGTTTGCTTCAAGCACTATCTGCACTTGATATATAACTGACCTATTCTCCTTGCAGGTTCATCAAACATGGACAGGTGGAGAAAGCCCGCAGTGCTCTGGTCGCGACACGGCCAACCCCAGAGGAGGCCGAAGAGGAGCTACAATCCATCATACAGGCTGTTGAATTCGAGAGAATGAGCACCGAGACATCAGCCGGCTATTCTGCCCTATGGAAAGACAAGTCGGTTCGCAAGCGGTTGCTGCTCGCCATCGGAATGAATGCTGGCCAGCAGCTTACTGGCCAAGGCTCCTTGAGCACCTACTCGACCAAGATCTACGAGAAAGTCTTCAAATCATCCTCAACCATTGCCTTGATCAACGCATTGAACGCCACCTGCTCGATCCTCTTCTGTCTTAATGTCACTTGGGTGGTTGAGCGATGGGGCCGCAAGATTCTTTTCATCGTCGGCGGTATGTGCACTTACCTGACTCCCGAGTCTATCACCCATGTTGGCAAAACAGAATGCCCTTTCGCGATTCGTCGATAGCTAACAGCATCTATATTCAGGTCTGGGAATGGCATGTTGTATGGTACGTATTCGAAACGACGATGACCTCTCCAATACCATAAGCCCTTGCAACACGTACCAGTCATCACAAAAGCTTAGCCCAACACTCTAGTGCTATCTATCTCTCCCATTTGTAGCAAGTCCCACCATACTGACTGTTTTCTATAGCTTATTGTCGCAAGTGTTGAGACCCAGACACCCAACCTGCCGGACGGAAGCAAAACGGAATCCGTTGGCATCGCCATTGTCTTCCTCCTTTTCCTCTTCATTTTCTTCTATAAGCCATCATGGGGCGCTGTGACGTGGATCTGGACATCCGAGATCTTCAGTCTCAACGTCCGCGCCCAAGGCGTGGGCATGGCCGGCCAGACGCAGAACATTGCGAACGCGATTGTCCAGCAATTCTTCCCCACTTTCCTGAACAACTGCGGATTTTATGCATTCTACAGTCAGTCTCAGCTTTCCATCGGTTTTATTTGTCTCGCGGGTCGCAATAGTCGCTGACGTACTTTTTTCTCACACCAGTGTTCGCCGGCATCAACTGCCTCCTTGTGCTCTATGTCTTTTTCCTCATCCCAGAGACTAAAGGTGTCCCCCTAGAGGAGATGGACAAGCTATTTGGCGGTGTCAGCCATGTCCAGGGTGGAGCAGAGATTCTACATGAAGATCACGATCAGATTGATCACACCAAGCCAGAGAGTGACCACAGCAGTACCCATGGTGTCACTGTCCACCAGGCATAGTCAGTGGTAAATTGATACACTAATGTGGTAGTGGTCAAGCTACGGCTGAAGCGCGCTTGTAACGCGAGATGTTCGATTTCTTGGTAATTTATGGTTTGGCAGCATAGAGCATTGGACGGATAGAAACATATAAAGATATCATAACTATAGCCTCGGGCCACACTTAGAATGGTCAATGAAACGTAACGATTCAAACGCTTTGGTGCAATCATAGTTGCTGGCTTGTGGCTGATATTTTGGTAGAAGTTAGTTGTCAGTATTGGATTAGTTCTCCGGCGACTCCGTGTGTGAGACTACACTAAGCATATAGTCGCATTGTGTGTACTATGTAATCGCATTGGCTGAGGTAAATCCGGAAAACTGTGAGTCCTCACGGTATTTTAGGCACGCATTGTAGTCCAAATGTGCTTAGTTGAACGCATTGCGGTATAAGTATAGTAAACAATAATGATACCGCCAGGCACATTGCTATATATTATATCATCTCTTGGTTTGACAAGAGTCTAAAGCATGCGGTCACTAATCATGCAAAATCAGAATATGTAAATATAGACGGCGTACTGTTCGTTCAACCAATCAAGGGTCCGGTCCTCCACACCCCGCTCAGCCAAAACGCTACTCCGTCACATCCAATTCTGGGTAGTGTCTGTATATTCCCATGCTATATTGTTGACGCTTGTCGCTGGCCAAGTATGCCCTGATGCGTGGTCTCTCCTTCACAGCACCATAGAGCGCAAAGACGCCATCGTAGTCACCCGAATCTCGTAGCTTCTTCAAGGCTTTTGGAAACATGAATTGGATGCCGTCAATGCACTGGTGTTATTAGTGTCAGAGTGTATATTCTCCTTTCTAGGCCAGCCAAGGATGGCGTGCGCCCCGCCGGAGGGGGAATGATAATCAACGTACCTGGAAAAGGACCAAGTCGGCGTACGTCAACTTTCCGCCGTATAACCAGGGTCCATCGCCACTCGATTTGCTCTTCAGCACTCGCTGGAAGTAACCAAGGAACTTCGGAAGACGATTGGCAACATAGTCTTTGCTTTTGCGTAGACTCTCTTCTTTCTGATCCTCATAGTACAGGCTAGAATCAGGCGAGCAGTGAGCGGTCAATGTTCAGAATGGCTGTGTTGTAAGACCAGGAAATATGATAGGGAATAAGACTCACCCAGATCCAATGGGATGATGACAGTCGTGGACCTCGTTGCTCAGACCGTCCAGTGCGGTCAGGGCCAATTCGTTGACGACAAAAATGCCGTGTGCATCTTCATCGCCGGGCTTGGGCGCAAGTCCCAACTTTGGGCCCAGGTAGAGAAGGATGTTGGGAGTCTGGTTGATGACCAAATTCCCATGCTTGAGCATTGGCGGGGCAAACAAAGGGGGATTCAGATCATCGCCGACATTGGAAGGATCAATGCGAGCCAGCACCTCGTTCACGCCATCCTGCTTATGTGCTGAGTCCGTATACTCTACGGCGGCCTCCTCAAAAGCCAAGCGAATGTGTTCACCTCGACCGGGGATTCCAGGCCAATAGATGAGCTGATAAGGAGCATCCCCAGACGCTGGCATGGTGAAGCGAATCAAACTTCGGGGTTGCTGTTACAAGACAAGAAGGGCGAATTTTGGCGTTTGTAAAGGACAAGGGATTTTGAGCGCGGCACCAACCTTGCGCTGACCAGCACCGATGGACTGTGAGAGTTCACTGTGGAGCGGTGAAGAATCATTGGACGAGCGCACACAACGGGAAGCGTGACAGTCAACTCAGCTTGCATTGTTCACACAAGAATATCGGGGGGATTCTAGCTACAAGTGCTTACCTAAAATTGCAACAATACTATGTAAGCAAGCAATTATGCGGGGTTGTGTCATAGTTACGCTGTTGCGGGAGCCTATCAAGGTACAAGTATACAGGGTTGTATCATAGTGTTGTGGCGGGCTATGAGCTCATGAAGTTCCCGAGCCTATTGCTCTCTATACATAGTCAGATGTCAGATAGGAGACAGGAAAAAGGAAAAAAAGGATCGTGTACCTATTAGCACATGAAAACTGTCAGATGGACTACTACACTACGTGATTAAAAAAAAAAATAGATTGTATAGTGGTTTTATCGTAAATATGGCTTACATCTAACAATTACAGCAAACCCTGTGCAGACGATGGAAATACTGTGAGCCCTCGATCCATTATTTACGGCCACCAAGCATTGTGCATCCAAAAGTGGTGGCGACGCTTGACGAGGCTCTTGGATGCTCAAGATGACCACATCACTTTGACGCGCCAAGCATGTGGTCTGGTAAAAGAGACGTATTCTATATAGAAGCAGGGTGATATAAGAATAATGCATAGCGAACGAATCAAGAAAAATGAACTGCCTGCTCTACCTGGTAAAAGGCACTGCTGTTTAATTACATCAACGATAATTTGCTATTCCATCTGTTATGCTATATATCAACGAGCCGTATGGGCGGTCCTATTGCTATATACGCACCTGGACGTTGAGTATCATACATAGTACATGGTTGGAGAGATACTACGTACAAAGTATGATGTGTCGGGTGCAAGCCAAATTCACACTACTATGTAATAATATAATACCGACAGACTATCTGCTTGGACTCATCCCATCCTGATTGGCTCCCCGATGTCGCTGATGGCGCCACGCTTGGAGGGGCGGCTTTATGATGTCCCGCCGCGGCTATAAACACGGAGACGAAGCAGGCAAAGAGCTGCCGGATACCATGAGTGACGCTGGCATTGCACAGCGGTCAAACACTTTTGTTCTCGTGTCAATAGATCTAATACAGATGTACAGTATGCTGACTCTCAAAGTCCGGATGGCTTGGAGGTAGAATTGCATCGCAGGGCTGGCCACTATGGTGCAGAGAATACAGAGATAGTTCATCAAGTCGGAAAACCAACATGTCTTTTCACGCACGAGACTTGCTCACTGCCGAGCCAAAGTTAGCTTGAGAGATCCTCATCCAGACCCACCCACATGGCCCCAGGTAATTCATGACGCTGCGGGCGCGGGATCTTCCCGAGTGACGGAGGTCAAATGGTACCGAGAAGGATGGAGGATCCATCGGGGGTTCGGCCTTGAAATCTCTTTAATGCTACCGTACGTCCCACGGAGCGGGCTCGATTACTCTGGAAGAACATCAGGCTCGCTGCCGACCACTCGTCCACATACCATACCAGCCTCGAACGTTGTGGGGGCAACCGCCACCTCTCATTGCACACACAAATACACGCACAAGCATAGACAAAATGCCTTTGCCAGCTGGAGTGTACCGCGCTGACCAGGTGGGATCGTTTCTGCGACCACGCGCCGTGCTGGCTGCCCGGAACGATGCCGCCGACGCCAAAATTAGCCCTGCCGCGCTCCGCGAGGTCGAGGACGAGCACGTTGCCCGCGTTGTGCAAGCACAGATCGACAATGGCCTCCGCTCTGTGACGGACGGCGAGTTCCGCAGAGCCTACTTCCACATTGACTACTGCGTGCACCTGGACGGCGTCGAGCAACAGGGCCACGTCTCGTCGACCAACATCACAAAGGTCGGCATGAAGTCGCCTCCCCGCCTGGTTGTGACTGGCAAGCTGGGCCATCCCAAACCCATCCAGGTCGACGACTTCAAGTTCCTCGACTCGCAGATTGAGAAACTCGGCCAGAAGGGCAAGGCGACTGCCAAGGTCTGCATTCCCTCGCCGACTATGGTGCACTTCCGTGGTGGCAGAGAGACCATCGACAAGACGGCCTATCCGACCCTGGAGCCCTTTTTTGACGACCTTGTACGCGTGTACCAGGAGGAAATCGCCGACCTCTACGCTGCTGGCTGCCGATTTGTCCAATTCGATGACACAAATCTGGCCTACCTCTGTGACGAGGGCATGGTAAGAATTGGGGGTTGAGCGCGTTGTCCAAGGCGAAGACTGAAAAATCGAAGCCATGGTGCTATGCCCAGAATTCTTCCACATACTGACTGCTTGTTCATTAGCGTAAGGAGGCTGCCGCCCGTCACGGCGTAGAACCCAGCGAGCTGGCCGAGCAGTACGCTCAGCTCATCAACGGCGCCATTTCCAAGCGGCCCAAGGACATGACCATCGGCATCCACCTGTGCCGTGGCAACTACCGGTCGCAGTGGTTTGCGCAGGGAGGTTATGAGCCTGTCGCCGAGACGCTCTTCAAAAAGCTAGATGTGGACGTTTACTTCCTCGAGTACGACGATGCGCGCTCTGGTGATTTCAGCCCTCTACGCCACCTGCCCGAGAACAAGATTGTTGTGCTGGGTGTCATGACCAGCAAGACGCCCGCTCTGGATGACAAGGCCGACATCATTGGCCGTGTCAAGGAGGCAGCCAGCTACTGCCCCAAGGGTCTGGAGCAGTTATGTCTTTCCCACCAATGCGGTTTCAGCAGCACCATGGAGGGCAACGACCTGTCTGAGGATGAACAGTGGGCTAAGGTCAGGCTGCAGATCGAGATTGCTAAGGAAATTTGGGGTGACGACTTGTCTGTATAAAGGCTAAGCTCATGTCTTGTGCTCCTGGGCAAAAAAACAACAACAAAAAACAAATAAGATCGTAACAAACCACCCCCTCCCCCCTTCTTAACCATATCCATATGGCATTTGCTTGATAGCAAGGTGTTGTGGTCAAGCAATGGATAGGAGCGAGCAGACGGGTCTGTGACGTCTGACTTTATTCGACGTTGAGGAGACCAAACACTTTGAGCTTGATATGATAAAACATGGGACTTTTGGGCCCGCTGTCGGTTGAATGCAACGCTCGAGGCCACAGCCTTGTGCCTTGCCAGCTTTTTGTATGGCTGGCACCAAGAGCGAGCGTGTAATTGTAGCAAGTGGAGAAGAGGCTGGCTCGATGCAAAGTAGCTGCCAATAGACCGCGAAAGCTGAAGTAAATACGCCATGGCATTGTAGCGAGCAAGGCGACAAGGGCTTGTTGTCGGATATGTCTCTCGAGACCGAGTGCCAGCTTGACAACCCATCACATCCACACGCTGGATTGCAAATACCTTTTGATGACTATTGTTAGTCATCAACAGATCCATACTTCCAAAGTGGTTGCTGGAACAGATTGAGCCATGACCCAACCATATGGAAAGAAACCAGGCAAAGCCGTCCAGTAGTTCAACGACCTGTGTATCTGTCTCACAAACAAGTATCCCACATGGTTTCGCATGGCTGTGCTACTGTGGATGAGTGCAGTCTGAGCGTCGAGCCCTTCGATTTCGGAGAGGTGACAAGTTTGACGATTATCTGTCTCATTTGCTTTGTGGCATCTGCCTCGTTCTCAAGTCGCTGACGTGTTTGTCGCATTGCACATAGAGTACTAGGCTTGGGTTTTCAGCAATCCAAATCTGTATTCCGAAACAAGGAAAAAACTCCACGCAAAACCCCAAAGCCACAAAACCAATAATCAATCAGCCTGCTCTATATACCTACAACCCCCATAATAGGCCCAACAGTTCCAGAACGCCGGCACTTTTCCAAAAGAAAAAGAAAAAGGCAACCTTCCATCCTGATCGGCAGCTCCATTGGTCTTCCGATAATACACGGTGGTTCAGTCATCGACGCGTGCTTCGCCTCCACAGTGGCCCAGACAGTGACATGGTTTGTCTCATTTTTACATAGTACACTGGCGGCAATGTCATGCTCAAAATTCAGATCAATCAGCCTGGCGTCTGATGGGGACTGGCGGAGCAGGCTTCTTGGCTCTGCTTGGTGGCGGTGGGGGAGCCTTCTTCACAGCCCCAGCTGCACCATATGTGCTAAGGTTGTTCCGACTAGAGCTACCGTAGCTGGTGGCGGGACTCGTGCTACCCGGTTGCGTATCACTGCTCCCAGTGTCGTCATCATCACCAAAGACGTCCATGGCCGAGGGGCGTGTTGTTGGTCGAAGTTGTCCTCGCAGGGAAGAGATAGTGGCTTGTGGCGGTGGAGCGACATTGAGCGAGCTGTTGGCGGTGGAAGTTCGTGATAGAGACGGAGCGAGTGACCTTTCGCTCTGGTACGTGTTCGTCCTTGAGATGCCAGGGCGGGAGGGGGCCTCTTGAGCAGAAAAGGAAGAGTTCAGGCTAACTCGCGAGCGTGACCGAATGGGTACCCGAGCGGATTGGGCAGGCAGGGCATCAGGTTCGTCATGCTCGCTATAATCTGTGTGGCTATTTGTCCTTCCAAAGGAGCGAGCGGTGTTGGATCTGCTCCTGCCAGTGGGCCTGCGCATGCTGCCGCCATACGAACCAGTTGGTGAGGCAGCGTTAACGGTCCAATTGGCGCGCGTCTGGCGAAGCGCTTCGGCACATCGTTCATGGTAGTCGAGCTCGACATCGAGGAAGCGCGTCAAGTCTTGCATGCTGTCTGCCTCGGCTTCCTTGATATCCTGCATCCGGCGCAAGACGTCTTCGTTGGCTTCTTCGTATTTGGCCTTTGCGGAGCGAAGCTCCTCCTCTAGCCGGTAGTCGTCACGCTTTGCCTTTTGCATTTTGGTTGTGGAGGCATCCAGGGCGAGACGGCGCGATTCCAGCTTCTTGCGGGCAGTCTGTAACAGAGGGTCAGCGCAACAGTCGCTTTGTCGTAGCAAGGATGCGGCGTGTGCATATGTGGCTTACCTGGTACTCCTTCATCATAGCGACTGATCTCTCGACCGAGTCAAGCCAGTAGTTGGTAGCATCGGCGTTGTACTGCTCCTGGAGATTGGCAACTTGGTCGTTGGCACGCCCCATTTCAATAAGGCAATTACCAAACTGCGAATCTGGGTCAAAGTCTTCACCGTGCGCAATCATGGTGCGCGCGAGAACAGCAGTCGGCACACCCTTCTCGCCCAAAAGACTGTCGCGGTGGGCCAACCACTTAACGTAGGCATTCATGCTAGTCTGCAATTTGATCATGCCTGAGAAAAAAAATGCACAATGCGGGTTAGCATGTGGACTATCGCGGTTATGCAAGCAGCTTCTGTCGTCCTCCATGCCTTGTCTGGGCTATTTGTGTGGTGAAAGCAGAAAACACAACGAGGCAGGTTGAGGGCACCTGCTCAAGGGAGGAAATGTCCGTACCATCAAATCGCAGCGCCATTTCAGTTTCGAGCATCTTGAACTCGTCTGTTGTTCCGGTGCGAGCCTCATTGCCCATCTTCTCGCCGGCCCACTGAAAGGCGCGGTCGAATTTCTTCGTGATATTCATTTTGAATGGAGGGCGCGGTAGATTGTTGAGTGAGTATTGACCAGTGCCCTGACCGGTGTTCACTTTTCTTTAATCCTTGTGGGATGGAAATGCACGCGGTCCAGACACGAGCAGCCTTAGATGGAGGATAGAGTCCGGTCGCAATAAAACAAGGCCAAATGAGGCCGAGCGTGTTGAGGTGCTGATGGACGAAAGTGTGAAAAGTCGTATGTAACAAGCGTGTTGAGCTCAAGCAGCTCCGTGTCGTTTCCAGCCAGTGGGATCGTTCAATTGATGGGCACAGGCAACAACAGCGGAAAAGGAGAAAAAGAATTGAAATATGACGAGACCCGGAGAGCAAGAGAAGGAAGAATATAACAACAACAACAGCGACGACGAGCGAGAGTGGCAACAAAAGGAATGCAAGAAGCGAGCAGGGCAACCTTGTCCTTTGAACTTTCTTGGAATGGCAGCGGTGGTGTGGTGGCCACAGTAAAATAAGGAGGGGGGGTGAACGAGGAAGACAACAAGTCTGGCGAAGGTGGTGATGATTGGCAGCGCGGTCCAAGCTGTCATTCCAGGTTAGCCCGCCCCAACGATCCCGAGCCAGGGCACGACAGGGCAGAGCAGGCAAGGGGCAGTCCACTACAGCATGGCAGATCTACTGCTCTGGGCCCTCTCTGGGCCCTCATGGCCCTCCAAACCGCCCCACCAGCAGGACTGCCAGGTAAAGCCAGTTGCGGGGAGAGGGGCCACTGGGAGCCGACCTTCCTCCCCTGGCTCATCACTCTTGTTAGGGCTGCCAGGCTAGTCCTGTTCTGGCCTCGCTGGCCTCTCTGCGCTACGTGGTAGCCCAGCGTTGTCGCAAGTTTCGGCGGGCCGAGAGCCCTGTAGCTCAGCCACCCGGCAACGCGGATCCCCTGAATATCAATCTCTGCGGGCGGGGGTCACCTGTAACGTGAAACCCCGGGGGTGATGGCCCTTCTTGTCTCTGTCTGGCAGCATGCAAAGCCGCCAAACAAGGTTGTATGCCGAAATCACGGAGTGCTGGTCCTCTTCTGAGCATTGATATGAGCATCATCAAATCTTGTGCTTCTCGTCGTGGCTGCAAATGTCCACTTTGTATCTCGGTACGATGCTATTTATATTTAGACACGTGTTTCGCATACGAAGTATATCCAAAGCATTTGAGTATGTTTATTTATTGCTCTCCTGGTCTATCTCTTGCGTACTAGTGAGAAAGCATAGAGTTAATAAAGGCACTGTTTGTGCAATATCGGGGAGCCCATACTTGGGCAAGTACCTAGTTACTTCGGATGATCATACCCACTATATGCTATATAGTATATACAAGAAATACAGGCTGCTAACGCACTGCAAAGGCAGATCCAGGCCCTGAGCCAAAGGCTCCTCGTACGAAACAAAGCAGTGGGTCTACAAGTCTGCGCTACAGCCTTGTTCCTAGGGCGCACCGGCAAGTTGGGCCTGTACATAGTACACAGCAACCGCTGGCTCCAGCGGCCCCCCACACCCCCAAGAGGCATACGAGATTCACGTTTCACCCTGAAAATAGCAAGACCAATCATCCTTTGGTTTACATATATTCAACCACGCTGATGAGTGATCAACCACTTTGTACCTCTCCTGCTTTAAAAGCTCTCTTCACATACGTGTCTCTATACGTACTTGGGTTGCTGGTGCTCCACATGCACCACGCGCACAATCCCAAGAAGAACGATTACATAGTACTTAGGTACTACCTAACGATTCGAGCGGCAACTCGGCTTAAAGTCAGGTACAACGCCTGTCCGTTTTGGGTAAGTAATAACGCCTAGCAAAGGTGTGCTGTTGGACATGCTCTCTTGGCAGACGCCTCAACAACTGGTCGCCACCTCTATTTGGTCTTGGCGCTTGAAGGCCAATAACGGCCGGTGGGCTAGACCCCTCCTACTACATCGCAAGTACTATGCATGTAGTAGCCTCCTTCGTCTGCTTGTAGGCAACACGAGTAGGCGCATAGACCAGACCACAAGCAATGGATGAACTGTTCGAGGGCTGTCAGCCATTTTTGCTTTGTTCAAGCCGGTTGTACTTTCCTCATGCTCGCTTAGCCGGTCACGCAGTGCCTTGGGCCAATGCACCAGCTCAGGACATGCATATTGTAGCTCGAACTAGGTGACCTGCCATCATGACCACAGCATAATAACGAGCAGAACAGACAACGCCCTCACAGCGGCGGGCCAAAGGGATCATCGCCGGCCACCCGAAGCCTCTTGGGCTCTCGATCGACGTCGCTCCTCGGAGGCTCGCTGTTGCCGCCAAATACGGCCCCGTCATCGGCCCCCGCGCTCTTCGTACCGCCAGCCCCCTTTTCACGGAACTCGAGTCGCTTCTTGTGCAGCCCGATTAGGTCAAAGCGATCTGGATCCCTACACTTTCGGAGTTTCTTATTCAACGGCTTCACGAGATTGTTTGCATCGGCCTATGACTCTCCGAATCAGAACTTCTTCCAACACTGGAGAAGAAAGGCCAAACTATCTTACCGTTCCCCAGAACTCAGTCATGCGCTCTGGAGGCTCTTGTTGCAGCATATCACGGCACGCTTTGATCGTCGCGACCGTTTTTTTCCTTGACTGCTTGAACTGTAGCGAGCGCGCCATCGTTTGTCCCGTTTGCTCCAGTATTTGGAATATTTGCGCCGCGTCCGACTGTTAGGTGCTCGCCAAATGAGGCATCGATGATTCGATCAAATAGCTCCACATCTGCTATCAGCAGAGCAGCCAACATGATTTGACTTGGTGTGTAGTGGAAATAAGCATCCGTCACTATGGGACTGAACTTGAGAATCTCGCGGGCTCGAGTGTAGACTTTCTGGAAACGATCTTCCTGCAAACGCACAAAAGTCAGTCACTAGTTGACAGATGACGTGGAGGAAACATATGAAGATGTAGGAAGACTTGGAGCGGTTATCATACTTCGAGGTCTACAAGAGAACGCAGCTGCATCATGGCTCCCTCTAAAGCGCCGAAAGGGTGCCGGACGTCGAACGCAAAGCGAATGCCCTGGCATAGCAGGAACTCGCCAGCCAAGATTTCCTCACCCGTGGTGTTGGGAAACTTTTCAGCAATGGAGCGGACTCGCGGATAGTAATTCTCAGCCTTGCACCCGAAGAAAACACAAGTCTTGAGCATCTTGGCGGGCGGATATGTCATGACACTGTGGGTTACGAAGAAGCGGCGCAGAAAGACGGCGGCGGTAGCGCGAATTTCAGTAGGTAGCGCGCAGAATTCTGCCGCGCGCAGAGTCTCAACAGTATAGTAGCGCAGTAGCAGCTCTTCCTCTGCAGGAGTAAGGAAGTCGGGCAATGCGGCGGTAGGAGGGGGCTTTTCGAGCGCTGAAGTCGAGGACAATTCGAGAGGAAGATCAGCCGGTGCAGTCGAGGTGCTTATGCCACTATTGACGGCCGGTATTGGTGTGTTGGAGCCCGAGGGATTGGCAGAAACAGGGACGGAGGAAGACAAGCGTTCAGAGATGTTCTGCCTCGCAAGGCTGTTGGTTTTGGCGCGCAAATCGGCGAGCTGAGAAGGTGAGTAGGACCACAGTCGAAACTGCGTTGACTGACGGTATCGTTCGTCTTCTGTGGAGTGCGCCATTGTGAACAGGGGTGGTATGCAACTATCGTGAAACCAGAACTTTGTAGTCAGTCGTGGCGTTGACGAGTCGGGAGACTCGAAGTTGTGACGGATTGACAATAGGTTAAAGTCATTAAGAAGTACGTACATTGGCTTAGCGCGGTAGGCAGACGTCGGTGGGTCGAAACAGGGACCGAAACTACAATATGCATGAGTCCAGACCGAAGCTGTCGCCCACCATGTGCGTCTGCCAAAATGAAGTCGCCGGTACCCAGGTTGAACAGATGTGGTGCATCTTCTTTCGGTCTCGACGCGAATAGTGACGAAGGTTAGCTGGGGGGTGCGATGCCCTTTTGCCGGCAGGTAACGGCAGACTGCCTAAGAAGCTTACAAGATCCTGCCTGCCGAATTCTGTACGACTAAGGGCGACTGTTTCTGGCTACGTAAAAGTATTGATGACGTGAGTAGAACTGCCAGATAGCACTATGTATACATACCATAGTACATAGTAGTGGACCTCAATGCACCGAGTCTGCGTGTACATATTACAAGCTTCTAGTACTGCACGAGCGTGTTCCTTAACCCAAGTACTTCTAGATCGAGATATGTCCTTGACATCAACTTGCATGTTTTAGTACACAACGAATAATCAATAGTTCATCTGAGTTGTTGAACCTTAGACGACTCTCTCTGGGAGCATTGTAACATGGCCTTGACAGCCTTGACAGCCTCGACAGGATGGCTGGGGCATCACCACTTTACCACTACTCCGGTCCTCACCAAATAAACCAGCAGGCGCTTCTCCAAGCCAACTTGGAGCCATGGAATCCTTTGCATTGGGCACAGGAGCCTCCATCTTCCCACAGCACTTGGTGCCGGCTATTCTCGAAGCTGAGCATGAGGTTGTCCTCGTCACCTGCTACTGGGCTCGGTCCAAGATGCTGACCGCCCTTTGCGGCGCTCTCGAGCAACTTGCGGCCCGGCGTCGCTCTCAGCTACCATCCCATGTCTTGCGTCTGCGCATCTGTTTCTCGTCGCGATCACTTTTCCAGAAGCTCTTCCACACGCCTTCTCGACATGGCTACTTTTATCCTCCACCAACATGGACGACTAAGCTTGGTTTGCCATCACCTGACGCCCTGGCCGCGGCAAGAATCGAGCTCACTGTCAAGAGTCTCTTCTTCCTCCCGTACAGCGTGATGCACCCAAAGTTCCTGCTGGTAGACCGTCGACATGCCTTTTTGCCCAGTTGCAACATAAGCTGGGAGCCTTGGTTGGAGGGCTGCTTGGAACTCTCGAGGAGAAAACCCTTCGACGACCCTATCGATGGGTTGCTGGCCTTCTACAAAGGTGTCTGGGAACCAGACCTGGATTTGGTTGCACCAATACCGCGAGACTCATCGCCCGCCACATACCAAGGTAGAGATCAGCACCAGCCCCCTGCCATTGTCAGATCGCCGGCTGATACGCTTGTCAATCTCCGGGAGTATTGTGTGCCCGCGGCTGCCGTAACGTGGCTTCCCTCCTGGCATCACCGCAACCCAGGCTTTTGCATATTTCCGTGGCAGACCCCCAAAGCTCCAGACACACCACTCAACTCGGCTCTACTACGTCTCTTTGAAACCGCGACCCGCGATATCTTCCTGCAAACACCTAACTTGACGTCCCCGCCTGTGCTTTCTGCAATTCTGCAGGCATTATCCCGTGGTGTGCACGTCTCCATTGTGACCAACCGGAACATGATGGTATGGGAGCAGATCTTGACAGCTGGCACCACTGGGGAACGTTGTATTCGGCGCTTGACAAGTGACTACAAAAAGCTCTGCAAACGTGCCAGCAGCGCGCAGCATTCACCGATCCAGGAAGTCTCTCGTCCGGAATCTGATCTTGAGGCTCAGGTGCAACGTCCTGGTCTGCTCAGAGTGTTGTACTTTAAGCCCGCCAGTGCGGCCAGCGTGGATGAGGAGCCCGTACTTTCTCACGTGAAGCTCAGTATCTTTGACGGCGAGTATACTGTGCTGGGTTCGGGCAATATGGACCGGGCAAGCTGGTTTACAAGCCAGGAACTGGGCGTACTCGTTCACGGTGCTGGCTTCGCTGGAGCAGTAAAAGAGGGGGTGGACCGAGCCTTGGATGGCAGATACGATCTATTCTCTGGGTCTGACCTATAAACCCTTTCCTCGGAGCCAGCAATGTTTTATTCGCATTCCTTGACCTCTCTGGGACAGTCGGACGCTGCTGAAAGCCCAGGCATTGTAACAGGCGACGTTCATGCTTGCGATCATGTTGGCTGGACTTAGGCTCGACAGCGAGAATCGTTCGAGTATCACTGCACGTTGTGGTTTGGGCCTCGATGGCGCGTATCTGTTTCATGTCATAGCGGGTCCATTGTCTGTAATGCTGCACCGTCCGTTCGAAACCGCTGCAGCACAGTCACGGTCCGGGAGGTCATAGACGACAACGAGATCAGCATATGCTGGCGAGGTGCTTACATTATCTGTATGATATGCCACTCAGCGTTTGTTCCATGAGTGCTGGAACCTAGCGACAATGTCGCTATGTGTTTGGGGGGTGGGGTGTCAACTATGGAAGACCCTCTTTTTGTCGAGAGCCCATTCTTTCATCAAGTCTGGGCAACGTGAGTACTACATAGTACTTGTCAGAGGCCAGTGTTGCTTAATCGTGCTGAACGTGCTCCTGCTTCCAATATAGACCAGACGAACTGCTGCGTCGTTGCTAAAATGAATCTGGCCCCTTTTAGCAAGCAACAAGCTTCCTACTTCATCTAAACTTCTCTGCCATCAAACGCAGTCGACAACCCGCCATTCACAGACACTGCATCGCGATGCGTCAACATATTCATGGTTTCACGTTTGCGGTGGACGAAAGAAGAGCGGATGCAAGCACCATAAGCGCTCGAGCGCGCAAAATGTATACGTTCAAGCTGAACAATAATCTCTAGGAGCCAGAACAGACTGATGTTCGAATTTCGTCTGTTGTGGCACGCATATGGCACATGGCATATGCGGTGCCGTGCTTGCCTGCCACAGGCGGCCTGACGTACAGAAAACAAACATCACGGTATCCCGTGATGAAAGTTTGATAGCTTTCCATCATCACAAACAACTCAAGCGAATACCCACGACGTACATACATTGATCTGCGACCAACCAACAGAGTCGATCTCATGAGAAGCCCATCTCTGCTACCGAGCGTACATGACCGTGGAAGCGTGCAAGAGCCAGCCAGGGCCTCTGAGCCTTCTCCACCACCGTCAAGACCTCGAGGCCTTGCCTATCCAGCCTCAGTCTGACACGCTAGCTTCGATCCCCATTTCCGGCTGACAATCCACTTCACAGTCCAGTAGCCACAGGGCAGGCCGAGCCACATACGGTCGAGATCGAGACCAAAGTCACTGTGGAGGCACTGCACTGGGAGCCGCCTCCGTGGCCTCCAGGAGCCGATTGCGTGATATAGATGGTCGAGATCACGGTGGATGCAGTCGTTGTTGGTGTCTCAATGACGGTCGCTATTGTGGAGGTGCTGGCTTGAACTGCAATGAACAAGTTAGTACGCGGTCCCCTTGGTTTATAAAGATTTCTTTGCAAAGGTCAACACATACCCTGAGAGCCGACAGTGATAGTAACAACTGTTTCGATGGGCACTGCGGTGGTGGCAGCCTGAGCCACAGCAGTTCCGCTGGAGGCGGCGGCCGTAACCTGTTCGGGCGAAACAGATGAGGTTGCTGTAGGGATAATAGTCACAGTTTTAGTCACCTGGCCGATCGAGGTAGATTCACTAGCGACGCCCGACACGGTTATAGTGACAATACTTTGAGTCTCTCCAACCGAAAGGTACGTGGCCGTCGATGAAATGGCATTTGCCACAGTAGTAGCCGAGGGAATCATAGTCACAGTTTTAGTCACCTGGCCGATCGAGGTAGATTCACTAGCGACGCCCGACACAGTCACAGTGACGATACTCTGGGTCTCGCTGATAGCCAGATACGTGGTCTCTGCAGGGGCAACGGACTGGCCGGCAGTGCTAGGCTGAGCCGCAGCGACGGGACTAGACGAGGCCGCCTGGACAGCCTCAGCCGAAGAAGATGGGGTAGGGGTGGGCAGGTAGTACGAAATGGAGCCCGAGATGGTGGTGGTGACAATAGCCGAGCTCAGGCTAGCAGCAACCGATGACGACAAGCCCTCAGCAGCAGTGACAGGGCAGATGGTGGTGGTCTCGCCGATTGTGTCGGTCACAACCACGGTTTGGATGGCAGCCGAGCCCAGAGACGATTGCAGCGCAGATATGGCCGAGGTGGCTGTGGCAGCAGGGCAGTTGGTGATGCTAGCGGCGCAAGATATAATAGTGTATGCTTGTGTGATTTGGACGGTCAAGGTCGTCTGCTCCACAGCGCTCGCGGCGCCAGTGATAGCAGCGACGCCCGAAGTCAGAGTTCTTGTCGAGAGCGTCGTGGAAACGGGGATGAGCTGAGTAGAGATGACGGAGGCATTGCGAGCTGGGCAATTTGTGACAGTGGGCGCGCAAGACAAAACGGTATGCAAGCTGGTGGAGTAAATCGTCTCAGTAACGATCTCTACAGCGGGTGCAGACGAGCTGGCTGGCAGAGTGGTGGCAGCGACCGCCGATGAAAAACCAGCGGTACCATTACGGAAACTGGGGTAAGCGCTGGGACTGATGCTTGGGGCTCGAGAAGGAACACCCGAGAAAGCACCGGTCACGGCAGCCACTCCAGAGACACGAGGCAGGCCGGAAACCCCAGGAGCACCCGATGATGGACTTGAAGGAATACCAGAGACCGCGGCCTGTCCAGAAAGAGGAGGGAGACCGGAGCCACGAGGGGCACCAGAGGAAATACTATAAGGGATACCGGAGGGAGCCAGGCCGCCAGAAATGACACCAGAGGCACGAGCCGCGCCCGAGACAGTTCTGCGGGTGGTCGACACGGCTACAACTTCAGTGGACAGGGCGGAGCTTTTGGCAGGGCAGTCTGTGATTGTGGCGGCACAGCTGATAAGAGTATGGATATTTGTGGTGTAGATTGTCTCGGTGACGACGGACTCGGAGGCCTGGTTGGCGGCGGCGGCGCCCAAGGAGGCCGACAAGACTCCGGTCGCAGATGCGGAGGCAATTTGTGTCAGGCTCTGGGTACCAGCTGCAAGGGATCCAGAAGCAATCATAGTTGCCGTGACTGTCTCGTCTGGCTCGCAGAAATCGTCGGTGACTGTTGAGTTTGCGCTGATGCTGGCTCCGAAAGCAGCGCGGGAGAGCATCAAGAAGGCGGCGACTGCCGCGGGGCTGTGGAACATCATGGCGGCGGGATGTGGTTGCGGTCTCCAGGTCACGCAGGCAAGGCAGGCAAAGTGAAAGGAGTGGATTCGACAGGTGTGTGCTTTGTTCCTAGTGCTGGACAAATATGCTTCTACTCGATCGACGGCAGAGCAGGCCAGGACTATGGGTAGGCAAGTCAAGCAAACGAGTGAGGGCGACCAAAGCGCCGATGTGAAACGAACGAACGACCGGCGGAGGAGCGCAAGAGCAGTGCAAAGAAAGAACGAACGATGGAAAAGAATGATGCTGCCAGGGTTGGCGGTGCTGGAGACTTCTCATGGCGATCTTGAGGGGGCGGCGGGAGGGGATTTTGACTGCCTTCTTATATCCTCCATTGCCACGGCGCTGTCAACCAGGAGAGGACGGGGGCCCGTCTCACCCCCGGCTCGTCAACTCGGGATTATTCTCGTGTATGTGTGTGTGTATGCGCGTATACTCTGTACGCGTTTGTGTGTGGGTGTGGGTGGGTGTGTATGTGTATGCCTTCCATTGCGGGCCTGGACAGACTGCCGGTTCAAGAGACTCTGTTGTTTCAAAACGCATGCTGTTTGCTTGGCTGTGTAAACGGAGTGATGTGGGACCTTGTCAGGCTGGCGCTTGACGGCGCGAAAGAGGCTCATGGCAAGCCCACCCCCGGCGTTAATGCCGGGCTGCTATCGCGGCGATACGCCCGAATGGCGTCCTCCGAGAGTCTGGCCCCACACGGCTGCAGATCGATCCCGCATTTGCATTGACAAGGCCCCAACAGGCGCTCCTGAAATCGTGGACATGCAGGTTGCTGACGTCCAAAAGAAGACGGCGAGACGGCGCAGTTCTCGGCTTGCAGGGTTGTCGTCCAGGTCGGGCCCAGCAGTGTTTGGGACAGATGAAGTCGGACGGTGCTGGTGGTCCCACAGTCCAGGGGCATGGCCATGATGATTGCTCGGTCAGCGGCCGTGGCGGTGCTCTTTGGAGCGACATTCCTCAACAGAGCCGACATCGACTCTGTAGAGGGTTGGCGGACGCTTGGATTGTTCTGCTTCGAGGTCAAGTATGCATCCAAGGTGTTGCCATCTCTTGGGTTTCAGGTATACGAAAAGACGCAAATCGCGAGTAGCCTGAGTCTGGTTCTGTTAAAACAGGTGTCTTGGTTATTGTATACAGTACAATCTGAGTGGAAATCTGTACTTCGTTACGGTACCAAACATATTCCCATCAAAGAGTTGGAAAGCCAAAGAACACTGTCCGCCAGCGGCACGACTGACAGAATCCCGGCGTTTTCAAAGTCGCACCCAATCAGAGCCTTGGATTCGCAACAAGCCGCTGCCGTACCTTTTGGGAGCTCAACATCCGGTATTTTGGCCCCTCCTTCCAGCTTTGCTTACGTAGATAACCAGAACCCCAGTGGAACAACATTCCTACCAATCAGAATAAAGTATATCTTGGATAAAAGGTTGCCTTACCAAGTACTACGACGGTGTGCACGCCCTTTCCCAATGTACAATGTATGTGTGGTGGAACGTTTCCACAGGTGGCATACAAGTTTCAAACGCTTGCAGCAGGCCCGGTACCGATTTTCACAAAAGAATGATACCCTGTGCTTACATACTTGAAATAGTATACTATGTACAGACAAAACAGCTCCACGACTGAGTTCCCAGTACATGCTATGGACTATGGTACAGGGTTGCCGGGAATTAAAGGGAGATGCCAAGCGTCCCCCGTCTGTGCTTTGCCCCGGTGGGGAAAGAAAGGGCGGGCGTTTGCTCCTCTTTTCTGGGAGAAGTACGTACTACGACAACGACACCTAAAAGAATAGGGATGAACTCTTGCTTTCCTCCATGGATCGGTCCTTCTCCACTGCACAGCGTTTATGCATCGCCAAGCTTATTCATGGCTGGTAAAATACCCGTAAATCCTACGTCAAACGCGCGCGCGTTCTTGTTGAGTCTCTTTTGGGCTACAAGACCAATTGACCTTTTCTTCTTCTTTTTTCTCCCCAGGCCTGGTTGTCTTTCTATTCTTGCTGCATTAGAGTTGGTATGAGCTAGATACTATTCTAGCCTGAGTGACTGACTACCTACCGCTGTATTCGGCTCTTTTTCGTTTTTTTGTTTTTCTTCTTCTCCCTCCCCCTTTTGGTAGACAGAGGGGCATGTGTGTACATATTCCGATAACAGCTTAGTCATGGAAAACCGATTGCTTCGAATCTGATCATGCAAAGCGCCAAAGCCCAGTTTTCGACTGGATGGCACTGCCCGGTGGGAATTGCAAGGGGCGCCTAATAGTGCGATGCACCTAACAGCAACCCTCGAATCAACTCTCAAACCACGACATGTACTGTCTGGGATAAATTTGAGTGGCAAACACCAGCAGGGCTTTGTTTTCCTATAAAGCTCTATAGTACTTGCTTGAGAGAGAGGAGAAAGTAGAGGCTACCCAAGGTTTGGCGGGTCTGTGTTGCTATTGATAGAATATTCTTAGCCGGGAGGCTAGTACTGGGCACTTCCACATACTATGTAGACAGCACTTGCCGTTTATGGTTTCGATTGATCGGTGTCGCTATGTCTATCTGGGGACCCCAGTCCGGCCACAAGTCAGCCATCCCCAGCTACTTGCCCAGACCAGGAAGAAGCTTAACAGACCGAAAGACACACAAGACGAGCCAAGCAAAACACATCCAAATAAACAAAACGAAAAGATCAGCCAGATCAGCCAAGAACATCCCCCGCCAAAAGGTGAACAACAGATGATCGCAGTATCCACAGGTCTAGAACCCCCTCTGACCCTCTTTCTTGGCTGATAATTCATGTTGACGGCATAATCAAAACGCGGCTATGGGTGAAGATCATCAAGGAACAGGCGCTTACAGAGTACCTGACATGGGATCTGGATAAATTAATAAAGTGGGCAAACTTTATGCGCTTGTGCTCTGCCTGAGTTTATTTTACTGCCTCTCAAACCGTATTGCTGACGTACTTGGTGAACGCCCAAGCCAGTTAGCCAAGATGATGGTGCTTCATCACGTCCATGTTGTCACGAAGCTTCCTCAAACGAAACGAAACATAAAGAGCCCGATGGCATTGAATAGAAGCCATTAAGTGATGTCATTACAATTCGCTATACTGTTTCTCCATTTGCAGCACTTGCATTGGGGTGTCGCCATCGCCTAGGATGCCTCGCCATATTACCTAAATGGAACATTGTTTTCATGGTCCATCATTTTGTTTGTCTTGGACGTGAAAGTTGCACTCAAAAAACTTCCTACGCCTTCGTTTCAGGCTGCTCGACCGCGACCGTCTTGGGTGGCTCCTCCACTCTGACACCCTTCAGGCTTCCTCGGCTCGAGGGCACCTCCTCGTCTGGTGTGCCAAACAGCTCGTTGACGTGTCTCCTCACCTCGACGTAGTCGTAGGCAAACTCTCCCAGTTGGGCATCGTCCAGACCCATCTCCTCCTCCTCAGCTGACGCACGAAGGCTCAAGCCCGGGACGAGGTTCATGAGGAAGAGAATGACGCATGTCAGGACAAAGGAGTACGAAAAGCCGGCAACGCAGTCGGCCAGCTGGTAGGCAAGCTGGATGTAGTGATGGTTGAGCCATCCACCCGGAATGACAGTCGCGCCATCAAGGTGAGCAATGTAGTCACTGTTTGTACGAACAAGATACAACTCTTAGCAAGAGATCCCATGCAAGTGTGGTGACGCATACACAAAGAAAAGAGAGACAAAGAAACACTTACGCAGCAAAGAGACCGGTCAGCAAGTTGCCAACAATACCACCGACTGCGTGCTCTGCAAAGACATCCAAGGCATCGTCGACGCCAATCCAGAACTTGATCTGGGTGGCCAAGTTACATACGATGCCGCCAACAATGCCAAAGATGACTGAAGACCATGCAGGCACGAAACCAGAAGCTGGAGTAATCGCTACGAGACCCTGAGAAAAAAAAAAGAAATCAAGAGTCAGCCACCCTGAATGACACAGCGAAGATTTGGCGAGGTAGCAGTAAAGGGGCTGTACTCACTGCAATGGCGCCACTGCAGAATCCAACGGCGCTCCACTTTTTCTCGAGACGGTAATCCATCAAGCACCAGGTGAAACCGCCCACACAAGCTGCAATGTGCGTGACAATGCATGCCATGACCGCACGAAGGTTGGACGCAAGAGCGCTACCGCCGTTAAAGCCAAACCATCCCACCCAGAGGAAGACGGTACCCAGAATAACGTGCGTGACATTGTGTGGTCGGTAGGGAAGACCGTTGACCTTGGTATAGCCATTTCGCTTGCCGAGCATGAGCGACATGGCAAGAGCGGCAGCTCCGGACGAGATGTGGACGGGCGTGCCTCCGGCAAAGTCGAGACCACCAAGCTTGAAAGACCATCCATTTGCATTCCAGGTCCAGTAGGCGATGGGATCGTATACAATCGTCGACCAGATGAAGATGAAGACTAGAGCTGGGAGCATGCGACCGCGGTCGGCAACGGCACCAATAGCGAGGGCAGGGCTGTTGAGAACTGAAGTTAGCCGACGATTCCGACCTGACCTTGTGAACCCAAAAGCCCTTTCCCTTCTTTTCTTTTCTTTTTCACGCACATACACACCACAGAAACTAAACAAGCAAAAGGTACTACGTACGTAATGGCAGCAAACATGCCCTGGTACAAGCAAAACAAGAGGTCGGGGATCTTGCTGCTTCCCACACTCGGTTGGGCCAAAACCTTCATCAGGCCAAAGTTGGACAAGTCGCCAATGTAAGCGCTTCCCGTGTGACTAAAGGTTAACGAATAACCCCAAAAGAACCATTGGAATCCGACAACGGCGATGCTCATCATGGACAGCCATATGAGCGACAAGGCTGACTTGCGCCTTGCCAGTCCACTGTAGAAGAAACCGACACCCGGTACCATGAGGAGGACGAGGGCCGAAGAGGTCATGATCCAGGCAAAGTCACCAGACTATAATTGACAATCACAGTAAGCCAGCCATTCGTCAGTTGACCGTATCATCGGCTGCTGTTTCTTATGCGTATTTGGTGGTGCCCAAGGAGGCCCATGAAAAAGGACACAAGAAACGACGCGCCTCGAGGGAAGGGGGTAGAAGATCCAGCCACATACCGAGTAGTAGACGTTGAGGTCTTCGGTCAGCGAGTCGCCGCCATTACTGGCGACACCCGTGGTACCATTGTACGTTTCTAATGGCCCTGCCGACATGGCCACCTATTTTCTGCTTGGTATGTGATGTGATGGAAATAGTGGTGTGGTCCACGTTGAGGCCCCTTTTCAAGACAGACGGACGGACAGGCTTGAGTCTGCAGGGTTGCGAGTATAACACCAGGACAGGAAACCGAAGCAACAGAACCAGCACAGACGGGTCCGACGAGAAAGAGGGAGATGGCGCAGATATGTATTCTGGGCAATCCTCCCCGGTCGGCGACACAGCACGCTTTCCACCATTCTCCATGGTGCCAGTTCCAGTTCAGCCATGGCTGCGCGCCGACATATTCCGCTTGCTGCAATGCGCGCGAGATTGTGCTGACCAACTTGGTTGACACCTCTGAGCTGATATGAATCCGGCGTAGGCTGCTCCCACGGGCAGTCGCCAAGACCGCCAAAGTGGGTCCGCAGAAGCCATAAGCCGCCCCACCAGAGATAAGGCTTCGACACGATGTGCATGGATTGTTCCAAAAGTTCCTTGAGCAGAGAAGAGCGACCACGGATATCTGGGGCACCGCGAGCAGTTGCACGGCCTGCGTGTAGAGGAAGAGGTCTCGATCCAGTCGCTGTACTTGTTCGCTGTGACGCTGTCAGTCCCTGAAGGTGTTGGACAGTCTGTCTGTACGAACACTCTCGTTTAGCCTACTACTTTACGCACATGGGCTGCACATCCAGTCGGGCAGTTGTCAGACTGCATGTACATGTCTCCAAAAAGAGAGTACAGCGTGCAGGGAAATTACTCACAACCGAGCGGCCCAAACAAATGACTGCTACGTCGCCCTTATCAGCCATTGGACCCCAGAGCCCGGGGGTAGGGGTGGGCCAGGAGCCACGACGCATCTCGCATCCCGCTTTACATACTATAGTAGTAGCAGCCAGTCGCCTTGACGGCGCAATAAGCTGGTTCGGGTGCCAAGTATGTACGATTATGGCCGACAGACGAATGAGGTGGATTCAGCCGTGGATATTTCGGATGAGTGTGGTGTTAACGGAACTCGCAGACCAATGGCCCTTTCAGTCGTGCCGCGGCGTGTAACCGAGGATAGCAGCAAAAAGTGCTGGGCTGGCAGCCGCATGCGGCCCTTCGCTGTCGCCCAAACGCCACGTGCTTTCGTCCAATGTATCATAGTACTGTAGTGTATGATAGGTCGCGGGAAGCGAGATCCGAGGTGATTGCACACAAGTGCGAGGTTTGGCAGAGCGGGTACGGCGATACCCTAGAATTGTGTTTTGGGAAGCTTGGGGGAAAAGGCCCAAGGCCCAAGGCCAACACCTTTTTTTCTTATCTTGAACTTCCTCAGCCTTGCTAGTGACCCACCCACCCCCCGAGCCAGTCCTTGTCCTGGGATTTGTGCAGTTATCGATAAGCTTCATGGCGGATGCAGTTTCTGTTAGGTAATGGCTTGCGTCTCGCGCAGCTTCCCCGTCAGCCCTACGAGACCCTGATCACATATATGTATACATAGTACTTTACAAAGTACATATCCAGGTAGTATGTACTATAATACATTCTGAGTACATGTTTCGGTACTTTCCTGCGGCTTCATTCCAAATTTGAACTCGCATCAAGTAAAATAAAACCCAAGACATTCATCAAAGATGTACCAACAACAAGAGAAACCACGGCACCCCAAGTTTCCCAGCTTCATAACTTGTCCACATCTTAGGCGACAGATTCCTACCTCCATACGCAGATGTACACATACTTCTAACGGTCTGCGTACCACTTGCAAAAGATCGATTCGTTCAAATCTCCAAAATTAGGATATGTGACAAATGCAACATCTGTGTTGAGCCGGTAGATCGGAGGTTGCACGTGGTGGGGAAAGCAAAAGCTCGGATCTACCATAGTACGCGTACAAGGTGCAAATACAGTACATACCTAGGTACTCAAGTAGATGGTATGCAGATATAGATAGTATACAGAGTAAATGGTAAGACGTCTCAGACGACGCCCCAGTACAACATTCTTAAACACTTCAGCGTATTGGATACTCAAGAATGTCACACTAATGCATGCGGCTTCCAATGTCCATAGGGCTGGCTGGCTGGCAGGCCGGGACGAGCATGCGATAAAGGTAATAAAACTTCTTCCAAATTCTACACGCAGTTGTACAACATGTCGGTCTTGTAAGGTACCCCAAGGTGTGATACAGAACGCCGGGCCAATCTGACTTGGTAACAACGTATACAACGGGCGCATGTAAAGATAAAAGCTGTACATTATTCTTGTTTGGGAGAGTATGATTGAGCAAGTCGAAAACGACCGTGGTTGCGAACGAATGTAGCTCCTTTTACGTATCGAGAGGTCGACAATAGAAGAAAAGGGGGGGGGGGGGAAACACGGGGTATTGGTGCACACCCAAGAGGACTAATCAAAGATGCTTGTCTCTAATGACGTTGGGCATAGATCTAGCTTTCTTGATAATCTACAACAATCTATCCAAAGTCTGTTTTCGAGACCATTAAAATGACGCAATAGCCAACCACAGATGTCCAAAATCATGATGAGGCTGATCTCGTGCAGACAGAGCCGTGTGCTCATGTCAGTCCAACTTGTGCTTTGGGCCAGGACACAAGCGCATCCCACTCGGAACCAAGAGCCTGCACTGAAACGGCAATGCCTCGTCTTGCCCACCCGTCCAAAAACCATCTATTTGACACTCTGTCAATCAAGGCGAACCAATGAATCAAGATCACCAAAGAAATAGGATCTTTGGCCTCAAGAAGATTTAGGAATTCAGGAGGCAGACACCAAGGCCAGAACATTACGTCAAGCCACGAACGCGGCCAGGCATCGATGTTGCGTGCCCAAGTCCGGAGAGCCAGTGCCGCCAGAAGCCTGCTGTCCACAACGTCAAGACTCGCAGGCAGTTGATCGTTTGTCATCCCTAGCATGAATTTTTGGTAATCCTTGTACTGAATATCCGGAGGGTCCACGTAGTGCCCAGTAGCCCACATCAGCTTCTGTAAAAGACTGTCTATTCTCTCTAGAGTGTCTTCCCTGATCTTGGCTTCTTTCGAAAAGGCGGCAGAGTCAGCATCCTCTTGTTTTCGGGAAGTGTGAGACGAGTCTCCGGTGCTCATCAATGGAAATTCGGAACTGCGTGTTAGAGGCACGACCGAGGAACGCATGGTGAAGGCGCTTCGCATTGCCTTGAGAGTGTCTACCACGATCGTCTGGAAGTCGTTGGGAGGAGCGCGTCGGGCGTGGTCGAAGTTATAAATGATGATGGCCAAGGCGAAGGCAATGCATGCTAGCCAGTTGCCATGGTTAATGGACTTAACCTCAGACCGGAACTCGGAAATTGCATTGCCAAGGTGAGTGCAGGCCTGAAGAATGTCTGGGTTTTCAAGGTCGTGAAATACAATGCCGGGTTTCCGACGGCCGTCTGACATCGACTGGGAGGACGAGGGTTCAAGGGAAGCCGTTGGTGGCGTGGAAGCATTAGAAGTGCGCAGATAATTGATGTGAAGTAAAGCCACGCATCGCAGAGCCTCGACAACATATGGCCCGCCACGGACGAGGGGTGTTACTGTTGAGATGGATGAGCGTGTCAGCAATACAGGTACTAGACCCGTGTCCAACTCTTGAAGTGGGAAAGCCACGTACAAGCGATGCCATGCTTCCAAATTCGCGAAGACGTAGAACTGTCCTCTCAGAGGGACCGATGGGGCCGTGAACGCAAGCCAGTGGGCTATGAGATTGTCATGAGCCGTTGCTGGCTCCAGGCGGGGGCAGAGACGGGGCGAGAGTAGCGTGGTCTCATGGTCGTCAGGGTGCTGCTCGTCCCGACTCGCCTTGCGTGGCAAGCCAGCTGCTCGATTGACCCGGAAGGTAAGGACCGAGTACTGACCGCGAGCATTCTGGTGGGCATGAGTGCGGCTGCGGTGGGCTGGAGGCGAGCCCGAAGCTGCGAATGCAGCAGCAGATGATAGTGGTGACGATGACGCGCCATGGGTTGGAACGTGGCGCTGGGTATCCAGGTCCAGATAGTCGCAGCGGAGGCCCTTCTTGTCGCAGTTACTGCAGATCGGGGCCTGGAGATCACACTAGCGGGCGGCAGATGGCGGTTAGCTGAGGGGCAAGGGGCGCCAGAGGGAACATTGAAGAAGGCTGGTGAGGAGAGGTTGACATGCCCTGATATGCTTGGCCTTGCACTGGCCACAGCCGTTGCGAGACTTGTGGTGGAAGCGTCGCGTGCCGCCTCCCATACTCTCAAAAGGTGGCCGATTGGGCGGTTCAGGAAGATCGTGGTGTTTTCGTCGACGTCGTCGTCGTCGTCGTCTTCTTCGTCGTTCCCGCCGTCGAAGGACGCTCGTGCAAGAGCTGGCACATGGCTCAGAAGAAGCAGAAGGGCGGATGGCTGGGTTGCGCGGCACGAGAGATAGTAGCAAGCAGCAGGTTGACTACGGCCGAAGTCCGGGTGCCTGGTGCGGTGCGGTGCTGATCTCGCTTCCCAGGGCGCACTTGCATGATGGGGTCACCATCCAGGACCCACTTTCCGAGGTTTGTGATCGTCTGTGACAGGCAGGGGTCGCCCAACGGTTTTGCATCCTTCGTTTCCTTCCCTTCCCTCTTCATTCCCCGCTTGACTGCTCTCGGACGAGCTCAATTTATGTGCTGGCAATGCCCACTCTGGTCCTTCCCGTTGCCGTCATCTTACATAGTATGATGTCTTCGGGGCGGCAGCCACTGTACTTGTACTCTGTACGGCTTTTTTACTTACCGCCAGGCATTGCCTACCTATAGGGAATTGGTAGTTGATATTGTACTATGTACTTGCATGTGGATGATGAAGCACTTCGGTCACGCACAAGAAAGTGCCGCTTGGGAAATCACATCGGAAAGAATAGAATTTGCATTAAAAGTGCCAAGACTGTCGCCCCGATAGAGTCTTTGACGCTTGACGACCTTTGCCTATGCTACTATACTATGTACATAGTATACCTAGGTAGCATACAGCCCAGCAAGCCCAGCCACTCACTGGGCGTTGTGATCAAGAATTTGATCTTGCATGCTGGAAGGATGTAATGCAACACGCCCGCCCAGCAGCGGGAGCCAGGAGCAGCTTCCCCGTGAAAAGTACCTGCTTGCTACTGTATACATATTTGTACTATGTGTAGACATACTAAGTAACAATACGTCCAACCTGCCCACTACAATGTACAAATACTTGCCTCCTGCCCCATATCCTCGACGCATGGAGCAGGTACTAGAAGTACACAGTACTTCTGCTGAGTACTCAGACCTGGCAGGCATCTCTGGGCATTGCTATGTACTCTGTACATACATAGTAAGACTATCAGCGCTGACACAGCAGCTTCACATGGAGGCCTTTGTACATAGCATTGTAACTTTACTGGGCGGTACGATTGTGGCGCAGCCTTCCACAGGGGTTTCGGAAGTGAGTACATCTCCAAGGCTCGAGTCTGCTGCAAAACGACGTGACACGACAGACCACAACACAACGCCATCCATCTCGTCCATCCGCACACTTCTTCCAGCTCGCCCGTGCCAAAGCCACTCACAACGTCCCGTCCCCCAGAGAGCCACAATGCCCCGCCGTTTTGACTACGACAGCGACCAGGAACGCCTCCCCGAAGGCATGGTCCGCGTAGGCTATGACGCCGACACCGAGGTCTATACCTTCCGCGATGCTGATGGCAGCCTTTGGGAGGGCCCAGCGGGCTGCCAATACGGCCATTTGACAAAGGTTGCCAACGCGCCTAAGCCTCCTCCTGACACCACCAATATCGACATCGAGGCTGCCGATACCGACACCGATGCCGTTCGTGATGAGCAGCCCCCGAGCTACGACGAAAGTGAAGCTACCGTGCCATTCCTGCACCGCGGCACATACACAAGCTCAGACCGTGTTGGCAGTCGCTGGGCCGATAACGTCGGCATGGCCAAGCACTGGCGTGCAGAGATGATGCCGCTGCTCAACTTTTTCATGATCCTCGCCCTCTTTCTTGTCGGCTTGTTCTGGTTCCTTGGCTGGGCTACGAGTTCGAAGTCCCTCACCTCCTGCGACGCGGGCAGCCACGCACACCAGATTCAGCAGGGCGAGTCGTGCTGGAGCATTGCTCAGATGCACAATATTGACGTCGATAGGCTCAAGCAGGCCAACCACGAAATCAATTGCGACCTCTTGAAAATAGGTGGGCAAGTCTGCGTCCCGGCCATGCCAATGGCCATGTCGGAGGACCATAAGTTTTGATTTCGGCCAGCTTTGTCGCTACTTACCGCTCTAAGAAGCGGCCACGCATTTGCCTTTTTTGCTTTTTTTCTTTTTTGGATTTTTGCGTTCTTCTTTGTAAGAATTGTGGAACCGACAGCATTCATGCCTTGATTGTTCGTTCTTGTGCTCGGGGCGCAGGGTCAGGTCTTGGTCGGTTTCTTTCTGCCCGGTTCCCTTGTCGTCCTTCTTTCCCCAAAGGCTGTACGGAGGATTCTGTCCGTTCTTGGATCCCTCATCACCAGTCCACCTCGTGTTCCAAATGCATTAAGCTGCATAGTTGTCGACATGGTCGGTTGGTGACTATTGTTTTTGGCGTGCTTTTGCTAGGCGTTTGAGGACATCCTGGGAAGTGGGAAAGCCACCTCTAGTAGCAATGTAACTCTGATTGTTCTTTTCCTTTCTCTTCCTTTACGGGCACTCAAGCTTGTCGATCTTGTCTGCGTCGAACTCAAACCTCTGCAGTAAGGAAACGTCATCACCGCGAGATGGCTCAGTCCCTTGCGCAGCTTTGTTCATGGAATGTACAATGCACCTGGCTAAAGACGAGTAGCGTTGGACCATCAGATCCGCGTCTCCTGGCCTATGAACCGATTGTCTAGTCTTTGACTGATACTGTCAGAGGGGTCGAGGTGTTGCAAATGCACTCAGGAGTATAGCAACTTGGGGTTGTCTAAGCTAGGCACTCGCAGCAAGTGTATGGTATTTCATCTTGTCTTGCCACACATGTCATGACTGCTTGTGGCAGTCTGACGGCGACTTTTGCAGAGCACATAGGCTGATTATGAATGCAGTTACGATGGTGTAATCGTGAAGGGCCGATGCCGTCTGTCATCGCCCTGGTGTCAGCGATTGCTGCCAGCTCAGTTCTGTTGTCCGCTAAGCCTGGTAACCTTCTTGCTGCCGCTTTTCAACTCGCATAACGGTCCCGAAAAGCATCTCACATTTGTATTTCAGAAGCGGAGTTGGTCGACACTCGGGCCCGTGACCAATATGCAATTTGTGCATTCGGCGATATTTCCCAGGACTTGGATGATCTTGTACGAGCTCTCGCAAAATCGAGGGCGTGGCTTTATCATCCAGCCGTTGAAGTCCCTGGGCTGTGTCTTGGAGCTCGGCGATATCTTCGCTCGTACCTGAGACAGTCATGGCCATGACACCTTGGTGCCCGATGTCTTCTCCCAATCGCTTTGACCTTGAGCTCGCAAGGAGATGGCAATACGCAGCTCAAAAGCTTCTCACCCACTTTCCGTACTTCAAGCCCCAGGCGTGCCTTGAGAGAAGTGGGGCCTGACATTGCTCAGCAACTTCTATACATGGCGTTCTGGAGTGGTACCACCAGCTTCGGTTTTGTCATCGTGACATTTACAGCACTGCCCGGTATGTGTTCTAGACTCCAAATGCTGCTGTGGTGTGTCTGGTCCGACTCAGCGGCAAGCACCCGCTCAGCTTCCGTTCCGCTCTGTTGCAAGGCATTCAGCCTCAGTCCGAATCCGGCTACCGGAGGGCCGAGGACCCCTGCGTGATGCCCGCTAGCAATACTATGCACATGGCCTCATTGCTTCTTCGCACCAAATTCTGATGATCGACTGATATCGAGGCAATTAACGCCTATTATTTTTGATTATTTACGCCGCTTTATTGACATATCAGGCTTTACACGCCTCATTGGGCAGGGAGATGCGCAACAGATGCGGCTGGTTCATGCCGCTTGTCGAGCCGTCGGACCCCTGATACACACCTTGCAGAATCGACGTTCACATAATGCTTGCGACTCTCAACGCCACGAAGTTCTCATAGCAGTAGATTGAACAGTCTGAGCTTGGATCGACCTTGCATCGGAAATGCGGACGCAGTTCCCCAACATGGGTAAAGATAACGAAGGCTTAAGTGAATACATCCTACCAGATTATCTGGAAAGACGACGCAAGATATTTTGGAATCTATACCAGGAATATCTTGCGAACCTATTGGCCAACGACCAGAGTTCTCGAGCGGCTAGAACAGGCGACCATTTTCCGTTCAGAAGCTGGGAAGGCTCGGCAGCATCCTGCTCCGAGATGACTGTAAACCATTTCCAAGCATCGTACCACTTCTAAGGCGATCCACGATGGCGGAATGCTTACCAGATCAGCACTCTTTCATGTCTTTGTATGTTATGTGTGCAATTGTATAAGGTCTGGCAGCGCGGGGAAACAGTTCCTGCTGTGGCGACGGCGGCGTTCAATCCTTTGACGGCTAAAACCACACCATGTAGTCAGCCTTTTGTGGTAGGAGGCTTACACTTCTCTCCAGGGCCTCTTCTGAGAGTCACAGCAGTGACCACAACTCTTCACCCTGGATGCTCCAAGACTGTTGTTCCTGGCGTATGTAGGTCTCCCTTGCGGTCTAACAAAGCCTTTTAAGGCGAAACTCGCGAAACTCATGCTCGAGAGACATGTCAACAAAGTCCTTTATGATTCTGGGACGCATGACTGATTGGGGTGCGCGAGATGTCTTACCCCGTTATAATACTTCGGCCTAAGATGTCTGACGGTTTCCCGCAAGGGGACCTCTTTCATTTTATCTCACTGCTACCGTAAGAGCCCGGGCCGGACCTGGCCACGAGGAAGCCACGTGCGGCGCATTTTGTCACCATGCTTATTGGACATGGCGGCCAATGAACTCTACTCGACTCTAGGCCGTTGCGAATAGATGCACCATTCGCGCTACCCTACCAATGGCCAGGTGAAGGTAGCGCCGTCCCGCTTGTTTGACCCTGCACATGGTTTTTTTTTTTATAAAAAAAAAAGAATCGGCCAGCCTGGAGACGGGTGACTCGACATCGCGGGCAGGATGAGACGTGTTAATGAGTTGAACCGCTTTGATTGCAGCTCTTCTGATTGCATTGAGACGAGGTTCGTACTCAAAGATAAAACATGCGCTGAGCCATTTGTTGATCGTGGGTCCAGGATCAAGCATACCGACCGACAGCTAACATTTCAGCTCGGCAGTAAGTGGACATTTAAGACCAGGATTGTCAACATTCTCCTCTGCAATTGCAACATCGCTGGTACAGCTACAAGTTGAGCGTGGTTCGAGGTTCGAGGTTCCAGGCAAACAGAGAGATTTGATCGGGTCGAAACTCTCATGATCTTGTCGCCATAATCATCCCACTGTTTCCATCCGGACATGACCTCCAAGGTCACAAGATCAAACAGGTCTGCCTTGAGCCGCCATCCCTCATCGCCGACTCCAAAGGCCTCGGTTGCTAGTCTTTATCATATGCAAAGATGGCCGCTTGCTAAAAACACTCCTTTTTCTCGAAACACCGGCCGTGCTTAATGGAAAGGACCAACAAATACCAGGTCGATTCCAGCCTATTCTCGAATCTCTGTCTGGTCCTCACCCAAGTCTTGTGATATAGAGCCTCTCCTACAGAACTCTCTGTGTCAAAAGTTGTGCCACCACTTCTACCGATACCATCAGCCACACCTCTCCAACCTCGCCACCAAGATCCAGCACTCTTTTACGACGGTCAACGCAGTGCCAGTCATTCTACTGCGCAGACCTGCCAAACACTTTGTCTCCTCAAAATTCAGTCTTGGTCCTTTCCTTTACTACTCATCCCTCCATCCAATCACATCCAGGCCATACTACATAGCCACAAAAGGAGGCTTACAGTTAAACTATTCTCTTTGATACACCATTCGCCTCAAGCACTGCCAAACTTCGTCCTCTGCGACCATGTGCACTTATTATTACCTTCATCACCACCATATGTACCCGTGTACTCGCGACGTCGAATTTGTCATTCATTATACCTATTGCATGGCCGCGACCTATGATGACGTTTCCCAAACCCAACAAGCCTGCAACAACACCTTATATCATGATCAAGAGAATGGCAATCCGGGGATCGACTTGAACAATCCGTGTGCCAGTGGCGGATGTCTGGCCAGCCCGGACTGCAGCCTTGGCAGATGCCGCCTGCAGGAACTGAATGGTCTCTGGAGATGCTGTCAATGTGGCCACGGCGGCAACAAGTATCCCTGCTGTCACCACCCTATGAAGCGCAGCCCGGATACGCTTTGCTATCACCAGTGCTGTCAGACTTGCCAGCCAGACGGCCGTGCAAAGCGATGACACCGGGAGCATTGGGGTCAAGCTAACACACAAGTGGCTCATTTAAACATGTTGGCTGAACAGAGAATTACTGTGCGCTTTTTTTTTTCCCCTCATGGCAGCCGCGGAGGCCATGCACTGGTGAATGCGGCCTATAATGCGAGGATTGCTGAAAGGCAGTCTGGCTGGCTGGCACAACCTCAGTTGGCCACAAGTCCCCCTTTTTCTTTTGAGTTTTCTTTTCTTTTCCTTCCCCCCCCTCTTTTCTTTCCCTCATTCCCGTATTTAGGTGACGTCGGGAAAGCGATGGAATAGCCAATAAGTCCATCATATCTGTGACGAGAGGTGTGGTATCGCCTTGGCTTGGTTTGGCGGGCTAGAAAAAGCAACAAGAGCATGTGAAGGGATTTGCCGCAGAACACAAGCTGAAAAGACGCGTCCATATAGACGTCCACAGAGAAGCATCGGGGCTATGCGAAAGAGAAAGCTAGAAGCCAAGTGGCTTGGGTACGGGTGGGGTTTCGGACAGACTATGCAGTGAGGCTTTGGGCCATGTCGACCTCGAGTCCAGGCTAGGACTAAGAAGGCTTGCAAGGCGACAATGGAGAAAGCAAGCAGTCAGGGTACGACGCTAGCCACGCGGACCCGATCTAGCGACCCAGATCGGAGGCGTCTGTCATCCACGAGGTTCCTTCCATCCATCCATGACCTGGCTTCGCACACAGCCCTTTTCTCCAGCATGCTGAGTCCGACCAGACCCAGCCAGCTGGGTCACAGCCTTGTTGTCGAACCGTGAAGCACAGGAGGGCGAGTAATTCCAAATGTCCGTGGCCAATAGCCTATCTACGGCCCCGAAACATGTCGAAATCCTGCCTGGTTCCTCTTACCATCTGCTGACAGCCCTTGCGCCCATTTTCAGTCATGGAAGATTTAGGGCTCAATGACGGACGCCGCATGTGAAAAAGACCACATTGCAGGACCACGGCTGGGATGGACGATACGAAGCCACCTCCAACATGTTCCTTGGTTTGCACCACATGTTCTCGGCTATATCTAACTCGTCCCGCGTTTGCCAACATGGCCTTTCCCTCTTCTCAGCACATCGACTATCTCGCCGCTTATCCTGTAGTAACTCGACTGCTGCATTCGTTTGGCGCGGTGGACTTTCCCTTTGAGAACAGCCGTGCTGGGTTCCTGCGACACCAGCCCATCCTACCTTTTTCCTTCCGTCTTCGGCAACTGTACGAAACGCTGGTCGCAGTCACGACGAAGAGGAACAATACCACAACCGAACGAACCATGTGTCACCAAATCACCTACGCGTTGCCATGCGAGCACGTACGGACTGACATAGTCTACTGTGCTGCCGCGGGCGACACGGACTTTGACCTGAAACCTGCGTCACCCTTCAGCAATTCTCGCAACGGCTACTCGGGAGGTTCGTCGTCGAGGAGCAAGAGAGAAAAGGGCAAGAAGAGCTGTCGCGATGCACCAAGGGACAAGGGCAAGGACAGAGATGGTGTGCGATCCCAGAGCAGATCACACACCAAGCGGAAACCATGCCGAAACCTCACGACACAAGCCATTGCATACCCGCTTCCCCCGAGCTTTGAGGGGAACCCATCGACGGCGGCCCTATCCCCATTGCTGCCCAAGTGTCCGCTACCTCGGTGTCCGTTTGAGGCACTCAACCGGTGTTGGAACTGTTGCTGGTGTGGCAAGGCCTGGAATGAACAAGGACGGTGCAGCTGCATCATGATTATTGAAGGAAGCCAGGTGCGTTGCGAGCATATCTGCTGCGAAACGTGCACGCCAGCTGGGATAATGTGAACCGCCAGCACGGTCAGCCAAGCTTGACTGGGTGGAAGGGTTGGCAGCTCGGTTCGGTTGGATTCCTTGGCCTGCATGATCGATGATTCTTTGTTTCCTTTCCATTTTGATACTTCTTTTTCCCACCTTCTCGCTAGGCGTCAGGGTAGGTAGTTGTACAGGAACGGGCGCAAGAGGAGGAATGGCTGTCTCCTTTTTTTTTTTTTTTTTTTGCTTCTTGTTTTGAAATATCACTTATCGCAAAAGGGACACTACGGTTAGAGATCCGACAGGCTGCCTGGTGATGGTGGTTGGAGAGGAAGGCAAGGAAAGTAGAAGCACAGCTCGGCAAGAAGGGTGTGTCGTCAGGCCCATAGTCACGGCGGAGTTTGCTCATTGCAACCCCAGGGTACATAGTAATTCCATGGGGGAAATTAGCGCGGGCGGCCTGGTCCCCCTGCCCTTGTTCTTGTTTTATTTTTTGCCCATTTCTTGCTGCTTGTCCTCTTTCTTTTCCCGCCCCTACGCTGGGGGACCTTGCGATAATTACACACAACATGCATGTTTACTCGCTTACGGTACGCAGAAGCCTTGACCTGTTGTCCTGAAGTTTGTGGTTGATATGTTGGAGCAGAGCCAATTGCGAGAAGGGCCATGATGCCGTCCTGCTGAACGGTGTGCACAGCTTTCTTGATGGAGGTTTACATCTCTCTTTCGTACACCACCGCGGTCCGCAAAACAAGTAAGCGACGAGGGTTCCAGAAGAGGAATGGAAGCAATACAGAGGCGTGCGGGTGGTAACTCCCTCGTGGCTGTACCTTGGCTATCGCCGCTCGCCTGGCCCGACAAGAGGGGACATGGACCCAAGACACCGGAACGGCGGAAAGGGCGTCGCCAAGCGCCAATTGGCCGAAGAAGAAAGTGACCAGTTACAATTTATCCATTGGGTGGCTTTGCTTGCGAGAAGGTGGGATTTACGGGCGGGCTGGCTGGCTGGCTGGCCGGGTGGACGCTGGGCACGCGCAAGTAAACTATGTATGCAGGTAAGATCTTGCACACATGCAGGCTGAGGGATCTCGCATGCCAGACTTCCAGAAGCAGCTAGGTTGCGCGCAGCCCATGCGTCACGGCTGAAGGCTGTAACAAAGAGTGCATACACACTTGCGGGGGCTGCTATGTATGGACAGAAGGGAGACGGCGGCAGAGTAACACCCAAAGGAGGAGAAACCAGGAGAGGATGGATGCGTACCCACGCCCCCGGGGTAGTGGGCAAGGATAATGAGGCAAGAGAAAAGAGGCAGAGAGCATGGCGAGGGCATGCAATGGCATGCAGTGGCATGGTAAGTGATCGCCAGAGCCAGCCTGTCGTGTCGCGTTGGCTTGCGCGCTCCCCTACACCGACTTTCCTCTCACTCCCACTTCCACGCTCTCCGTCTCTTTTTGTCTTTGTGTAGTCTGGCTGGGACTACATAGTCTTGCAAGCAGCAGCCAGCTCCAGCTGTTGGCCCAACCACACAGACATCCAGAAGCTGTGTCGGGGACAGGCGAGCGGTAGCCATAGCCACGCGCGCCAGAAAAGCAGCCAGGGGAACACGAGATCACCGACAAGATTCGGGATCCAGACGGCTGGAACCCCCGATGGTGGAGAGACAATGGCTTCATACAGTAGGAAAAGCCAGCCAAATATGGGTTGAGGTGGGCTATAGCACAGATCCGATAGCACGGATTATTCGCTTCTGTCTCCCTCTCATGCCACTCGCCTCTCTACGCTCTGTTGACTGCTTCTCTTCTCCTCCTCTGACTACCACTACCACCCTGACCACCACCATCACTACCGCAAACGAGTATTTATATAGGGAGTTTTCCGGTCGCCTTGTCTCTTTCTCTCTCTCCCTCTCTCTCTGCTCTCTTGTGGTTTGGCTTATCTTGCTGTCTCAACTCTCCCTGCATGCAGGCTGCGATCAGGTTACCAGAAACCCGGTTCAGATCTGTCCCACATGGACCAAGACCACTGGCGCGAAGTGAGTGAGTGAGTGAGTGAGTGAGTGACAGAGTCTTGTATGATGGGCCATGGCTGTGCGACCCGGCAAGGCCGCCCAGAGAGAAAGAAATCCTTCTGCCCCGGCTTCTTGGGCCCTAAGCTGGGAGGGACGGGCCTAGGAGCTGCAGAATGGGGCATCTTGTGCATGTTTGGAGCATGTCGTGTAACGTCGCTAACCGCGAGAGCTGAAGAGATCGGGTAAGGGCTGTCTGCAAGATCGCGCCCGGCGTGGAACCGGGCAAGCCGCGCCCAGCGGATCGGTTTTGCTTTATCCTTCTTTTTTCCCCTCCTCTTCAATCTTTTCCCCGTTAATTTGCTCTTTTGGATGCTGGTCATTCCTTTTTCCTTCTCCTCTTCAGCTGTTCTTATTCATGATAACCGTCACCCTGCGGGCGCTACTCGGGCATCAACCCAAAACCAGCATGCGAGACATGGCCCGCAGGAACCCCTGAGTATGGCTGTAGGCAGTCTCTCATGTCATGGAAGAAGAGAATCGTGATTGATGGTAAAAGAGTCTAGAGAGCCTTTGGTGGATTGCCAGTTATCGAAGCAGGCGAGCAGTGCTCGAGTCGGCTGTGGAATCTTTGGCCTTGCATGCAGCTCGGTCCCATCACCGCGATACACTCAAGCAAAAGACTAAGACAGGAGCAGACCAAAATGCCATGTGCATGTTTCTTCTCCTTGGCTCTGCTGGAACCCGAGACCCCAAAGTCTGGAAATGGACGGATTGTCTCGTCCCCCCTACTCAACCAGAAGCGCCTCCAAGGCTAAGGATTTCCCAATGCAGCCGGCGCAAGATGCAAATCTGCCACTGACATGCACGTCATGTAATTCGCGGGGGCTCGCAGACCGCTGCGGCAAGCGGCCTTGCATGGTGAATTGGAACAGAATCAGTGGTGGTGGTGGTGGTGTCATCAAAGGGCAGCAAATCAGACCCTAAACGCCCTTTTCTCTCGGTGATCACTTTTTTCTTTGTTACCAGTATTCTCTATGCCCTGGTTCCAAATTGGCGGTGCGCTTAAAAGGTGTCTTGGAATTGCAAGACGGGGCTTCAACGCCGCACCGTGGTCCTGACTGAGATGCAATCCCACACATTCACTCTCCTCATACGCACGCGTGTGTAGATGCGCGGCATAGAGCGCCTGCACGACAACACAATGTATTTGATTTGACTTTGGCAAGCCATGACAAGAGATACTGCGCGACTTGGACCGACCTGGCGGTGTGCTTGTGTCGCGCGATATAAAACATTCGTTGCAAGACCTCGGACCGCGATCACTTCTCCGGTGGGAAAGCCATTGATGGTCCACGTCTTTGAGCATCAGAGAGAGATATTTAAATCTTATAAGAATATCAACAAGCAACCACCCTACATCAGCCTTGAATAAGAACAAACCATATCCACAAGTCTGCTGACCACCGGGGAATCTGTGCCCGAGCCACTATACACCAGAAGCAACATCATCACCACCACCATCTGATGATATATCCTCACTCCTTCCCACCGAAATCCCCTGGCACATTTAACCAGTAAATAAATACTTCTCCAAAACAAAAAGCCTTTACTCAGAAATCATGTGTGTCGGACACCCCAAGAGGCATCCATGCCAGCACACCTCCGTTTCATACAACCACTGCGTCTCTGCGCGCTTCGACCGCACAACGGGCCTCACGACACCGTGCACAAACACAACCTACGCCGCGCCCATTGACACGGAATCCAAATGCACCAACCAGCTGTGCTACTTCCAGGAGCTCGGCCGCATGTGGATCTGCTGCAAATGCAACAACGGGCCCAACGACGTCGGCTGGTGCTCCTATGATCGTCCTCGTGTGGAGGTCAATGCCATCACCGGCCAGGCCGAGCAGCTGACGGCTTGTGACCACTGCTGTTGCTGGAATTGTACTTCCTATCGTAAGTTTTTTCTTTTCTTTTCTTTCCTCAGGGGGGTGGCAGGGGGGATGATTATCTTTCTTCTCGAACATGTAAAAGTTGGACACTGGAGCTGACGATGAACACAAATGGAACAGCCAGTGGAGCACCGCCCAATTCAGGTCGGAGCAGCTCGTCCAAGCACAAGAAGCACCACAGCTCAAAGCACAAGTCATCGAGCCATGGCGGCTCGTCTGGACATGCAGGCGGAGCGCACGACTATCAATGGATTGAAATGGATTATAGCACCAAGGGTTCTTCGTCTTCGTCGCACAAGAAGAGGAAGAACAAGGAGCGCTAGGGCTTTTGGTCGTTGAAAGAAGCAGAAAAAACCTTGTCTGCCATTTTCGCCTGGGTCAATGAGAATTGAGGGAAAGGGCTCTCTTTTCACACTAAAACTATGGAGAGGGATTGATGTCTTTTTACTATCATCGCTTTCTGCTCTGTATTCCTTTTTTATGGAAAAAAAGGAATGGCTTACTTACCGAAGAGGCATTGAGAGCCACGCAGATGATGCGAACAGACCTTCTTGGGGAGCGGAGCTGCAAAGACGGTGGATGAACTCGGTAAGATTGGAATTAATGCTGGGTTCGGACTTTTGGGTGTTTATTCCTTTGGATTCCATGTTTGGGCTAGACCTTTACCGCAATGGTGAGAATTGACTTACTTTATGTGTAAGCTTAGTTGTTGTATTTCCCTGTACGAATGTCATGATGGATATCTGGTGGCTCAAGCCTTTAATCAAAGACAGAAATAAATATACGGATTATCAGTGAACAATATCCGATAACATTGGTTAGCAATCCCTCTCTGTGAGACGACTTTCTCTCAAAACCATCAAGGTCTAATGAGTATAGGCCATGACTTGTCCAACATGCACTGCTGGTGATGATTATTCCTGCGCCTGATTCTGTGATCATGTGATGATGGTCTCATGGCACAAAGCATATCGCCCCCTTGATGACTTTGCCATATATATTACTTTAAAGCAAAAAAGAGGAACTGTGTATCTAACCATACCCTTTGGGAAAGTGTGCGACTGCAAGAGTTAGCGAAGATACCGGAAACGTGTAACCAAAAGTCAACGGCGGTATTGATGAGTTGATATGAGATGGCCATGCATCCACGATCTCTATCGAAAACCGAACAACAATCTTTATCCCAACACCCACGCCCCGATACACATACATTTCGATCGTGATCGACCGCTGCAAAATCACGCATCTTTATCCAAGCGGCCATCTGGCAAGCAGATCAGAAACACACTCCAGCCCATCGAACAAGCGAACCTTGAGGAGAGAACGCCCATGCGCCAGGCATCAGAATCCGAGTCCGCGCCATATCACAAGGCAGAAGACACCCCAAATCAGCTATTCCCGTGTGCTACATCAAGGTCTACTACCTTGCCTGCAGCAACTGCATCGATTGACTCCTCGTCTGTCAGGGCGCAATGGCAGAGCACCTTTTCACCGGCAACACCCACACACGGCGTTCCAGCCGCAGATGATTCCCATGGATTGGATAGATGAGAAGGATGCAAATCTGCTGCCTGATCATCTTTTAGGATCCTTGCGGTGATATAGCCTGCAGGGCTCTATAGAACCTAGTTGTAGGCTGCCCGGTGGCCAATCTGCGGGTAAGAGTCGGGCTCAATGCGTGATGACCCGATTGGCTTGCGTGTTCGCAGGAACAAGTAACGTCGGAGATGGACTAAGTGATCTGGGAGTTGTGGGTTGTTTTGCGTGTAGTGCGCTGGGGTTATGAGAAGCTTACGATGGAAGGGGACGAGTAGCCAGACAGCTGGGCGAAGGATCAAGTTATGTGATGAAAAAGAAACACAGCAAGTCGTCTACGTTATCATATGTCTGTCTTGCGGTGTCGAGATACGGCTCTCAGCGCTGGACAAGCAAACCTGGCATTTCACAAGACAATCAATCCAGGACTGCTGTTTTGTTGTGCTGCTCACTTGCCAGTTGACGGTCGTCACCTATTCTCCGCCGTGGTGACCGGCGGACAACTGTGAATGTCAAGATAGACGCAATGGCAGCAAGATTGAGAAAGCTGTCGACAAAGGCACGCTCATGGAGACATAAAAGCAAAATTACTTCCCCTGTATTTCTTTATGGGCCCCTTTACTTCTTGTATCACTGCCACTCAACACAGCAAGCACAGCAACAAAGCAAACAATAGTATTTATAATCAGTAACGCAACGGATATTATCACGAGAGACTCAACAGCCTTTGTCAAGCCATCGCCTCCAGCAGATTCACCGATCGCAAGCACAAGACAGCCATGTGTCACCTAAACTACCAAACCTTTCCCTGCGGACACGTAAGCAATACTTGCCATGCCTGCGATCTCGCGGCTGCGTCGACAGCGGGAAGCTCAGGCGCAGAAATGACCCCAGAATCAGTCCAAAAGTGTGCGAATTACGATCCTCTCAACAACAAAAACGAGCACGTCGCGCCGACGAGACCATGCCCCAATGCCGCATGCAACCAGGGGCAGTAAGGATCCATCTGGTGGGTGTGCTGCCAGTGCCGCCTTATGTGTGAAGACTCCAGCAGAGGGACAGGAACAGGTGCAGGCACAGGCACTTCATCTCACACGGTGATGGGGGGAACCTCAGCGCCAATTTGTGGTCATAGGCGCTGCAATATGTGTTTGGTTATGTCGGAGTCTGGTCTAAGGGGCCCGGGTGCTTGAGTGATGCGAGCATACAGACGGACACGGTCAGAGATATCGACTGCTAGAAAGCAGTTTACGTATCGTATGTAGTGGCTCGGTGAAGAGACTTGTTTGACATGCGCTGTTGTTAGCTATCTCCTTGCTTGCACGTGATATGCGGACGCACGTTGGCTGCTCAACAAGCTGACACGAATTCGAAAACCCAACCGAACGACTCGCTTCGTCCCAAAGCCATCTGCAATGCTGCAAGCGCATTGGTAATTGGGCATGCCGCTAGAAAACACGATTCAGCAGCACGTGATGGATTCTTATGCATAGACTGGTCCGATATCACAGCAGCCTGGAGGGGGTGTGACACGAGACGCACGCAAAAGACAGTAGAAGGATGCCACTCAGGATCCTGCCACATTTGTTTTCTTTTGCAAGAGATGGATACTGTAGCCCCGCTGGCACATTCGAAAAAGGGCAGAGCAGACGGAATTATGCCTTGTCTTTCTATTTTCGGTTCCCGCTCTTACCAGTCAGCCGGTCATGTCATATCATGTCGTATTAGTTAGGCCAGGCCATCCCAACTGTTACTTTTCTTGCAACCCTCTACAAACACGCAGATCAACAGATCAGCAACCCTTAGCACCGATTCATAGAAGCACAAGCCGTTAAAGCCAAGCAATACCAAGGCAGAAGACGGCCAGTACGCTCAGACACCTGTCAGCGAAAGACCGGCTAGACTTGGCGTGGTTAGTTAGGATATGTAGTCAACGGTCCATTCTTTTTGTGGCCGTGGTCGTGGTCGTAATTGGGGTCCTGGCAGCCACCGTCGTCGTCGTCGTCGTCGTTGTTGTTGTTATCATCCCAACGTCCATCGTGCGTAGCCGCATTCATTTTACTTGGATCATGGATACAGACAGTGGTGTGGATAGTCTCATGCAGAAATAATTAGAGTTTGCCAAAGCCATTCTTCCCCAAAGGTTAAATTCGATAGAGAAACTGATTATCAAGGAATAGCCTTGTTTTCAGAGAATAGGCAAGGAGGAAGAGAAGCTACACGAACCGGTATACAGGATGACGAGGCGTTGCGCATCGTACCATAGTAAGTACATAATAACAGCAAAGTACTTTGAGTATCCATCCACTGATGTACCTGCGACTTGCAAAGAGACATAGGTCTGTGCTTGTGTCAGGTTCATGGTACTTGGAAAACAGCATACCATTCTATGTACATAGTAGCTGGCTGCATGACAGAAGTGGTAGGGCATTATTATCCCGCGGGGCCGCCTGTCAACCCAGACCCATCCGGATCCGTGCGTCGGCGTAGCACAGCAGCCACGTGTTGCAGCACGCGAAGGACAGGGATCCGAGGCTGACGGGCGGGCTGGTTTGCTGACCCTTTCGCCGCGTGGCAGTCAAGGAACGAGTTTGCATGCTTCCTTCCTGGGGAGCTTCGCTTGCTTTGAGGATGGAATTCGGCCTTGTTTGTTGGGGCGCTTTTGACACGTGATGATGCAAGACAAGAGGCTCGACAAGTTGCCACGCAGCCACGCAACACATGCTCATGTTGGTGGCTATGGGACGAGATTCATTCGTATATTATTATGCTATACGCAATTACTCCAAAAAATGTAACGCTAGATTGATTCCTCTTTTCTCCTTTCCTCGTGGACGGCCGGCCATGGTACGAGTCCTGGCGGCCACAGACTTGGCCGGTCTTCGCTGGTGACTTCTAGGCTCTCTTTGTGCTTTTGGAGCCTGCATTGCATGGACGGTAGCTTTTGTATGTTTCGTGTCAGCTTCTTGCACTGCGGTTGTCGCGTGCGCATTGAAAGCAACCAGAGTCATGGATGACGCCCGTGTGTTGTGCTCGTGCTACATAGTACATAGTAGCGCACCACCAGTGGATAAGCTAAAAGACCATAGTGCTATATGCCTAGGTACGTACTTTCCTGGCTGACGCATCATACATAGGTACTGCGTACTATGTATATAGTACTATGGAACGGGGGATATCTCTTTCTGATGAAGTAGGCGGCGCTGCGATACCATGTACTATGTACTGCTCCGATCCTGCCGTAATGAGTTGCTCTAGTCCCTGCATCTGAAACGCCCAGGCTGGGCTTGGGCTGCTTATGCTGCCATATGCTGCATTGATCTGGCTTGCACTCCCATACATACTGCATTGTTTTCAACGACTCGTAAATAAACCATCATACATGGTCATATTAAGCTCAAAGTCCTTCCTGGAAAGCACAAAACGAAAATGGAAATGGAAAGCACTGGCGACCGACGCCCACGCGCCATGTTCCCCTTATGCTGGGTCCCCCCCGCAAACGGACCATAGTGGCCGCAGCACTGCGGGCGCAGCGCAAGGTGATCGCCACTAAAGTAGGCTTGCCCTTGGCCTGCCCACTGCCTGGGCCCCAGCAGTGCCCAGCTGGCTTTGCAGTAGCGGCTGCTGGTGGTCCGAGTTTCCCCTGTCCCGGCGCCTTGACCCCCTCTGAAACCCCTGTCAAGCCCCCCATCCCAGTGGCCCCCTGCCAGAAGCCACCCGGTACTCACTCTTTCTCTTGGGTGTGATGCAGCCATACAGACTGCATGGCAACAACGCAAAAAAGGCATGTTCCTTCCACTCCTCCTCCGCCTCCTTCCATTATAACTTATCATCTTACATATCACCTGCGCCTGCACCTACACCTGCAGCTTCTTTCCCCCGCGCGTCTCCACTCAGTCACAACTGCCTTTCGAAACAAGTCCACCGACCCTGACGGATCCTCTCGCCTCGCCCACACGACACATCCTCAGCGCCCCCTCGCAGGCGCCTGTCCTCTTCCGGCTCCTGACACGCCAGCCCGACCGCAACCTCTTTGCATCTGGCCGGCCCTGCCCTGCCCTGCTCTGGCCTGACTTTTCAGCAATCTCCACTGCTGCGACCACCGTCACTATCCCCCCTCCTGATCTTCCTCTCTTCTCCAATAGGTGGCAGACAGAGAGCCGACAAGAGACGAAAGAGCTTTGCGAAAGCGCGCAACAAGACGGCCACTTTTACGACTCCTCAGCGACGCTGCTTTGCTTCGCATCTCTGTTGCTCCGCCATCCAGCTCATTACTCGCCGACAGCCAACTACTACCCACTGCCGTTGCCCGAGAAATCCATTGGCACACTGGTCCCTACCAAACCTCGCCCGCGCATCCGCAAACATGCCAACCTCTCTGGAATCCTCCCGCCCGATCATGGCGCCCTCGGTACGTCACTTGGCACACGCTCTACATACTGTACAATCCACAGCTCTGCTGCCCACTGGCACGGCGCCGATCGACTCTTGCTTTCCTGCCTTTTAGTGGAACCCCCCTAGCCCGGCCATATTCCCAACCCACTTCCCATCGCTCCGTCTGTTGCATCACAAGCTTTCCCTTTTAGTCACAAGCCCGCCTAGCCCAGTGTCCAGTTCTTTCTTTTTCCCTTCATCTTTGCTTTTTCTTGCCCACCCTTGCATCCAGCAGTCAGCCCTTGAATTCGTCACCGGTCGCCAAGTACACCGGCAACGGCCAGCACAAGGAAGAGATTGCTACATAACATACCACCTTGAGCATGGCTGACTCAAAGCTCCCCGACCAGACTCGCGCTTCTACCCGCGCTTCGGTGCGTTACAGCGTCTATTCCACTGCTCCTACGGTCCAGACCACGGCAACAAGTGACAGCGCCGTTGCCGAGATCCAAAACATTGGCGAGACCATTGAGCGTCTCGACAAGGGCAACAAGCTCCTGAGCGAGCAGCGCGTCCAGCTCAACATGGACCAGCAGACTGTCTTCCAAAAGCTCGCTCTCGGTGCCAAGCTGGAACGCGCCCTAGGGAGACGCATGACAAGCCAGGACGCTGTGATGCGCAAGCGCTCCTCCACAAAAGGTAGCCACAAGAGTCTCCGAAGCTTGAGCGAGAAGGACGAGAAGGCTCTTGTCGCGACATAGATGGACCTTTGTCTATGCATAGTGGACTTCCACCCCGCTGTTTCTACAGACGATGAAAAGGAGTATCATCTCGTCTCAAGAGTAGATGGCAAGCCGAGAGAGAAACAATGAGACGTCTCAATTACGATTCAAATACCGCAAATGAGGTGTACTCGCTCCAAGATACCTTTAACTACCTCACACTAGCCGGTCAAAGAACCCGGACTGACTACGACCTTTCACTCATTTGCGGCAGCGATGCGGGCTTGCGAGGCCCATTCAAACATCCTGCCGTGCTCAGGAAAGGGAAGGGAGGCGGAGCGAATGTCAGGAGGTAGAATGTTATTATCATGCGACAACAACCCCAGTACAGGTTGCAAGGAGCCTCTTGATTGCTATATTTCTGGCGCAAAAAGTCCCAGCCGCAACAGACTTTATACCCGTCCGCCGAAGGGACACACTTTTACGGCTGAACTGCATCCACAAGCAATGTTGTATCAGCAAGGTCTTATTTCTTGCAGCACACAGGCGGGTTTGAGAAGTTGATATGGGGATACTCTGATTTACTTTTTTTGTTTTCTGATTTCTTTTTGGGAAGGTTTCCCTTGCTTTAAAGCCTTTACTGGGTCTCATATCGGGATAAGCTTGCGCTGGGCCGGATTATTTGCTATTAGAATATGATATTTGATATTGTACAATCAAAGAACTTGTCCAACAAGAGAAGCAGGCATAGCATATCGATAAATAGTGATCTAACTGTAATAGATGGGCTTCTGTGAATGTGCGTGCGCATTTTTGCACGTTCAGACAGCTCATTCTTGCAGGATTTAGAGAACCCGATGAGGCAACGTCAATGTCCATCTTGCATCCGCGAACGTGCGATTGTGTGACCCGATATGTGTCACAACCTCCGGCCCGCATGGTCTGCGGTCAGGTTCCTGTCTAACTCCCCCCCCCCTTCCAAAAAAAAAAAGCATCCCAAGCGCCCTGTATTCTTTGTGTGTTTTCCCACACTGCTCTAAGCCTCTCATCCGCTTTGCAGAGTCCTTTTCAACCTTAACTTGGTGTGTCAGATAGGTATAGTTACGCCGATACGGCTGTTCCGTTTGTTGATGTCCTCTTCCGTCCCAATTCGGTCGTCGCGTACCTCTCATATATCTCTATCGAGCCTTGTCCCTTTATCGAGGCTCACAGTCGCCTCATTTGACACGTACATGACTCTGCTCCTTCTTCATTTGGGCAGCTTGGCTTCCACCTCCTTCTGCAACTTAAGCATCTCAAGATCCTCGCCTTCCACCTCCAATCCCTTACCCACCCACTCCCTCGCCTCCTCGTAGCGGCCCATCTCATACAGACACCTCCCACGGCGAAACCAGGCCTTGGGGTTCCCCACCTTCTTCGCCTCGACGCTGCACTCGGCATCAGCACTGCCCTTGACCCAATCCCTCAACTCCATATGCGCCTGCGCCCGGTTCGCAAACAACATGGACGCCTCGTCGCGCAACAGACCCGACGGCTCCCACGCAGGCCTCGTCAGTGCCATTTTCAGCCCGAGGGTGTAGAAATTGATGGCTTCTTGGTACTTGGAGGCCTTGAACGCGTCGTTGCCCGTTTCGCGGAGCTTCTTGATTTGCGCGCTGCGCTTGGGGTTCACGGGGACCGGGGGCGGGGGCACGACGTGGGGGGGTTCGAGGGTCGACAGCAGGGAGCGGTGGAGGGTGTTGAGAGCTTCGAGTTCGGTCGCGAGGGACCGTGAGGACGAGGTTGGTGCGCTGATGGCTTTGGATTGCGGGTGCATGGAGAGGGGGAGGAGGGTGAATGTTTCTTGGTCGGTGGCCATTGCTGCGATTTTGATTTGTAATGTTGTTGGTAGGCTTGTTGTTGTTGTTGTTGTTGCTGGATAGGGCGGTGAAAGCGTTGCGTTTTGAAGGATGAATGATAAATGTAAACTAGTTGGCAAAGAAGTCTACCGTGGTTGTTGTCGTTGTGCACGTGTGCAAGAGTTAAGCCAGCACCCTGATGGCTGTTTATCTGGCTTCCAACGCTGTTTGGTTTAAGGATCGAGGAGGGCCAGTCGTGAGGTTGGTTTTGTTGTTAGTAAAATATGTGGTGGTTGGTTTGCGCGCAGGGTGCAGTTTGATGAAGCAGGCACGTTGTCACTGGAAATCGGAAAGGACAGGTGCATGGTTCGGGAACCTGAGCCTTTATCGGCTGCTGATAAGAGCTTTACAAACATGCTGCAAACGAGTACATCTCGCTTTCATTTATATCAAAATGCTGCATTTGGTACATAACAGTACTTCTACAGTAACAACAATCAAATCCTCGCATGGCAGTATCTTGGTAAATATTATTACTTCAAGATTAAAATATATTTGTTGTCTTTGAAGAGAGATCGTTTCGCATATATATACTTGGGTATCCTATGCTCTCGCCTGGAAATTTGCTGTTTATCGTCATGCTCTTGTTCAGTTTCCTGATCAGTGCATCCATCCATCCATCCATCCATCATCACCAGTCGTTGTTCTATATAATGCAAATGGTGCAAAAATCATTCAAAAATCATCTTCTCACCATCATTACCGCATCCGGAGAAAAAAACAACAACCACAAAAACAAGCAATTAGACAAGATGCGCGCAAAAAAGAGGGAAATATAAAAAGCGTACCCAGTAAATCACAACCACCAGCACCCAAACCACTACCGCCGAATCAAACCCTTGAGGGCAGTTCGCAGCGAAAAGCCTCCAAACAACCAGTCATTGCCATGCCGTCCAGCATAGCTGTGGGCATTCTGATGCGGCGTCTGTGCAGAAAACCGCCTCGATGCCTTATCACCCTTGTCGCGCCGGCCAAACTCGGCACCCCGGCACATGTAACAGCCCATGACTTCGAGCAAGTGGCGTTCTTGGTAATGGATTGACGTCAGGGCCTGCTCGTTAATAAGCTCTCGAGCCACGTCAAGCACATGCTTAGTCCAGGCGTCGTCGCTTGCGCCGCCTGTGGAAGAAAACTGGTGCCACTCTATCAGCGGCGCCGCAGTCTCGCTGCCACTGGCCTGTTGTGGCGCCGCCGCCGCCGTAGGTGATGAAGAGGCGAGCAGCTTTTGCGCAACAGCCGGATCACGCATCAGCCTTAAACAAAACTCCTCAAACAAGTTGTTCTTGCGAATGAAATCGAGAGCGCACAGCACCGAGTCCGGCTCGGCCACCAGGGTGGTGAAGGCGTCCTTGCCCTGCCGCTGCCCTTGGTAAATGCGCTGGCCGCAGGCGTCGGCATACCGCAGCGCCTCGAGCACGGCATCCTGGTCAATGGACGTGATTTCGTGGGCAAACAAGGGTCGCTCGTAGCCGACCCGTCGGCGCCAGAACACGTTGACAATGCCCGAGGTTACAACGCAAGGGAGGAGGATGACGTAACCCCACCAACGGGTAGCCGTAACCATGGCTGCCGCACCTGCGACGATGCCAGAGATACCATGTCTGATCATTTTGGTGCGTGTTAGCAGAAGTGATCTCTCGCGAAGCGAACGGTTTCTCGTCGTGGGGGGGGGGGGTAAGGTAGGTAGGAAAGAAGGAAAGAAAGCATTGACTTACAGCGCAGCATGCATTCCAATACTCGACGTACGATTCCGCAGCTTTTGTCCAATCCTCGTCGAACTCTTCACGTAACGCAGCGCTGCTGCCTGCTGCTTCTTTGAACGCAACCAAACCCAGCCTGACCAGCCCAGATTGATGATACCAAACACGACACAGGGCGTATTACCCACGTAGCCCGTCAGCAAGTTGCTGGCGTGAAAGAGCCTTGCGTGGCGGTCACCGTCCATGGCCATGAACGTTCCTATGCTGACAAAAAAGGCACTGAAACCTAGCAGCGTGTCCATGCCGATACGATCAACGAGCTCGGTGCCAATCTCTCGCGTGTTCATGTCCAGAAAGCAGTCAATGGTGCGGACCCTATGGGCATCCCGTAGCGCCACCTCGCGCTGGCCTTGTAGGTAGCGGCGTTCCTCTCGGAGAGCGCGCAAGTTACGCCAGCTGAGAATGCCGTCGCGAATGCTGAAGTACAGCATCCACAGGGCAGCAGCACCGCCGAGGGCCATGAGCACTAGGGCATAAATGGGCACGGGGGACTCATTCCACACGTTGGCGGCAAAGTCACCAGCATTGGCAAACTCGAGAAAGCCGACAGCAGCGAGCATGTTATTGCGCAGGCGAGTCTCGTAGGCAGCACGGAGCTTGCCGTTGCGTCCTGTGACAAAACTGAGGCGCTCAGCGGCGCCGGGTAGGGGCTGCTGAGCGGTCTGGGCGGGCCGGGCGGATGAGGCCGGGGGCGACGGCGAGGATGAGGGCCGGGAGGGCGTTCTATCGGGTACGATGTCGGTGGACCAGCGGTCGAGCTCCATTTCCATGTCCATGTCCCGTTCGGCAGCGGATGAGCCGAATGTCGCTGGGTCGCCGGGATCTTCGAGCGTATCGAGTGACTCGAGGTCCATGACCCAGTCGTGCGTTCTCGCGTCGGGCGAGCCCATCTTCTCTCTGTTCTTTGCCTCTTGACTTCCTCTGTTTGGTAGCTGGTGTCGGCGGCTCTGCTCTTGCAGTAGACAAGGACACAGAGAGAAAAGACAGAGGGGCAAAAGACCAGACAAAGACAAGACGGAGAAACAATCAAGGCTATAGAAAGTGGAAAGCGGTAAGTGGCAGCGCGTCGGGAGTTCTAAGCAACGAAGTGGGGAACCGCAGCGGCGGTGACAAGGAAGGCAGCGAGCTGTTGCGGGTTTTGCGGGGGCCGGTCCTCGGGGCAAATACTCGTACCTGGAGTATCCAGGCACATATGTTAGGCAAATCAGAAGCGCTGCCAAGGCGCTGCCAAGGCCTGCTGCCAGGCTTTGCAAGGCTTTCCCATGTACTATGACAGCACCCTAACTGCCCCCAGCTGATCAGCAGGCTGGCAGGCTGGCAGGCTAATCTGACTGACTGTACAGCTATCTGCGTTCGGGGGGTGACCGCGGGGCAACCCGCCGCCGACGATAACACGGATGGTGACTGAGGACCTTGATGGGCTTCCGGCTCATTGGGTCCACATTGATCACCTTTGCGTTCCATTTTTTAAGGAATACTCTAAATTCATCAGTTCTAGATGGTCAGATGTATAACATCCATGATTGGGTAGACTCTCGAATTGTGAGCCACAAAAGTGGAATACATGCAATGCTGCCTCTGCTACTGCTTCTTTTCCTGTCTCTTCTCTAAATATGAACAGTGCCCTTTTGCTCCCCATCTCCAACACCAACACTCGCTCTTCCATCCGAGAATGCTTCACACGCTTCATGGAAACCATGCAGCACGCCACGGTCTTGATGCATATCAGATATGCCCCTCCCCTTGTCCACTCCACCGGCAATCAACTGTCCAAATTGCAAATGTAAACCAGTATACACACATTTCTTCGTCTTCAAGGATACAGCATGACGACAAAAATCAACTCTTGCCTCAGCTTATTTGTATCGGGCTCGTCCAAATGAAAAAAACCCAGCATTTGAAGATGACGAAGCCCATATAATCATGTACAAAATTGATGCGACAAGACATGACAAGATAAGCAGGCGAAAGGAAGGGAAAAAAAGAGTAAAAAATCAAGGAAGAACAGTATAACATCAGGACATTCCCCAATGCTGCACACAGTCGTGGCAGAATGAAGAAAACTGAAGAAAAGATGTCACTCAAGCCAGTCAAGGGGGCATCATCCATTAAACGTGGATATCGGCCTCCAGATCGACTGGAATGTTGCCACCGCGAAGTATAATGGATGACACCAAGGATGGCCCCACGCATTGTCGAAAGATCGGTCGGCCGCACTCTCTTTGCCTTCTTTCCAGATACTTCGCATCTGCTGGAACTCATCAGGGGAAAGCGCATGCAGTGGCGACTTACTCCGTGCCTCTTCGTCCAGTGTCTCGACATCAATGTTGCAATTGAAATAGTGCCAGTAGGCCTGGATGATATTCGCGCTCTCCTGAATCGTACTTAGACATTCGGCAAAGTTTGGTCGCTTGTTGTGGATGGTTAGCTTTGAAGAAAGGGGGAGGGGCAAAGAAGATGGCAAGAAGAAAAGATGCATACTCCATCGGGATTCTTCCTGCCATGACGATATGCATCTACTGTAGTCTCTGCAATTTGATGCATCAGTATAAAGATGGAAAAGAATATGCTGAGCCAACGATGATGGCGGCGGTCCGATATCCACGTCGTCATGACCCGTAACAGAATCTTTGCCAAGGGCCTTAGCACGCAAGCAATATTGATGCTGTTAAGCTGGCAGACAGCCATCTTAGGTGTGGCCCTGCCCTCGTGTATACTGGACGCTTCATGTTCCGCGAATGGCCACCCATCTTGAACACTAGACGTACCCGTGGCTTGTCCTGTATATTGCAACACCAAATTAGTTCGCTCTTCGCTCAATGGCTAGACTGGACGCATCGCCATGTCAACACTTACTCAAGGCGAACCACAACTCGAAGATCCCTTCCATAAAACTCTTTTCGGAAACGTCCTCGACTTTGAGAGTGGACGAGTAAAGATTTGGGCCAGGCGTACTATCCTCCTTGCAAAGTCGCAGATAATGCTTCCAAGCCAGGCTGTAAACCTTGGCAATAAACACTTCGTCATTGTTCCGAGGTGTCTTCTTCAGATTCTGCCTGTATGCGTTGAACTTTTCTCTTTTGATGAAGCTTCTGTAGAAAGCCTTGGTGTTGTGTGCACTAGCCAGCGCATAAGGCCTCTCGAAAATGTTGTGGTTGTCCACATTCGCATCAGGGACAAATTGACGCACCTGGACCTCCAGATTCACACGAGAGCCCTGGTCAATCTTGATGGTCCATATGGGCCCGAAGCCAGTAATGTCACGAATCTCAGCCCCTGTCCAACGAGTCGTGAAGCGCAGTCCGCATGTTCGGAAAAGACCGACTTCCTGTAACTTGTAGCGGAGACATTCAATATGATGAATCTTCTTTTTCGACGTGCTCATTGCTATTCGGAGGCAGTCCCGGCAAGGACCATCTTCATCGTCAGAAATAGCCACGCACTGCAAATTGCGCACTCTCATCAGTATGCTGGGTCATGGTATTTCATGAGTTCTGAATGGCAGGCACGGCCGCTGTACTCACCCTAACGCGCTGTATCCTGCAGCGAACGCAAGCTCCTATGTCCCGTGTTCGACTTGTTTGTTGCCGCCGAAGTTCCTCAAACGCTTTTCTCTTGACAACTTTGCTGGATTGGCTGCTGTCACTCTTCTGTTGTGGAAGGGGGCGGCATCGCCTCTTTGACTTGGGCGCACAAGGAGCGGCGGTGGGAGCAGTAGCAGTAGCTAGTTGGACTTCTTTTTGCCTAATGACTGGAAGGCTTTTGAGCGGAGCAGGTCTTTCATGGTCATGCGTTGGAGGATGACCAAGATTCACTTGCACATCGAGATTCTTGTTCTCGGTTTGGGCGGGCAGCCAAGCATCAGCGGCTTCGCTGGGGCACTGAGAACCGTTTCCAACAAGCACTGTATCGTAGTGCAGCGGCCACTGCGTTCCAGTGGATATAGGCAGTGGCGGCGGCGCTGCGAGCTGGGGTGGCACAGACATGGGTGGCGTGACATGAAAAGGTGAAGCTTCGTACTTCAATGCCGAGCAGAACTGTGGCGGTGCTTCTTCCGCTTTGGTCTGACAGGTGACACTAATGGCTTGACAGGGCGTGGCGTCTGGCGGCGTGGGAGGAGTCTGTGGGGATAGGGAATGCTCGAGGCATCCAGTTGAAGCTGTCCCTAGGGGGGATGTAATGTCTTGCTCCATGTCGATAGAGGGCGGAGAGTGCCATGATAACCCGGGTGCGCTATCCTTGGTCGTTGCCAGCGGTGATACATGTTGTGGGTGAAGGAACTGAGACGCTAACTCGTGCTGGGCAGCCAACCAGCTCTGTTGTAGAGGTTGATCATGACTTTGAGGAGGACTGAGATAGACAGCATGAAGCGACTCAAGTTGCTGGTAGCCAAGTGTTGCGGGTACATTGCTCAAGGATGAGTCTGTAGAATAAGGCCAGTCCCGTTGCGTCGAGTGATAGAGGTATTGTACACCTCCACAAGCCATAGAGACTGAAATGCTCTCTTTGGGCGAGTCAACCCCTGAGACTAGGGATAACTTGGAGGTTGTGTCAGCATAGGCATTGTTCGGATACAGCGAAGGAGATGCATTGCTTCCTGGAAGTGTCGGCTCTGGATTAGGACTTGGCGCCTGGCCCGAAGAATCGTTTGAGAGGGACTGAATCGGCAAGTGAAAATCTCCCAGGACAATGGGTTGACCTTCCTCGTCTCCAGTCTCGAGGAGGGCACCGGCCCCAAGGCCGCTTGCCAAATCCTCAGGACGCGGCACTTGGCGGGAAACACTATTTACAATCCCTTGAGGGCGTCTAATTTGAGCTGTAGGAAGTCCCGTAGATCTGGGAGCCGCGAGCCTTGACCGGGGAAACAGCGCCGAACCGTTGCGCTGCGTGCGAGCATAGGCAGCGCAGCGCGCCTTTTTGCTCTCCAAAGGGAACCTCTGATCAGAGTTACGTACTTGAGGGCTAAATAAGCGGTCAGCCAAACATGCTGCAAAAGGCTGGTTGTCGCAGCGCGGGATATTATGCAAGGTTCTTTGGGGTTGACGAACGAAAGCATAGCGAAACTGGCGAATCAGCGAAGCTGATGCTTGTGCACACCCCTTTCTTCCTTTGGCTTTCGATGTCTCGACTAAGAAGCAGCTAAAGACCGAGAGATGGACTCGAAATCGGGGGACAGGATAGCGGGCCCAGAATGGGCGATGCAAGCCTGGCAACCGATGCCGCTGCACGCTGGCGACGACGAGACACGCAAACGAGCCCTTGGCCGGGCAAGATCCTGGGATCAAGGGCAACGCTAAGCAAGCGAGCGCAGAACTTGGCTTCGACTCGGCACCTCTCGACAAGCGCCTTTCGGTCTACCAAGTCGCTGATGCAGTGCGGCCAGCCCAGAGTTTTTGGGGCAAAAGAAGGGTGCACTGGCGCCTTGGGCGTCATGTCAGCGGCACAATGACTTTCCAGTGCAACACAGTAATGCTAGGGGACCCCCACCTTTGTAGGTTGCCAGGTTGGCGCTGTATGTGAGGTCGTGTCACCCGAGGTTTTGACGTAGCGCACCCTGATATAGCGATGCGTTTTGCGACTCAGATGACACTATGCACGGGAAAAGAAGAGACCGGCCTTGCCAACGGTGAATGGACCAAGGAGCAATACTAGCGGTAGCAAGATGAGAATGAGCGTGTGTGGAGTAGGGCTTGTGATGGCTTGGCTGAGTAGGTATGGCTTCAGACTTGAGCACGCAGTACTGCAGAGCGGGGTGAGCGAAGACTTTTATCTCCCAGTACCTTTATCTCGCGCATCGGCCCAAGCGATCACTCCTGTGCTGTTTCTGCACTTGGCTTGCCCAAGTCTCTGCCAGCGGGCAGCTCACTGCATCCCTCTCCCTCAAAACGAAACCAAAAGGAAGAACAAAAAAACAAAGACTGTTAGCAGCCACCGCTCTGCCTCCGATAGGAGAATAGACGGTTGATGACGGAATGCTGAAGACCCGTGCTCTCCCGTGATAGAGAATCCCAGGAGTCTGCGCACTTTTTTAGTTATTGCATATGAGACAGAAGAGGAAACAAGGGAGAAAGGAGCGCACCAGCCAGTGTCGGGGGGCCAACGCAAAACACTGATGGTGTAGGCTCTGCAGGGCACATAGGCAGAAGAAGACGATCCAACCTTGCCACATTGCATTTGCAGCGTATGAGTTTGGTTAATGTGCAAAAGTAGCGGTTATGCGGGGATGTTTGCCAGCACGCCAGCTGGTATGAAATCCGACTGCTCAGAAACCAGCAAGACATAGGGGGCAACAGAAGTAATGCATGCAGGGTGATGTTGCATTTGGGCCTGGTCCATGCCATAAGGTGCAGCATGCGGGCTCCCCCAAGTCGGAACATCTTGCTCCCACGTGTGATCTTGTGGCCAAAGATTGCTCGTAGGCCATGCACCATGGTGTTGGCAAGCCAAGTGCAATGCAATGCAAACAAGCAGGTAATTGCAATATGCAAGCAAGGTGAGACTGGAAGGCAGGAGTTGGCAGTCACCAATGTGACCTGGCCCAATATAGTGGCGCACGCCCAAGTCCTTGACCCCGGATAAGCCACAAACGACCTGTCAAATGCAGTGTTATACAACAAAGGCCTTGGTTTGTCGCTGTTATAGCTGGGTCAGCTCGCTTGACAAGCAGGTCACGGGCCCCTTGGACATCAAAGAATTGTACGTTTGATTAGTACCTTCAGGGCAGCCAGAGCTGGATCTGCCTCTTCGTCCTTTTGGTAAGCTCCAAAATTGCGCAATATATCTGTGGACCACGAGTTGCTTTGGCCTGCCACATCCCGAAGCCAGATGATACTTGACCAGCTGCAATTCAAGGCGTGATAGTTATGAGTGCTGCACCTAGCCGCCTAATCTGCGTAGTTTAATCTCGGCGGATCCTTGCACCGAGCTGCTGATGCTGCTTCTGCGTCTGCTCTCCTGCCACCTGCTGTTTGTACTCCAGCCAGTCGTCTTTGCGAGGGAAGGGCTCGTCCGGCACTGGTAGACCGAGAAACGCACACAGTGGAGCCCATCCAGCCTTGACATCAAATTCAAGCAGAGCCCTGCCGATGGCAGCCTTGCGCACCAGATCGTTGTGTCTTTGAAAGTGTTCCCGACCATATCTAGGAAAGTCATTGTTCCAGCAATGGCTATGATATTTGAGCGACAGGGCAGCCATGGTGGCGGAACCGTCCAATGGTCGACGGGAATGGGCGTGCCACAAAGTAGACATCATCGACTGATACCAGGTGTCTTCCGAGCGTATGGTGAGGATGACGGCCGCCTCCGTGTAGGCCTCAAGCAGCTCCTCGGCAAAAATGGCAGCGGGGAAGTCAGCGACGCCCTGCTTTGCGTGTCAGTCCGCGGAGTACACGTTGACTTGCCCAGATTCTTGTGCGAGTTGAGACAGGTAGAGATTTGCGGACCTCGTTGCCTGCTAGAATATGTTCAAACTCGGAGCGGCCCCAATCGGCACCCACGCCTTCGAATTTGGCCTCAAGGGCCTGGATCCAAAGACCTTGGTGTCCATTCTTGCCTACGTCTTTCATGTGGTAGACAGGAGATATGCCCAGATGGGCCAAAGCATCTGCAAGGGCTGTGGCTGGTCAGCTTGCGTGTTCCGTAGCAAAGTTGACACAGAGTCTGGAGAAGATGTGATGCTAATCACATTGAGTCCCCGTGCGAGGAAGGCCGAGTACGAGCACCTTCATTTCCGTCTCAACCTTGGTCGGGCTATGGGCCCGATGAACAGCCTGTGAACAGCGTGCTAATTTGTGCGCACCCAGTTCCAGCTTTCTGGATATTCATCTTAGATGAAAGGGCAGTTATTTGTAGCAAGCCATCCCGATTTCTTGCGACTCGGGATTACACGGCTGCTGCTATGCTGTACATATGCAGTACTAGTCCTGTATTAGTCAAGCGCTGACTGCCACAGCGATAGGGTTCTTCTCGTGATGCTGTCGTCCAAGGACCAGCTCCCTTCTAGGCTTCTGGCTCGTTTTGGCATCCTGTCGACATTGGCTTCGGCGAGCGAACGAGCGAACGAGCGAGCGAGCGAGCGTCATGATTGAGGGAGCGAGTCAGTCCTTGCGCCCGTTACTGCAGAGTCCTCGACTGTACAGTCGTGCGTAGCAAACCGGAAACTGACAGATGCAGTTGTGAGAATGCAGGCTGCCTGACGACAAGGGTGGTGGATGCCCAGAGAGCCATCACAACATTTCGAGGGTTGTTTGTTTCTGTTGGTTCATGCTTGGTGGTGGAGTCTGCTGTTATTTGATTGGCATGTGACATGTGCCACTCGGGAAACATCTAGCCGCCGTGCTATACTAGTATGGTTCCACAAGATACATAGGTACATTGGCAAATTACACAGTACACACAGGAGATCCACCGACACGCGGCACTTGCTTATCGATAAGAACCCTGCCGTATCGCCGTGACAACACTGGTCCGCTAAGCCGTAAACGGCAATCGAGTCAACAACTTCCCAACCACCCCGACCAGGATCAGAGTACTATGTACAGCGCGCCCAAAATGTAGCAAGCGGCAGCTGGGGCCCAACCTCGGGGGCTGCTCTGCCTGACGTGACCCGCTGGCTCCTCCACTTTTCCACCAGCCCTTCTTCGCGCCGATGCATTCTTCTCGTCGTCTGCGACTGCGTGAGGTTGTAGACGACATCCAAGAGACGTTGATAGGAATCTCGTTTGAGCCGCGCCTCATGCCTTCCGCCGCCACCGCCATCGACCCGCGGTCCGTCCGCTCCTCGGCCTCCACGCCGTCTCTGCGTGCCCGCGACGGCACTCTGCCCCTCCATGCTAGAACCGACCGTGGCGGCAATGTGCGCGTCGTGGTGCGCGTCAGGGCTTTCCTGCCTCGAGGTATGCATGCGTCGTGGTATGGGGATTGACCGGCGCAGTGATGGCGTGCTTTCCTGTGTCGAGCCCCCAAGCCTTGGAACAGACAACCACTTACAATTACTAGAAATCGAGCGCGGTGCAGAATGCCTGGTTGATATGGACCCTATTAGCCAGGTCACGACCCTGCTGGCACCCGACGGTCACGACCCTGCCAACAGAAAGGCCACGACACGAAAAGTCCTCGAGGAGAGAAGCTTCACATTCGACAACTCCTTCTGGAGCCACGACCCCAAAGATGCCCATTATGCCCACCAAGAAGACGTCTACAACAGCCTTGGTGAGGAGTTTCTCGACCACAACTTCGAAGGCTACCATACCTGCATCTTCGCCTATGGCCAAACCGGCTCTGGTAAAAGTTATACCATGATGGGCACTCCAGACAGCCCTGGCTTGATTCCTCGTACCTGCCAGGATCTCTTTGAGCGGATTGAGGCTGCCCAAAATGAGACACCCAACATCAGCTACGGCGTGCGTGTATCCTACTTTGAGGTCTATAATGAGCACGTCCGCGACTTGCTGGTGCCTGTTGTGCCCAACCAGGCCCCCTATTACCTCAAGATTCGCGAGTCGCCCACCGAAGGTCCCTACGTCAAGGATCTGACCGAGGTGCCCGTCCGTAGTATTGACGAGATTCTCCGCTACATGAAGATGGGCGACAGCTCACGCACCACAGCCTCCACCAAGATGAACGACACGTCTAGCCGAAGCCACGCCGTATTCACCATCATGCTTAAGCAAATCCACCACGACATGGAAACAGACGAGACTACCGAGCGAAGCAGTCGTATACGCCTTGTCGACCTGGCTGGAAGCGAACGCGCCAAGGCCACCGAAGCCACAGGCCAACGCCTACGCGAGGGCAGCAACATCAACAAGTCGCTTACTACGTTAGGTCGTGTCATTGCCGCGCTTGCCGATCCAAAGGCCAATCGGTCCGGTAAAGGCGGTCGCGGCAAGGACATGGTTGTCCCCTACCGCGACTCGATTCTGACCTGGCTCCTCAAGGACTCGTTGGGCGGCAACTCCAAGACAGCCATGATTGCATGCATTGCTCCTTCAGACTACGACGAGACCCTTTCCACTCTGCGCTATGCCGACCAGGCCAAGAGGATCCGTACCCGAGCTGTCGTCAACCAGGACCATATCTCGAGCGCCGAGCGGGACGCACAGATCGCCGCCATGGCAGAGGAAATTCGCATGTTGCAGGTATCCGTCAGCGAGAGCCAATCGCGGGAGAAAAACGCCAAAGAGCAAGGAGAGAAGCTCGAAGAATACCAGAATCGCGTCGGCAGCATGCAGCGCATGATGGAGGAGAGAGGCCAAGTCTACGAAGCCAAAATCAGGTCGCTGCAGACTGAGAACGAAGCACTGCGGTTGCACTTGAAATTAGCCCTCGAGAGTCTCAAGAATCCTATCCCGGTCGTGCAAATTGGAAGCAGACCAGGCTCTGCAAATGGGCAAATCGCAAATGAGGATGGGAATGGCGCAGCAGATGGATCAAAGAAGGATAACCAAGACGGCGAGTTTGGCGATTCGTCGTACTATGGGGACAGTGACTCGGACGAGGCCTACGATTCGGACGATTATGAGGACCGCCACAATGAGATGCAGGATCACATGCACGCCCTGCTCAAGGACTTGGGCTTGTTCAAGAGAAAGATTGGCGATGACAAGGGGAGGTGGTTTGACGAGCAAGACGGAGGCGCTAGGCAGCCACCTGGTGTTCGAAACGGCAATGCTTGAAGGAAAGCGTCGATCAACCGGGTATCTCGTTTGTGGTTTGATGATGACATGATTCTCCATTTTGTTTTGCTTCTTCATATGATGTGTTAGCGGCATTGTGTTGGGTTTTTAGAGCAGGGTGTCTGGGCGTATTCATAGGTAGCATACCTGTGTCAGGGATGCAGGGCCGTCTGGCAAAAGCTGTAAAACTCGGCAGGATAGGGCATCAATAGCCAGCGAAAGTGCCATGGAGACGGATGTGTTGGGCAGAGCACAAGTGGTGTGGCAGATGATGTTTGGCAAATAGTCTATTGGATGAATACGTTATTCTGCCGCAGTAGGGTTGCAAAGGTCGAATGCATTATGTTCTGCGTCGAGACCATGTGACTTGTTCCCGTCATAGGCAACGGCAGGGTATATATAGGCGGGATGACCCGAGACTTCGTGGATAATGCCCATGTGATCACACACCCTCCGCCGGAACGATCGACTAGTCCTCTGAAGCTTGTCACTCGTTTGCGGGGTCGCATAGTAGTGTGAGGAGATGGGCGGGGGATTACTTAGCATGGTGGTCGAAAAAAAGAGATGAGGCGAACTGGGTTCGGGAAGTGGGTTCAGCACCGGCAAGAATGGTACGTTTTTAAGGTTGACCTGAATTCTTGACGCACGGCGAGTCAGAGCAAACAGAAATGATCGATAATATCCAGTTTCTCCATTGCTTGAGACTATCCAATTCTGATATTGTAGATTATCACGAGTGATTGTCCAAGAAGACAGTACTGTGTATAACCAACTCCCCACGAGCCTTTGAACATTTGCCTAGCTGATTGTTTCCCGGTGATTACCTCGTTAAAGGTATGTGAGGGACATGCTCGTATCTACATAGATATATCCATGCTTCTAGGTATTCCAAATCCCACTCGGCACCAGCCGACGTCCATCTGCCAGGAAACTATGGATCCAAGGCCGCAGCTAGCCAAGTGGTCAGGTGTCGGGTGATTGCAGGCCTGCAAAATCGGGGTCAGTATGGGTAAAGGCCGTGGCAGCTACAGTACAAGGTCGATGTAGTCAGGCAGTTTGACATACCGCTTGAATACTCGTGTCTTTTGTTATCTTCTTGGCTTGCACTTTTGGCAGTGCTTCGTCGATTGTCGCTCCTGGTGCCGCCAGTGCTGTCCATTTATTTCATGTTTGGATGCAACCGGCTAGTCAGGGCACGGCAAAGCGTTTGTTTGTTGCAGGGACGAGAAATACCGAAGGGTGTCGATACGGTAGGCTTCTACATCCCTTGCAATAGATGGCCTAGGGCGGTGGCGGCGACATCGATACACAACTTAAAAGCTGTTGCTTGGGTCGGTATAGTGAATGATATTCACATTGTTGGTGATCACTTGGATCATTTGCTCACGGCCCCTCTCAAAGTCTAAGCCCCGGATCCAGTGGCTGCTGTCCTCCTTCATTTCTGCATTTTAGTACCGGGCTCTGTCTGCAAACCGTGATCCGTGTGGAGAGGTGAAGGTCTAGAGAATGCGAATGAAGCACAGGTGCATGTGTCTGTGTACCGTTACCGTGGATAAGACGTCCCGAGGTCATCCCATGGTGGCCGATGTGTGTTTCTTGTCACTCATCTTGCTGATGAGTTTCAAGCCCCTTTTGGGGGTGGGCAACACGGCGGTTGGGTGCGTAGTAGGAGCATGTAGACTCCGCTAGCTTGCAAGGCTCGAGGAGATGGAATGGATGGATGTTACCAGGAATGGGCAAAAGAAGAGATCGATTTTACGTACTTGATTCAGGACATACTTGTTGAACAAGGCCCTGGCGCGGCGCCAACCTTTGCGTGCCCAGCTAGGCCTGTTCTTCCTGAGGAGCTTGAGCTCCGCCATGGACTCGCTTCGGGGCACAAGCCCAAAGTACATTGTGTCGACGCACTGCAAGGACGTGCAGGGGTCGGCGAACTCGATGTGTTGCACAGTGGCCATTTCTGAAGTAGGAAATACAGTAGGAGGGTCAGTTTTGCAAATGTCGACGCGATGGATGGCAAGGTCACAGAGATGAAGGATGTGCAGGAGTAAAGACGGAATGATGCAGCTAAAGTGGAATCAAGACGACAGAAGGGAGGGTTTTTATAGCAATCCAGGCAGGATAGACCTCCAAAGGGCCGTCACTGTTCAAATAGTGCGCTGCTTAGCCCATCTGGGTAGTGATAGCTCGAAGCCCAGAAGGCCCAGGCCGGAGAGCAGTCGAGCGGGCTTTGCCTGAGGCAGACGGCAGGTAGAACCCTATGTTCTAACGCAAACCGACACCACATTCACTGCACACCCGAGCAGGTCCGAAGGACAAAGATCCAATAGTGAAGGCGCAATTCCGTGGATCTTGCCTTATCCGACCGAACCAGTCACCAAACCTGGTAAACAAGCCTGGTAAGCTACGAGGCTGCGTCGACTGATACTCCCGGGTTTGGCGGCTGCCTTCAGGGCTTGGTCCGATTCCACTATGGCAGGGTTTGCTCCTCTATTCCACTCGTGCCCGCTTGCTCTCGCTCTCGTCTGCCGTTTGGTCTTGGTCGTTGATCTCATCCAAAGGTCGAACTCGCCCAGCGCCTGGGCGCAGCTGCTCGACTTCGGACTCTTTCCCGCCCTCCTGACACCCCTCTTCCTTCTCTTCATCCCCCTCTTCGTTGCCGACACCCCCGCCGCCGATCCAGTTCCCGTTTTCGTCAAAGAAATTGCTGACATTTTCTGCCGTTATCCAGGTCGAGCTGCCAGGCATGGGCGGAGGCAAATCCCCAGTCATAGTGCCCCTAAACACGCCAGGCAGGCCTTCAACAGCCTCTGCTGCAGTAAAGTCAAGTGCGGGCTCAAAAATGATGCGGTCCGAGTAGTCCTGGTCGTCATCATCGTCCTCATCTTCCTCGGCTGCGGGATCTGGGTGTAGGTTTTGGCACACTGTGATGGCATCAAACATTTTCTCCTGCTCCGAGCGGGCTTCTGCACCGTCTTGAGCTGGCGATTCAAACTGTGTTGAGGCAGTGGGAGGAATCAGAGTGAGCTGCACGGTGTCGTAGGTCTCGTCATCCTCGCCACCATCGGAGAGATCCAGCTGCAGCAAGACAGAGGGAGTTTTGGATGCATCACTGTCACCGTTGGTGGCGTCTGTGGACGGCTGAGCCTTGTGCTGCATAGCGTGCAGCGCTATAGATGGATAGGGAATCTGGATTCCCGTATTGGTCTTGTGATTGTAGATGGCAAGGTCCCTTTTCCGGCTCCTTATTAGCGACGCGTTTTCTTTTGCGTGTCCGTGAGGCCTCAGTCACATCGCTCACGCGTCCACAATTCCACGCTCCACCACTATCACCTCCGCAACTCTATCTCGAGGTCACTTACTGGGAATTAATAAATAGCTCCACGTCCTCTTGGAAGGCCAGTTCGCCCGAGTCCCCCTCCAAAACAGGAGCCTCAGCTGGGAAGATGGGCAGGCTGGCTAGCTGGTCTTTGGGCACGCAGACCTTGACGCCAGTCGCGTGGTAGCGCAGCACCGGTTTCCCATCATGGAAGCTCTCTGGAGTGGTGGCCTCATACTCTGGGTAGGGAGTGAAGTCGCCCATAGACGGGGCTGAATGTGTTGTCGTTGGCAGCATTGTCGTCGGTGGTTGATCAATCCGACGGACGCACCTTGCTGTAGACTTCTCTTCTTTCTTTGATGACACGCTTTGACGCGTGGGACTGCAATGGGAAGAAGAGTAACGGGGAGTGTCTGACAATACGTGACAATACGGCACAGCAGAATGCAGCTACTCAGAATCCAAGCTCGGGCGGTGATGGTTGTTCTTGAAGATTCACCAATGGATTGAAATGTTGTCAAGAGCAAGAGTCTACTATAGCTCAAGAAGGATATTTGTTATTGGTGGCAGCTGCAGCTGCGAAGTAGTCGAGTGTGGGGCTGGCAAGGGCTCGAAAATGGATACACATAACAAGGTACATGTGTACTATGGTACAGCCTAGCCCTTGAATGCTCACAATCAGTGCAAACTCCCGCTCTTGACGCTGCGTATGTGTCAGGTGTACGATATTGCATCGGCATAACGAAGATATACAGTACTCTGCCAGGAAGCAACCATGAATATGAACTCCGTTCGAAGGTCCCATATATAGTGTAAGTATTTGTATAGAAGGAGCCAGGTACGATGAGTAACCAGAAGTGCCACTTGACGAAATCAGGAGCTTGGGGCATGTGCGTTTATATACATAGCGTACATAGTAAACCAAAAACCCATACTATGCACTCCAAGACTCTTAACCCTAACCCTCCTGGTAGCACACGCCATTCCACAGAAGCGTCCATAAGCCCAGCCTCACTCACCCACGGCACCTGCCAAGTCGTCGAACCTGCTCGCCAACACGAACACCAGAATTGTCCAAGCCGCCTGATCGCATAGCTCTCGTCGCTTTGTAGGCTTTAGTTCCTAGTCATATACTTTCGTCTGAAGCGGAATCGTATATAACCATCGGTTTAAAATGCACGATAGCCGTACGTTTACCGCCGCCCCCTTTGGTTGTCCATTCGAACGCATGCTTGCTCGCTCCGCTAACATTGTCTGCTGCCACTCGACTGAAAGGCACGCATCCTCTACTGGCCCAAGTGCCTCTGACTGTGTCCCCCTTCATCAACTTGCCCACCTCTACCACTCTTCCTTACACATACAAGCCTATGCCCTCCACCCTGCCGCAATCTGCTACAGGTATCACTTCAACCACTGGCTCGTCCTCCACCAGCAGCATCCAACCATTAGCAGCAGACGGCACTCCTCACCCACAGCATCCTGGCAAACCGCAGTATGTCATCGGCCAGTCCGGTCATGCAGCTCACCCAGACGACATCATCGCATCGTGCCGCGCCCTGCAAGCCCACGTAGCTAAGCTCCAGGCCGACGCAGAAAAAGAGCTCAAGGAGCTCGACGAGCGTATCAAGGCCCGCGAGCTGGCAGAGAAGCGCCGTGTCGCTCCAGGTTGGCTTGACAGTGAAGCCAGGCTCTTGGAGCCCGAGAAGCTTGGTGGAGGCGACGGCAGCGGCAATGGTCTCGATCTCATGACTGGTGGCGCTGCGAATGGAAATGGGGGTGTGGATGGGCAGTTACAAGCTCTGAGTTTGGCTGATAATGCTCATCCTGGCGTCTCTGGCCAACTCAGCGAGATGGCAGCTCATGATGATGAAGGTGTCCAGATGGATCGCGCTTTTGGTAGCCTTCCACTTAGGCCTGCTTGATTGGGAAGGCGGTCACCTTTGGTTAGACTGCGGCTTGACTTGACCTGGAACGACGATTCGATAACCAAATTGGGGGAAGGGGAGAAGAAGGGGGTTAGCAACTCTACAGGGGCGGATTTACGTGCAACATTTCCAGCGCTTATTTCCAATTCTAGAAGCAACCTGTGGTTGAAACTCAAGCTATCTGCAACCATGTCGCTGAGTCTCTCGTCTTTGGTGGCCGTACCTACGGCCTCGGGATCAGCGAGGACCTCTGATCTTGAACCCTATGAAGGGAAGTATCCTCGTTTGGCGGTGTGTTTTTGACAATTTATTGAGGACAACCATATTTCGAAAAGCGGCAGAGAACCTCCGTGGATGACTCAAGGCCTGTTGTGGAGGTGAACATGTAGTTGGCAAACGCACGCGGATGACTTTGTTCTATTTGACCCTAACACTAACATTTCAACATGATCTATATGATGACATCCTTAACCATCACCATGCTTATCTAGGACATACATTGAGAGCCCGATCTGGTCATAGAATTTCGCAAGAATATCAAGCAACTGGTCAACTTGAGCAGACACGGCAGAATTCAACACAAACGAGGTCCTCGAGCAAAGAAATCGCATTCCAATAGACATGGGGAATTTCTTGCTGCGTTTCATACATGATAGAAAAGCTACTCATGCAAGAAATATCATGCACATGGAGCCTTGAAGACCTACGAGACGTTCTGCGCCACATTTTCCAAGCCACCTGAGGCACTTGTGTTGGGCGGGTAAAGGGGGGGTAGGTTCCGGAGGCCACGGCACGACTCCACTGCACTGTGCAAGCTTGCATCCCTCTTGTTAGCATGTGGAGACCGCTAGGTACACTGCCCAAGTACCACAAGGTACTTAGATAGCTGCCGACTGCTGCAAAACAACACTGCGCCAGTCCCGATAGAGCATAACATCTTTTTAACAAACAACATCATCATCATCCCCGCCCCCGACGCGCACATCGCCCGCCCAAACTCTCACACACAAACACATGTGTGCGCGTGCGCAAAAGCAAAACGCTACAAATCCCCACCTCGTTGTGCAGACACCAATTAGGGAATCACGGAATCACAGAAACCAGATGCAGGGCATCTAACTACCGTCCACACCGCCGTTCAGCAGTGAGCCTCATCCTTTACTCCGCCCTCTCGATTCCAAGCGCAACCTCCACCTCTCGTCTGCCCACCGACCTCTCTCTCCAAGCAGGAGAAGGACAACCCAAAGACAAAAAGAGACATGCCTCCTCCAAAACGCATGACCGCCAACCCGGCCAAACCCAGCCGCCATTTCGCCGGAAAACCCACAAACGCCTCCTCTGACTCGGACTCAGACGCCGACTCCGACAATGACAGTGACGCCGCTGCCGCTGCCTCTGCGGCCAAGGAACCACCAAAGAAGCGCACGATTGCGCCCCCGCCCAAGCTCTCCTCGGGCGCAGGGCGTATACTTTCTACCGGCGCGGCAGCCCCGAAGCGGTCAATAGGTGACGGTGATGCGGCGCGCAAAGCAGCTGCTGCAAGGAAACTTGCCGAGGTGGAGCGCAAAGCAAGAGAGGAAGGATTCGTGACGGAGAGCGAAGAAGGGAGCGGGAGCGGGGAGGACGATGATGACGAAGGAAGTGAGGAAGAAGGATCGTCGTCTGAAGAAGAGAGTAGTTCTGAAGAAGAAACACGACGGCCGATTATGGTCCGTCCGAAATTTATTTCCAAGGCGAAACGCGAGCAGCAGCAACAACAAGGCAATGACAACAACACATCAACGCCACCCAACAATGGAGCGCAACAAGAAGAAGACCTCGCCGCTCAGCGCCGCGCAGAAGCAGACGCCCTCGTCGAAGCGCAGATTCAAAAGGACCTCGCCGCGCGCGCCGCCGGCAAAAACCACTGGGACGACTCTGCCTCTGAAGGCTCCGACGCTGTCGATGACACGGACGACGTTGACCCGGCCGCCGAATACGCCGCGTGGCGATTGCGGGAAATCAAGCGGATTGTACGTGCGCGTGAAGCCATCGAAGCCAAAGAACGAGAGATTGCCGAAAAGGAGCGCAGGCAAAACTTGACAGCTGAAGAGCGCGCGCGCGAAGATGAGGCGCTTATTGCGCAGCAGCAGGAAGCTAAAGAGGCTCGGGGAAAGATGGGATACATGCAAAAGTACTACCACAAGGGCGCGTTTTACCAGGACGAGAGCGAGAAGCGCGGGCTCGATAAGCGGGATCTCATGGGGGCGCGGTTTGCAGACGAGATCAAGAACCGGGAGTTGCTGCCACAGGCGCTGCAGATGCGTGATATGACCAAGTTGGGTAAGAAGGGAGCGAGCAAGTATAAGGATTTGAAAAGCGAGGATACAGGACAGTGGGGTCGATTTGAGGATCCTCGACGGCAGAGAAGTGAGTGGGACCGGTATGGTGATGGGGATGAGCGGAAGGGTCCCGCTGGAGGTGGCGACTATGAGGGTAAAGGGGCGAATGCTATGCCTTTAGGGGAGAGGAAGGCAAGAAGAGATCGCTCGAGGGACGATCGAGGCAGAGGGGATGGCTGGAGACGCGAAAGATCAGGTTCTCGTTCACCTAGGAGGAGACGTGATGCCTCGCGGTCGCGTTCGCGGTCGAGCTCGCCAAGGCGACGTGATCGCGATGGGTATAGGGAGAGTCGGAAGAGAAGCTACTCGCCTGATCGAGATAGGTACGACGACAAGCGTCGCAAGGTGGACAGCAGGTAAAAGAAAAAGAAAACCTCACAAAAACAGATTAACAGAAGGGACATGTATAAAGACCGTTCAGCCTTCGCACTGGCAAGAATACATATGCATTACCCGAAGGTTGCGGCGCTCTTTTGATTCCGTAATTCGTTTGCCTCGTCATGGTGGAATTACTATAATATGGCTTTTCTTTTCTTTTCATTTTTTTTTAACTTACAAACTCGGATCATATCCTCGTCATTTCGACCCTCGCTCGGTCGTATATTCTGTGTGCCATCATATTTCCACCGCCAGTGCTAGCATCGGACGTGGATGGTGGGTACAGGATCATCCGGGCATATGTACCGGCCCCACGGCGTTTGGAGAGGTAGCCTGGGTTTATCACAACGACACTTTCAACAACCTACGAATTGATAAGCAGCGTAGTCAGTATTTCAGCTGGCTCTCTTCGCAAATTGAAAAATGTGAGTGGTGTAGTAAACATACCTTTGCAAAAGGCGGCAATGCACTCGGCACAATCAAGACATCAGGTCGGCCGCCGACCATTTCGCCTAGTTTCAAGTAGCTCACATCGAGCATTGCGCCACTCTGTATGCCCTCTGACGTGCCCGTCTTGGGATAGCGACTTCGATCCATGGGTGGAAACACGGGGAAATAGTGGCGTTGTTCAATCAGGTATTTGGACAGTCTTGCCATGGTATCCGGTATGGGCGCGGGCCTGCTGACTACTTCATCTCCCTTCAACTCCCAGAGGACATCTTGCGACGAAATGGCAACGACCGTTTCGTTCATGGACAGCGTCATGGGGTTACCCACAATTTTGATGGACTTGTGCAGACCTAATTCTTTCCTCGCAAAGGCATCCTGCGGCCATGAGACGTGCTTGTCAATGACATCACGTGTGGAAGGAACCAGCAAGATGGTCACGGTAGGGTTAGCGGCCACGAGGCGGTTGAGGGCTGGGGAGACGAGGTATTTAAAGACGGTGGCCATGGTGGTTGTGTCTGGGTCGAAAGCTGCCTCTTCCGGTAGGTCAAAGTCTCCAGTGGCAATGAGCGGGTGCTCCTTATCTATAAAGGGACCGGCGAGGACAACGGCATCGACATAGTTGTCGGCTGCGACGGTGCAGAGCTGGTGGAGGGGTTCAAAGTCGAGGTTGTCATCTGCGGTATAGGGGCCTGAGGCGTAGATGACCTGTAGAGGCAGTGGTTCGCTGTCCGTATCCATGGCGTCTGAGCTGCCGAGCAGTCTTTGTCTGTGCGCAGCCAAGGCTGACGGCGTAGAGGCCGCACTTGGTAGCAAGGGAAGATCGAGGACCTGTGTGACTGTAAAGTTGTGGCCCGACGTGTTACTACCACGCAATGCCACGATTTGGCCGGGGAAGAACTGGTACGCCTTGACTTTATCCATGTTGAGCGGTATGCGCAAGCCGCCGCCAGTGCGTCGTGATGTCTCAAGCACCAGCGACGCGGCGTTTAGCTTCCCCTCGAGCGAGTCGGAGGCGATGCGCCCAATGGCGACAATCTCCGTTGTGCTCTGGGCGGCGGCGCTGCCAAATGCATCGTCGTCTAGTTGGTGATACTCGCGAACGAGGGCCAGAAAGTCGTCAATTCGGTCGTCTAGAATCTCGGATGCTTCTGAGAGTTTCATGCTGAGTGGCTTGTATGCGAGCTTCTTTTGGTCGGATGCGGCTGTCAACTTGATGCGTGACTCTCCAAATGGTGCAATGACGGCCTCGGGGGCGGGCAATTGGCTATTGAGGACCTCGATGACCTCGCCGGGATTCGCACGGTCGTTGAAGGAAGAGGGCGGCAGTGCATCCATGGAATCGAGCTGCTCTTTCAGACTGGGTGACTTGTGTTCTAGCGAGCCGACAGCACCACCCTGCTCTGACTTGATGCGGGAAACGGGCGTTTCCCTTTTCTTAAGAGCGCCTTTTCTCGCAGCGGGCGTGCCTGGTATGAGCCCATCTATCATGCCAAAGACATCACCAGATCCTCTATGCGCAGCTCTCGGTGTGCCGCTCATGGTGCGCTTGTCTGGCTTGCTGTGGGCCTGCGTGCGGCTGGATTTCTCGAGGGCATCGAGCAGATGCTGCTTGAATGCGTTCATCTTTTCGAACGAAGGCTGTGCAGTGTCCATGTCGAGCGTGATACAGTATGACTCCCACTTGAAGTAGAGGTCTTCGGGCGAGAGATTGTGCAGGCGCATGATGGACTGCATTTCGGCGACGACGTCTGCGGGAAGAGACCCGTCGCCCACTGCAAAGCGCTCATTGAGCTCTTCCACCGTCGAGCTGGCCATGCTGTGTGTTTGTATGTTTGTCTGTCAGAAGAGACCAGTGTCTGCGTTTCGAATTGGTAAAGTTGGCAAAACAGGATAGGATGGGTAGAGATGATGGATGGCCGTTTCCTTGGAGATGGAAAATGAGACGCGTCTAGACGCGTCTGGCTGATTGGGCTCGTTTAATGGGCTGCAGCACACGCCCTGGTTCTTACGTTCTTATCGATAAAGTGCTCCGTTAGTGGTGGTTCCAAGGTGCTGCAGGGCCGCTGCACAAGTGGTTAGCCCCGGCTCCAAGCGCACTGTAGATCCTCACCACCATTGAATGATAATTCATGTACTTTGTTTGGTTGTGGCTTAGATCAATTGGTAGGTAGTTGAAGTACATGGATGTTGGACGTTCCGGTAGCTTTTGGTCCGATCTGTACATTATCGTATGCACACAGGCTCAACCAATTTCTCCATTTCCACCTCACGGGGAAATTATCACGCCAGGTAATCTACCGTCATGAGCGTCTCTACAAGAGTCCAGCGCAACAGCCGAATGTTCAATGAGGCCACTGGTAGCGACAGGATGCCGAGCACGGGCCCACTTAGCAGCGTCGACGTGGGGTCCTGGGTCCCAAAGGCCCTGGAGATTTGCATCTCGGCGGCTGCCCCTGGTCTTCCGTTCGTGAATCCAGCCCATCAACTTCCCGGCTCCCGTCTCTGCAGTACTCCGCCAAAAGAGGCCCCTATTCTTGTTCTTCTACTTATATCTCGTCGCTCGTTCCCAACAAAGGGCATTATTGTTGCTTTGGTATTCCCATTTACTTGGCTGCATCGCCTGCCATCTTCTTAGCGGGTCATTTTTGTCGAATCGAACTTGTACATATCCAGTACCGTACCTGTCTGAACTCTGAACACATTCAAGCACATATTCACACTCCCACACTCACACGCATCGCATCGTATTGGAATCGCAAACACCCGCTTTCAAAAAAAATGGCAGACACCGCAGCCCCAGTGCTTAAAGTGCCCCTGCGGCACCCCACCGACACCAGCAAGCCCAAGCCAGCGCCTGCGCCGACCGAGGAGCAGCAGCACAAGTACGACTGGCTGCTGGCCCAGGTCAAGGCCTGGGCAACCCCCGACGCCGGCGTCAATATCCCTAAGAATGCTCCGGCCGACCTGACGGACGCCGAGAAGCAATGGCTCACGCGCGAGTGCTTGCTGCGCTACCTGCGCGCCGCAAAATGGAACCAAGCCAATGCCGAGAAGCGCCTCATTGACACGCTGCTGTGGCGCCGCGAGTTTGGCGTCTACGACAAGCTTACACCCGAGCACATTTCGCCCGAAGCCGAGACGGGCAAGCAAATCATTCTCGGCTTCGACAAGGAAGGCCGCCCTTGTCAGTACCTCAACCCAGGCCGCCAGAACACGGAGACAAGCCACCGCCAGGTTGAGCACCTCGTCTTTATGCTCGAGCGCTCTCTCGACCTCATGCCGCCCGGTCAGGAGTCTCTCGCCCTGCTCATCAACTTCAAGTCAAGCGGCAGCCGCAGCAACACGGCGCCGCCCATCAGCCAGTCCAAGGAGGTGCTGAACATTCTGCAGACGCACTACCCGGAGCGGCTGGGCCGCGCCCTCATTATCAACATGCCCTTCCTAGTCGTCGGCTTCTTCAAGATCATCAAGCCGTTGCTGGACCCTGTCACCAAAGAGAAGCTCAAGTTCAACGAGGACATGAAGGCGTACGTGCCTGCCGAGCAGCTCTGGACAGAATTCAGCGACGGCGCGCTCCAATTTGACTATGAGCACGAGCAGTACTGGCCTGCGCTCAACGCCATGTGTGCCCAGATCCGCGAGGAGCAGAAGCAGAGATGGGTGGCGGGCGGCAGTGTTATTGGCGAGTCCGAGTTGTACCTGCGGGGCGGAGACGCCAAGGGCGTGCAGGCTGCGGTGGATGATGCTGCTGCGCTGGTCCAGGAGAAGCTTGCTGTGTCGGAGTCGGATGCAGAGAACAAGCCAGCGACCGAAGAACAGGCGGCGGCCGCAGAGCCTGTTGCTGCTTGAAAGGCCAAAGAAGAGAAGGGGCTGGATGCAAGGCCCAGAGTGAGCATGACCGACTACGTGTTATAATAGATTTATAGACTTGTGATTATACGGCAGCTTCATGGCCGAATTGGAGTTGGCATCTTGATAGACTACAGCATATAGCATATAGCAATGGCATAATGTTGGACTTTGGGAATCGAATTGTTAACAAGGCAAAGGCGGCGCCCCTGTGCAAGACCGTATCCTCACTGGGACTTTATCGCGATAAGGCTGAACCTTCCAGGGGTGTTCGCAACTACAGAAGGTTGCAGCGGCAACAGCTCCCCCCCCCCTCGACCCCCGAACAATTATCCACTATCAATACTTACACCACAACACCATCGCCATCCACTCCTTTCAGCAACGCCAACGACCTCGTTTCGTCTTGCCAACCCCCCCCCCCCAACCCCCTCCCGGACCTTTCTCGCGACCAACCCAGTCCACCACAAACAAACCCGCGCCCCGAATTGTTCTTCATAAAGAAGACAAGAACACACACACACACACACACACACACACAAAGACAACAATGTCAAGTATACCGCCAACCCCCAAAACAGCCGCTAGCACGACCGCGCCCGTTGCCGCCGGCGTGGCCAGCAGCGGGCTGCGCTACCCAACAAATGGCAAGACAATCTACTCGCGCACGCTCAACCGCACGCGCACCTCGGAGCTCAGCCAGGCGAGCTTTGCATATCTGTTTGGGGAAATGGTGAGCTATGCGCAGAGGAGGGTAACGGGTATTCAGGATTTGGAAAAGAGGTGTGTATGGCGGCCGCGGCAGCAGCAGCAATAATAAGAACAACACCACCAACAACGACAAACGACACCTATGAGCCCCCCCCCACCCTTCTTACTTTGGCCCTCTCCTCTACATACGTTTTCCAACCAAGCTGACCCAACCCCCCTCGCCCCCAATGGCAATCAGACTCAACGTCCAAGGCCACCCTATCGGCCTTAAACTGCTCGACCTCCTCCTCTATCGCGAACCCCCACGCTCCCAGCTCCGCCCACGCGACATCATCACCCTCCTCCACCTCATCAAGATCCAGCTCTGGACGCACCTTTTTGGCCGCCAAGCCGACCGTCTCGAGAAATCATCCAACCCAGAGACACCCGACGAATACATGATTATCGACAATGAGCCCCTCGTCAACGCCTACATTAGCGTTCCTCGTGAAATGTCCCAACTCAATTGCGCGGCATATGTGGCAGGTATGATTGAGGGCGTGTGTGATGGAGCGGGGTTCCCAGCGAGGGTGACAGCGCATAGTGTGGGTGGGCAGCACGCAAGTGGTGGTGGGAATGAAGGGGGAGGCGGTGGTGCGGATGCAGCAGGAGGCGGTGGTGCTGTGCAAGAGATGTGGCCCGGCAAGACAGTGTTTTTGGTCAAATTTGCAAAAGAGGTACTTGAGAGGGAGGCATATCTTGGTATAAACAAGTGAGTACTTTGCAGGAAATGGGTCAAAGGGGCCCATTGGTGGGGTATTCGCGCAAGGCGTGCCGAATCAACATTACCATCACTTTTTATTTCAGAGCATGGCATGGCGTTCTGGGGTTGGGCATCTCATGATTTGGAATGGGGAAGACGGCGCTTCAATTTAAAATACGATTGCAGTCTTCGTTCAGTACATCGAGTATCTGCCGGAGAACTGAAAACAATAAACGAAAGAAGAGTGTTTTCCGCTTCGTATAGGCACACAGGGGGGTATCAGGACGTCCAAGTCATTGTCCAGGGAAGCGCGCCAACCCACCAGCCAGTCAATCATCCTCCACAAAATAAACCTCTCAACCTCAACCTCACCCTGCTCATTCATCGGTCATCGAGGCAACCGACTCGGCGCCCTAGCACCCGCACCCACACCCGCGCCGCCGCCACCACCACCAACAGCACCTGCACCACCTCGTCCGGCACCTCCCCCACTGCCCTTCCAAACACCGGCCTCTGGGCCTCGACTCATAAGCTCAGAAAGCCCATGATCCCTCCACGCAGGCTCGCGGCGCGTCTGCATCGCTCGCTGAATCCCAAATGCTGCATGCTGGTCGGGCACAACGTCGTCCTCATCCTCCGGGTTGACGGGCTGGTGCTGCGTGGGGACATAGATGTCGTCAGCAGGCAGCTTGTCGCGGCAGAACTGCTCGAGCAAGTCTGCGTCGCGGGCGCGGTGGAGGTGGATTTGGGTGTAATTGCCGTCTTTGTTCTGTTGAGTGACAGTCAATTTCTTGTGTGAAAGATTGAGCTTGTAAAGCGAACCACGGCAAGAGAGCCCGCACACGTGTGGGACGTGTGGAGATATTAAAGAGAGGAAATGTAGAGATATATGTAAACTCACCATGATTACACTCTGAGCCCGCCCAATCCTCTGGTCAATATCACGGGTATGTTCCGGCAGGATAGGGAAACTAACAGGTTGTTGGTGGAGGCGGTGGTGGTGGTGACGATGGCGACGCTGGTTTGAAGGGGTGCCCTGTCTCCGATTCGCTTGCGTTTGTGCATGCGAGGGTGGTTGTTGTTGAAAAGGAGGTTGCGCCTCGTCGTCTGCCTGCTCCATTGCCGCTGTATACCAGGAATGCACTGCAACTGCGGCTAGTTATTGTACGCAAGGGTTCGGGTTACTTGGTTGTATTCTTGAGCAGCAAGTACCAAAGCGTGTAAGTGGTCCAGTTTGGTACGTCCGGTAGATGGTTTGCTCAGCGGCTGGTTGTTGTCTTTTGGCAAGGGAGATGGGAAGGAAAAGGAGACAACATGTCCCAATTTGCGTTCATTGACTATTGTGTCTTTGATATATTGAACTATTTATCTTGTCTTTCGCTCCTGCCGTCGCAGAGAAAGGCAATATCTATTACTTACAGGAACTGTGCAAAAGACTGACGCGCTTTCCCTGTCTTGGTGATGTTGTTCATTCCTTGCTTGACGTTGGCTCTTGAACTCTTTTTCTTTTTAGAACTAATCTTTGTACCTTTACAGAATGCTATTTGAGTGCCAACCAGATATTAAGCTTCATAACCGCAATTAATCCATTACCGGAAGGACTGGAGACATTCATTCCAGAAAAGCAAAAGCCATGGTCAAAGAAAGAAAAAGCACTACTTGGCTTGACTGCCAAGCTGCCCGCCCCTCTTCCCGAATGCCAAGGACGATCTGCTACATAGTACAGCAACATTCAGACGAAACATGCCACACGTGCTTGGGTTAGACCCAATTCCTGCTTGTTGTTTTAATGTTTGTTTTTCTTTTTCAATCTGCTAGTAATGCTTGAATGTAAGAAGACCTTTATCGTGTAATAATATTCTTTCCAAATTGCTTGCCTGTTTGCCTAAGATTGCTTGATGTAAATTTAAATGTGGAAGATGACCTGGACAAGGCTACTACTTGATAGAAATACATGGCCGATTCTGGATACATGGCGGGCCTTCCAAACAGCCGCCTTCTTCCCGCCAAAAAAGCGCCCCCCCCCCTTCCCCCAGCCGCAATGTCAAACGCACTACGGCTCTGAGATGATAACGCCAGCAAATGCAGCCCCTCATATTTCGATATGGTATGATCGTCGTCGTTTCATTGCCGGCTTGGTGATTTGGTAAGGGAAACCAGCCTCTTGTTCGAATGACCAAGCCGGATGATGTTGCAGTCACTGAATGAGTCCTCCCTTCGATTGATTCGATCCTTCATGCAGCCGCCGCTGCTGGGGCCTCGGCTGCCGCTTTTTCGGCTGCCACTCTTGCGTTATGCGAGTCCAAAACAGCCTTGAGCTCTGGGGGCGGCTCGAAGCCTGGGTGGTCGCAATGCCTCTTGTAGAAATAGTTATCTGCCTTGGGTGTGAGCTCCGGAGGGAGCTCATTAAGCACGGTCTGCAGAATGCCGTCAATCGACTTTTGCTTGGACGAGTCGCGGTGCCAGATGGTGATAAGGTGCGAGTTGAAGCGGACAGAAAGGCCAACGCCACAGATTTGGTCACCTGTCAAGTTCACACAATGTCAGTCTCAATCAACGGCTTTTAGGAACCTGAAAATGAGATCGAGACAGGAATCATCTTACCCTCAGCCAGAGCAGCCTGCAGTTGCTCGCCGATGGCCATGAGCTGCACTCGGGTCCAAAAGTCTGGTCCAATGTTCTTGCCCACGCGAAACGTCCAGCTGCCGCCCAAGATATTGCGTCTGTCCTCCCAAATCGGCCTGAAGCCCTTCTTGAATAGGTAGATGGACTCGCGCATCTTGATCTGATCGACGGGAGTGTTGTTGTTGTACCGCCAAAAGTCCTGCACCGACTCGATCAGGATGTCGAGTTCCTCGAGTTGGGCCTGATAATCTTGGCCGTCATCCGTCTTCTTTTGGTCCTTTTGTTGTCTGTATTCAAGAAAAGTAAAGTGTTAGCAACCTGGAGCGGGCAAACAAGCAGTGGGCAAGGTGCCAGCAGTTGCGTACCTGTCGAAATAGACATTCCACACATGCTGAGTAGGCAGAGGCCGCATAGCCTTCAGGAAACCCAGCTTAGAATCGGCTCTTTGTTCGGCGGGCGAGTTCACGTTTGGCGAGTTCGGGTCTTGAGCCTGAGACAGGCCGGAAAGTCCGCGGGTGAACATACTCAGACTGGGCCTGGCTGCCATGGCTGCGAAAGACTCCTGGCGGAGAGGAAAAGGAGGGGAGAAGAGGTAAATAAAGGTGATTTGTGAGAGAAGGGGTACACCGTTCTCGGGAACAAAGAGAAGGGCAGAGACCAAGGGACGGGGTGGTCACTGGGATGGGCTGGCGAATCCGTACTCAAGAAAGCGAGGGTTCTTTGGTGAGACGGCGGTTGTGGCGTGCTATCGGGCCTAAGAAGGTCGGCTGTGTATAGCTCTGGGTCGCGGCCAGCAATTGGGACGATGCGAGGTGAGGTGAGGTGAGGTTATGTTGGAAGCAGGCGTATAAGCGAGCAGCAGCAGCAGCAGAAGGACAAGGAGGAGGAGGGGGCCGCGAGGACAAGCAGGGGCGGTGCGCGAGAGAGCAGCAAGATTGCAAGACAACCCTGGAGACAGCGGTAGTCAAGATCTGGTCAGCAGCAGCGGCAACAGGAGAGGATGCGTGCGGGCCAAGCTGGGCTGCAGGTGGAGAGCGTTGCGTGGGTATACGGCCGCTCGACGAGGCCAACAAAGATGCGGCTTGTCGACAGGTTGGAATCAAAGAGGAGCGGACCACACAACAACTCATCAAGCAGCCAGAGACGCCAGGGGACGGAGATGGGAAGGTAGCCAGTTACCAGACAGGACAGGCGATGGAGGGGCACGCTCTGGGGATCGCGGCTTCCCAACGGCAGCTACTTACGGGGTGATTGGCCCGCGTTGGGGCCTTTTCAGCCAGTCATTTTGCCAGCTCCAGGTCTGTCACGTCCCAGACGATTGTGCTACAGTGGTACGAACCCCAGAACTGGCTGGGATGCCCGTCCTGTAGGTGCCGGCGGTACTTGGTGGCCAGGGCCACCCAGAGGTCGTCCGTCTACTGTGTACTATGTAGACTTGTAATCTGACGGGATATTCTGCTTGCTTACAGTTTGCCTTGGCGTTTCTACATTTCAGCATTTCCGAAGAATACGGCTTGTTGGCGGTATGCGGATGTTTCACGCAAGAAGAGAGCGATAGGACGGAAGAAGAAGAAGAAGGAGGAGGGAGAACCACTCAACAACATGAGCAAGAAAAGTGCTGCTTTGGTACACACGGCAACTTCACTTCAGCTGCGGTGTTGGTTCTGCTTCTGTTTCATTAGGGGTGGTGGTTTGCGGTTTGCGCAGAGGGCACAGGGCACTAGACGGCTGGCCAGACCCCGCTAAAGGAGAAGGGCAGTTGGAGATCCGAGAGAAACGGTGATGGTGGTTTTGGGAGGGCCTGAAACAGCAGGGCGTGAGCGGACATGCACCCGCTCAGCCTTTATGGCCTGTGTCAGTGGCTGCCCATATTTTGGGGCCTGTTTCTCGGGCCGGCAGACGGCCCGGGGCAGGTTGTTGCGACCACTGTAGACCAAGAACACTGACCAGCAAACCCCCTGCCGCCCCCCACTGAGATTTCCGGTGCAGGGTTCCAAGGCCGCTAGGTGCCCTGGGTCCCGGTCTGCATTCAAAAATAGACAGACAAACTGACGCCTGGGAAAGAGGATCAAATAATGATTGGGTTGCACTTCCAAGTTTGTTGCATGGTCTATTGCATTTGCAGGGCCTTTTCTTTTGACATTGACGTGACGGCACAAGGCCACAAACAAGATGGCTGTGGTGGTTCAGCTGTGTGTCAAGTCATTTACGTTTCACATCTTGTCCTGACTGGGCTTATATTAAGTCAGGGCACGTCCACCGTGAATTGTAAGAATGGCTGTCAGCTACAGTAGAGCTCAGAAACCTGGCCTGGGTCTGGGCCAGGGCTGGCTGGCCAGGGTGGACTACCACAGCATTGATATGGTTGAATCAGTATTTCTGTGTTGTCTCTTGTCTCTTGGCAGAGTATCATGGTCAGACTGTTCTCAGACCCTTAACAGCGACCCCACACCGAATCTCGACATGCCCTTTCAGCCTCGCGCCCCGTAAGTAATGTGTTATGTAGAAGTACAATGTACACATCCAGGCGTGGGTCGTGCATCCGCTTCCCCGGACACTATGTTCAGAGCCAAGTACTCGAACTTTATACAGACAAAAGGAGATGGCGCCGGTGCTACCGCCTGACCTTGTCCATTAATGCCCCGAGCCAGCCTTGCAATGCTCCGTTTGCCCTGCTGGTCCAAAGTAAGAAACCTGGTAGAGATTGGGCCCTGGCTGGGCTCTGGGCTCTGGGCTCTGAGCTCTGGCCTGTACCAAAAGTAGAACATCCAACAAGGTCCTTGAGAACCGAGGACTCGGTAGCTGAGAGACTCATTTCTCCTTTTCCTCTTCTGCTTATTATCGACGTTGCTATACTACCTCGTACTCTGCCATTTCTTCTCTTCTTGTTATGTTCGATTTCTTCCCTTTCCTTCATCACCTTCCATCTCTAGCCTTCTCTTCCTTCCAGTATTTGTTGTTTGTTTCTGTTGATTGTTTGCATTGTGCTGCTGCGAAGCGATATCGAACCCCTTCTTCGAACCCTTGCACTTTCCCATTTTGGAAACCCAACCATTTCGAACCTGCCCAGTCGAGCCACCGGTGCATACTATACCAGCCTCTTGGCCAGCAGCTGCTTTGTTGCCCGCCCGTGCCGTCCCCGTCAGCTGTCCAAGTAGTCAATTGGGCAGAGCAGGTGCGCTGCCGTTGGTCCTGTCCCCGTTCCGGTCCGCTCTCGGCCACTTCGGACGCCGAAAGCCACACTTCTTCTCAGCCTTGTACCCCTCCCGCTCGCCGGACCATTTTCCAATCAGGGTCCATTGGCAAAGACGTTGCTGCTTATATATCACCAACTGCCTGCATTCTGCTTTATAATTGGGATACAATACCTCAATTACTCCCACATTGGAACCGAGCGCACCATTCAACAACCTCTTCTTCATTCATGAGAACCTGGTCCACTTTGATCTAAGCATCAGTGTCCTTTGTAGGTCAGTACCTTGCTGGCTGCCTCGTCTTCCACTCGCAGCGCCTCTAGGCATCAGTACCCCAAAATGCGCTTCTCCGCCTCACTCTGCCGAACCCTCCACCCCCTCCACCCTCTCTCTGGAAAGATCGTTTCTCTCCCTCTTTCCTTCTTCTTTTCCTTCTCCTCATATTTGCAATCTCACCTCGCACATACGCAAAAAGCTAATTAGTACCCTACCTAGCACCAATAGACCAACCACATCCACATTCACATTTACATCCACAGACCAGCAACACACAATGCCTCGCTCTTCCGCCCGCAAGCCAGTCGCCAAGTCGACCGCCAAAAGCAACAAGATGGCTGTCGCCGCCAAAGTCACAAAGAAGAACAGCAGCCGCACTTCTATCAAGAAAATAACACTGTTTTCCAACTCCGCTTCCTCCTCCCCGTCCTCGTCTCCTACCAAGAAGCGCCTCACAATCTGCATCTCCAAGGAACGCCTCGCTCACCTCCGCGCTTGGCGTGCTTGGAACGCAGCCCAGCAGGGTATCACAGTCGAGGAGATGCAGCGTCGCGAGTACGAGCGTGAGGATCAAGAGGAGCAACAGAAGCACTCCAGGCGGATTGTCGTCACCCTCCGCGTCAACTCACGCAGTTCTAGTGTTAGCACTGAGGATTCGATGTCGGCTTGAAATTGAGCGAGCAATCATGGTGTTGCAAAGTAGGCTGTGCTGAGCACTCTTGTTGTGTTTGAGAGCAGCCGATATAATCCGGTCTGACCAGGTACAGCCTGGCCAGCCACCGAAATGACAACTCAAGAAGAAGGATATAAGACTGTGAGAAAGACTTTCCTTCTTTCTGTCGAAAGAGTGAAAGACGATGCGCACATAATAACAAGTTTAATCGGTAAGTCATCCACATGAGGCGGCCGCCTTCAGCCATTAGCCACTAACATCCATCGTTGCACAGATAATACCCAATTCTGTACCCCGAATTGGCAGCGCAGACAAAGATCACGCGAGCCTCATGGGCAATTGTTTTCTCTTATCTTTTTGCAGTCACGGACTTCCATTTGTTTGATACAGCAAGGCGTTTACGGTTGGCTGTCTCTACGGCTGTACCAGCTTACACAGGAGACGTGGTTCAGACATGGGTCCTGGATCAATTCCTGAATAGATACCCCGAACGAAGAAACAACAAGGATTCCTCCTTCGAAGCGTTCACTTTACTCTAATTTCTCTTGTATCCTCGTTTTTTGTTTTGTTTTTTCCCCTTCCCCTTCTTATATCTTGTCCGCTCTTGGGAAGAAAACTGGGCAGACGGTGATGTGTGCAAACAATGAAACCACAAGCATATATAAACAAAATCTCCCGGTTATTCGCAATCCAGTCCGCAGATGTACCATATCCATATCGCGTCCACAGGATAATATTACACTCAAGTCTCGACCCACGTCACCAAAAGTCGAATATTGTACTACTTTAACGATGACGACCAAGAATATGCTAAAATCCGACGCTAGAGTTACCATATAAATATTCCTCACTATGGACAGACCAGGTAGCAGCAAACCGAGTAAAGGCCAATCGCCAGTGGGATATTGTATTCCTGTCCTCGCTTTCTCTCTTGGTTAAACACAGGCTCTGCACCTTCTACCTATCGAATCCTGGGCACCCACAAAAGTAGGTCGGGAGAAAATATGGAATTCTATTCTCAGTGCCACAATCGCAAACTGCTGCCGCTCCCATCCTACCAAAACCTTAGACCTATCAAAACACCAATGCTGCGCAGATAACGCCATTGAATATACATATATGCAGTACATGCCTCCCACCATACCAAAATCACATCGCCATTTCTCTGCCTTTCTTGCAAGCGTGCACCTCTTAGCCCGGTGGCAACTCGTCCTCATCCATCAGTCTGCCCAGGATAAGACTCTGAATCACAAGCTCATTACTCAACATGCGCACCCTCTTGGGCGGTCTATCGCCCCAGATGTTCCTAGTACTCGTTTTTGTAGTCGTAATCGTTGTCGTGGTCATGTTTGCCGTACTCGTTGCACTTGCTGTCATACTCGTTGACACCTCCCCGCCTCCCTTACGCTTCCGCTTCTTGCCAATCGATGAACAAGTCGACCCGGACGTGAACGTCGACAGTGCTCCTTCTTTGGTCTGGTCTCTATCATTATTCCCGGTCACGAACAAGTCCTTGTGCCCAGCCATCTTCTCATCCACATACACCCAGTCAAATGGCCTCCCGGCCTCTTCCCGCGCTTTCAATGCCATTTTAGCCTCTTCAACAGTATAAACCCTCGAAAGCGACGCACCAAGCACCCGCGCAAGGAAAATGTATGCTTCCTTCTTACTACTGCTCTCCCCAGCCTCACTCCCACGATGAGCTGGCGTAACGAGCAGAATCCGCGCATCCTGCAGTAAGCGGGGTCGATCCCGAATCACCTCGCACAGTCTCGCGCTAGAAGCATCATATGGAAGCAGGTTCCGTGACTTGACGGCGTCACCCAGAAACGATGAATTCCCCGCGCAAAGAAGATAGTGTGACCAATCGACAAGCTGTTGGCTGTCAATGCACACTGTGATCCAGCGCTGGTGGATACAAGGCAGGCCCAGAGCTAGTGCCTGCATGTATTTGACCTTGCGGGAGTGGCCGTCGGCAATGAGAGCCGTGAAGCTTGCCTCCTGGGCAGACGGGACAAGCTCGATTTCGTCGTCTGGGTCCGGGGTCGAGGAAAGGGAATTGCGATCGGCCGGCTTAGCGGGCGCAGTCTCGAAGAGCTTGTCAAACCCGTCTGTAAGCAGTCTGCCGCCGGCCTGTCTGATTTTATTGGTGATCTGCTCAGACAATGATATTCGCGCCTTATATTGGGCTTCCTTCTCGCCAGGCTGTCGAACCTGAAAAGAAACGGCAAATAGCATGCCTGTGAAAATCTTTGTGCCACGGCTCATCTCGCGCGGGGCCATCTCATCTTTGGATAGCGATCTGTTTGCTCGCGGTGAACGCCTCGTGTGATGTAGAAGTGGGGTCAGGGGCGTTAAGGCCAGCTCGTCTGCTGACGTTCCGGATTCTGGTGTGTATGTCTTTTTACTTCGCCTCAGCGACGTTCGGGTCTGGTTGGATACGGCATTGGGAACAGTATTGGTTGTTCTTTGTCGGTTGACTTTGGCAGCTGCTGGGGAGCTTTGGGCAAGTCTCAATGAGGATATAGCTGCAGGAGCGTGGGTTTTCTCTGTAAGTGGCGTCTCGTCCTTGGGACCAAACAGTTCTGGAGTTGCGGATAATCTGCTCAAAGGCGACGTGGAAGGTGAGTTTGCAGCGGGAGTAGTTGGTGAAACATTGATATGACTTGGGCTGGTATCTTGGCGGCCTCCCTGTTTTTCTGCTGTAACCCGCGAGGCAAGTATGGGGGGTGATGATCTGAAATTTGTGTTCGGACTGCTTCTGGTATTATCTGAGGACGAGGCGATAGAAGCCCTCGGCACTGACATGGGTGTTTTGTCCTGTGTTGGGCGTGGGCTGAATGGCCCTTCTGCTTTTTGCGTATCGGTGAGGCCTGGTCTAGAGGTCGAAGTAACTAGTTCGTCAACATCTATCGGCTTCGTAGTAGAAGACTTCACAGGAGAGCGGGAGTGCGACGGGCGCAGACGACGGGTGTGCGAATATATGGGGCTCGTCTCCGGAATTTCGGTGACGGGACCAGCACTGCCACCCTGCTTGGTGTTATGTTCCTCGTCTGGTCTAATAGCCTGCCCACTTGCTGCTGGCGAGGGATTGGGGTCGGTATTTGGAACAGTGGCCTCGACACTAAACATGTGCTCAAGCGATCTTGGAATATTGTGTTCTGGCAAGTTCGACTCCAAAGCATGGCCTGTCGAGTGTTGTGGTGCAACACTATCTTGCGAGCCTTCGATGGGGACTTGTGTATCTGCGATTGAGTTTTGAGAGTCTCTCGTAAAGAATCCTTCGCATTGAGCAAGATACTGCTGGGCATTTGTGTTATGCGTCTCGTCGTTATGGGTAGAAGGAACCACGACCTCGTCATCTGCGTTAGAAGTACGAACTCGCTCGAAGCTAATTGATCTTAGGTTCTGCGCAGCGGCTGCTCTTCGTTGAGCAACGCGCTGGCGGCGACGGTAATCGACGTCGCTAAAATCCTCATCTGAGACATCTCCTTGTGCGGCGTGGGCGGATGCAGACTGCTCTTGCTGAGATCTCTGGTAGGGCTCATAAGATTCAATAGGTGCTCGTGGTAGGAGCCCATGGAACATCTTTGATCTTTCCTTGACGCCTTTGCCATGGCAGCCAAATTTCGAATGCCCATGCTCTACCTGCTCTTGCTCTTGCTCTCCCTCATCCTCCTCCTCCTCCTCTTCTTCTTCTTCCTCGTCGCTGACTCGTGGCGAAGAGGTAGGGTACCCTATGGATGTCGCAAGATTGGATGACCCGTTTGGCAGTGGTAACGATCCATGTGAGACTCTTTTGAGTGGCGAAGAAATGGGAGATATTGTGTTCGAGGCTCGCAGATTGTCGGGTGAAGGTCGTGAAGAGGTCGGACTCAGCACCGGCTTGTGTGCCGAGGAGAACTGGGTGTGCTTGAACATTTGAGAACTAGCCATCAAGGCTCCAGGTGCAGCTTCCAGCCCTGAGAAAGGGTTACGAGCAGGTGCTGGTGTCTCAGCAATCCTGGGTGATGAAGGCATTTGCGATTTGTCTTCTTCGAGGCCGAGTGCGCCTGAGCACAAGGCTGAGGGCTGGGTATCACTGCGACCTCCAAAAGTACTGATATTGAATTTGACAGCGCCCGTGTCGTCATCATTCAATGAGATAGCTTCGTTATTCGAAGGTATCTTGTCTTGAAGAAATTCTTGTGATGCGAGAGCCGCCAGAAACGGGTCGGAGGGAAGAAGGTCGTCCCCTCTAGCGAGGTACTGCTCGTAGCTTCTGTCGCCATTGGACTGCGTTGGGGACTCCGAGTACTCCATTGCACTGCTTTCACCCCTTTTCGGTCCGTAGGTCGGGTTTATATGTGTGTATGTTCGAGAGTCGGGAGACTTGTCAGGATGGTCGGCGTCACCATGGCTGTCGTTATGTCGCGAGGTGGGAGCAGGTGAATAGCGGCTTTGACTGCGACCCAAGAGGCTATTCGGCGAGATTAGTGGATGTGCAGGGGCACCGCACGGGAACATGGGTTGTAGGCCCTCGACCCGACCCGAATTGGTATCACTGGCGGGGATTGGGTGAACGTCGATGTTGACGCGACTGCTTGACGCGTCGGTAAAGTTGGTCTGCTGTTGTGGTATTGGTGGCTGTCGGACGCTGTACGGATGCAAGTACAAGGTGGGCGGGTTGACGTTGCAAGTAGCGGCATCGAGACCCCTGTGCTGGCCCTGGACCGTCGCATCGGTAGCGGGTTCTGGCGTGGGGTTAGGCTGCTTTTGCTGTCGATCCGCAGTAGTAATGGCCAGTTGCTGAAGCCGTGCTCCTGCATCTGCGTGTGCATTTGCCAGCAGTGAGACTGCATTGTTTCTCTGTTCTTTTTCTGACTCTTTTCTTGCACCTGCAGTGGGAAAAGAAGCTGTCACTGGCCGTGCAAGTGGGGTATTTGCTGCTGCTGCTGCATGTTCGATGCTGGTGCTAGTGCTGGCAGCCAAAGGCGTGTGGTGAACTTGGACTTGGGCTCGTACTCGGGCTCTGGCTCTGAGGAGTCTCTGGTCTCGGGCCAGCACTGCCTTGTTGTACTCTGCGAGCTCTTGAAGCGTGCTGTTGCTGGCCCCAGCTCCATGCAGGCGATGCATGCAGCTGATGAAAATATCGCTGTCCTGGGACTCGGTGCCATCGCCCACAGACAGCACTGCTGCCTGAGTCTGGCTGCCGTTGGCTTCTGGTGCCATGATCAATCAACTGCAGTCATTCATACTGGCAGGGGTGACAAGTATTCCAGCACTTTGAAGTCAATTGAGAAATGCTGTGGGTGGATGCAGAAGGTGATGGTAGATGGACGGGTAAAGACGGAAATGTTTTCCAGCCGAGACAACAGGTGAAGTTTTGAAATTGCAGCCCCGTCATCAGCCGATTTCATAGTAGCGCAGAAGGACCGCGCCGAAGCTGAGGTCGCGCCATCGCCTCTTGTGGCTGACGACACGAGTTGTGCCTCGAGGGCGGCAGGAACGCAACGCGAAAGCACGTGGTCTGGCAGGGAACAGCCAGCTTCGGGGTCATTAGGTCATTCAGGACATTCAGCCATTATTGGGCCTAAGAGTTATAGTATATTTATTGTAAGTCATGCCAAAACGCATTGATCAGGCACAGAGGACGGGTTCATCCGATCAATATGCGAAGCGCAGCCTTGTTCAATTTCATCCACACGATTCTTTTCCTCTCGAACTCTTGCAGACGTGACGACCAGATACTTTTGGTCGGCACGGTGCGTCCTGCGTGCTGTGGCATTCTGAAACCGACCACTGCAGCAGTTGCAGCCGTTGTGCCATGAGTGCCGCTCCTGCTGCTCGTTTCCCAGCCATCGACTTGTTCTTACCGTGCAGAGATGCTCAGGCTTGTCTAGCAGTGAAATCCTGTCAGATGACTTGCAGTCCATTGGCAAAACCGCTCCGGCAAGGATGGGCTGGCCTTCCCCGCGAGGGTTTGGGAAATGAGCATGGCACCATCATGCTGGGCGGGATCTGGTACTGTGGCTGCTGATATGGGGGGAAAGGTACTTTGATGTCAACAGAAGCAGATCGGTGCTCCGTGGGATACTTTGCAAATTAACTCGAGCCACGGGCCTGCCTCCTCGTCCCCAGCCTCGTCAGCTCCTCACATGTTCCTCTGCTGGGTTTCATGTTGAATAGACATAGTGCATGTAAACGTACTTGTATATCTTGTCCTCCCTTTGCCTCTCCATTTTGTTTCCTTCTCCGTGACTATTGTCAACTCGCCAATCGCTGCAGCTTTCTCAGTTCTCGATCCTCGATTTCTCCTAGCGCACATCGTCACTCACAGGGCCCTCTTACCGCATCCTGGCCTCCACCGAGTCCACTCTGGGCAGCTCCACCAGCCGCCCGCAGCACCCTGCCCCTGCTGAAAGTCCACCCCGTAGCCAGTGCGCGGCCTCGCCGCCAAGCCTCACCTTCAGGGCTTCAACTTACAGGCTTCCAATGCCAGGCACTGGGCACCACTGTTGAGAATCAAGCAAAGCCCACAGCAGAGCCCACCCAGCGCCCACCCCGCCCACAGCACAACGCAGCACCCGCCAAACAGAGCCGCCAGCACACCACCACGAACCCACTCCCCACCGCCTCTGCCAGCAAGCGGTCCAGGCCTGTGTTCCCCACCAGCAGCGCCCGTCCTTGCCTACCTAGTACTTAGGGGCTCCTAAGCCAGTCTAGCCCCCCCAGCCTGGCCCCGGACTGTCTGACTGTTTTATTCAGGCACAACCTTCCACTGCCCTTTCTGGCCCAGTCTGCCCAAGCGAAGCCAATCTCCAGTGCTGCCCGCCCAATGGCAGCTGGTTGTTACTGAAAAAGACCCCTGCAAATAGGCGTCGATTCGTGCCCGTTGGCGGCCCCTGAACGAGCGTGCGTTGCTTGCTGCGGCTGGCGGATTGCGACTCTTTTTCTTGCATTTCGACGTTGATCTTGGATTCTTTTTTTCCCTTTCCCTTTTCCACCTAGTCTCCATGACTGCTCTGCTCTTTACGTTTTGTTTTGTGGCCGCCTGCTCCAACACTCTTTTGTACATCGCCCCCAGCCAACAACACCACCAGCCAAAAAAGACGGACAAGTCTCACTCCAACGACACCAACCACACCAGCAGCGGCAGCGGCAGCACCCATCAGCATCACCACCACCAGCTTCGGACAACAGCCCAAAGCATCCCAACAAGCCACCACTCCAACCTGTACCCGCTCCATCGCGAGCCGCCCGCTGTCGCCAGCCATAGAAGATCGGTTCCCAATTGGAGGCCGCGGCCTAGACGTCTTCGTCGCTACCCGTCCATTCTTTTGGTGCGGCCCACTGCCGCGTCCACGCCCGCTTCGCCGTCCCATCCCGACCAAACCCGCCGTCTGAGGGTCCTCTGTTCCTTACAGCAGCGCACAATGGAGACTGCCGCTGCCGTCACCTCGCAGCGGTCCTGCCACTCCCATGCGCGGACCGCCTCAGCCACCAGCAGGCGCCACGCGTCGCGGCTCTCGCGCTCCGAGACCACACCACTGCCTCCGACCGACATGGCTTTTGACTCCCCCCCCTCCTCCTTTGGCGCCCGCTCCACACGCTCTCTTTCTTCAGCCTCGCGGAATTCCAATCGGCTCTCCCTCACGCTGCCCATCGCCCTGCCCACCAATGCGCCCTCCCGCCCCACGCCCATTTCCACAACCTTGCCGTCCTTCCCACCCACGCCCCGGGACACCCCGACGGCTAGGTCCCCCATCGACGCAAACGACTTTATACACGCCATTGCCGCCCAGGAGCGCCGGGTGCTCGAGCTCCGCGACGATCTCAAGAACGCCGAGGCCGAGCTATCGCGCCTCAAGAAGCAATGGGGTGCCTTTGACTCGGTGCGCAAGCGGAGTGCCATTGTCAACAGCGAGTCGTCTTCTCACCATCACCGTCATTCGTCCTCAACAACAGCAGCCGCCGTGGACGATGTCGAGAGCAAGACGCGCAGCATCGAGCTTGATAGACGGCGGACCATGCTCATGAGCCAGCAGAACAAAGACGCACCCGCCACTTCTGCTTCCTCAGGAGGCCGCAGACGCGTCATGCGCGGTGGCCACACGCGCGCTCTGTCTCTGCTCTCCCCGACCAAGCCCGAGGGCGGCTTCCCCATCCTCCACGATGCTCTCGACTGCCACCAGCCCCTGGTCAGGGACTCGGAACCCCATTTGCAAATACAGAGCAACAGCAGCAGCAGCAATATGACAAGCCGCCAGCCGCCCCTGGCCGCCAATGGCATCTCAAAGCGAGCCACCTGGGCCCCGCGGACACATAACACCACTTTCCTTCCTCCCCCCTCCTCCAATAACAATAACAACGCGGGCGTCAAGCAAATGGCCGAGGATTTCAAGGCAGGCTTATGGACGTTTGTCGAGGATCTGCGCCAGGTGGCAGTCGGCGATGAGCCCATCACCGGTGCGCCAAGCGGGTACAGGAGGGTTTCGGGCCGTCAGAACGATAGCGATCGCGACACGATACGTGCTTGTGCTGGTGGCTCCGCCGCTTCACGACCAAATGTGACGAGCGTTTTCGGTGGTAGCAGCACCGATAACAACAACACTACTGCGTCATCCACCCGCCAAAGCACCGAACCCCGTAGAGAATCCGACACAGCCAACCTCGGCCGCCCACGACGTACCAACTCGAAGCGCACCAAGCACTTTTCCTGGACGCCGCTGAGCGTCGACGCTTTTGACGATGCCGACTGGAGCAATTGGGAAAGCCCGTCGCTGCACCCCACAACGCCTTCGCCGCGCTGGAGCGGCACGACAATCAACGGCGATGTCATATCGACAGCCATACCGGAATCCTCAAATGGAGATGAGAATGACTCACTGTGAGACACCACCGCTTCATTTTTTTGATCTTAAAAAACATTGCCTTTCTTTTGATCAGATCTGAAACGCCATGTGTTTTCTCTTATGTCATGAATGATTGTTATGTGTATGATGGACTTTTACAAACCGGCCATCTCACCTGTTTTATATCTTTATCCCTTTTTTTATAACAAAAAACACCCTTCTACACCTTCCTTCTCTTTGTATTATTTCCCCCGAGAATTCTTGGCATATTTTTATTTCCCAACCCGTCCCATGAACCCCTTGCTTTGTTAAAATCCGTGTGGCTTACCCTCGTCCTTCGCGCTTGCGCCTTGTGCCCCCGGTCCACAGGCTAATCACCGTGCCGCCCACAGCAAAAACCAGACGTTGTCCTCCTCGTCCACGATTGCCACAAACTGCTCCGCCTCCTCCATCCTCTCTTCGCCACCCCCGTCGTCCTACGACTACTGCGGCTACAACGGCGGCGTCGTCGTCGTCGACGAAGGGTTATCGTCTCCCGAATCCCCTCCGCTCTCAGCCGTAAAGATTGAAGAGATGCTGAACAAACTGAGCCCTGGGAACTTGAAGCGTGCGACGAGTGAGTTTATGAAGGAGTGGGAACGGAGTTTGGGAGAGCCTGTGGGCGGAGTCAAGGACAAGGCCTGTTAAGGCAAGGCGAGGGTTGTTCCTGGAATGAAAATCAAGTGGATTTGAAAAGCTCAGAGATGAAGAAAGCAAGGAAAAAGAAAAGAAAAAAGAAGTTACAAAAAAAACCGAAATAGAAAGAATTATTCAAGATGAGCAATGAAAGATGAGAGATGATGTAGTTACTAACCAATGAAAGATGAGAGATGATGTAGTTACTAACCATCTTGTATGAATGATACTGAACAAGATGGTGTACATAAAGAACACAAGCACACACATTCAAAGAAAGCGAAGTCGTCTCTCTCGCTCAAAAGCCTTTTAAGATAGCTGAGTCGTCTAACACCCAGCACACTATCCTCACAACAATCTCCAGCTTTGCTCACTGTATAATGGTCTATACTTCATGCAAGAGCAGGGAACTATATTCTGCAATCATTGGATATTACAATGCTTCTTATGATGCCATGAGCTATACACCTACTGATACAGGATAACAATCACTCAAGACTTTTACACATAGTGATGATATTGAACAACAATTCACAGATATCAAATCCAGAGTATCTTTCCTCTGTGGACGGATATTTCTTGTGATGTACCGACCAATGATCAATGCTAATAAAACATGTGACATGTCCACATCTCCCTACCGAAGCACGGATCAAATCTGATGTACAATTCTTACTGAGTAGAAAATAGACACAGAGAGTAGAACAAATAATCAATGGTCGTCTGAAAAGGGAAACGCGTCACCCGTACCATATCACTGTAACAAAACACACACACACACAGCTCATGTTATATCTATAATTGTACCTCCCAAATAACCATATGCATGCATGCGAGGGATGAAAGAAAAGGAAAAAAAGACAGCCAAGTCAATATACTGTAACATGTCCCCCTCCCCGCTGATTTGCTGTTCGCTTTGGCTTTCCTTTGAATCTGTTTCTATACTCCACAAACTATGATGTCTTCTCTTCTTCCTCCCCCTTGTACATGATCTTGATATACAGACCAGACGGCCACTGATTGCGCGTTACGGGATCACAACGAGGCTGGCTTAGTCGTCCATGACAGAGGCGAACTTGTCAAGCATGGTCTGTTGGATCTCCTCGTACTACAAGTATAGTCAGTATCAGCTGAGAATAGCAACGCGAGACATGAAATCAAAAGACGTACCTTTTTGCTAACGGCCTCCTGGCCTTCGCTGGGCTGTTCAAACTTCAAGCTCCTCAGCTGTGCTTGCAAATCCTGCGTTGCCTCGCGAACCTTGCTCCAGCTCTGTCCCTGTGCGATAGCCTTTTGTGCCTCGTCGTGGAAGCCCACCATCAGCTTCATCATCCACTCCGTCTTCCAAATAGGACAGAACTGATCATAATCCGAGTATCCGTTCTGTTGCAAAAAGTCTTCCTTGAGCAGAGTAGCCATATCCAGGGTAATCTTATCGGGATCGCTCAGCGCACTCTTTCCGACCAGCTGCACAACCTGGTCGAGTTCTTCAGAGTCCGACAGGAGCTGCTTGATGCGGTCACGCAGGCGGGGGAAGTCGGGGTACTCCTTCTCGTACCACTTATCCAGGACAGTCGTATACTTGGAGTACGACAGAGACGTGTTGATGGAAGGGAAATGCTTGCGCTGGGCGAGCTTCTTGTCGAGACCCCAGAAGACCTGCACAATACCGAGAGTCGAGGAAGTAACAGGGTCCGAAAAGTCACCACCAGGAGGCGACACGGCACCGACAATAGAAACGGAGCCCTCACGCTCTGGCGAACCAAGGGACTGGACCTTGCCGGCACGCTCGTAGAAGGAGGCCAGCTTGGCACTCAGGTAGGCGGGGAAACCCTGGTCAGCAGGCATTTCTCCCAAACGACCCGAGATTTCACGCAGAGCCTCTGCCCAACGTGATGAAGAATCAGCCATCATGGCAACGTTCATGCCCTGGTCACGGAAGTATTCGGCCACTGTGATACCAGTGTAAATGGAAGCCTCACGGGCTGCGACAGGCATGTTCGAGGTGTTGGCAATCAGGGTGGTGCGTTTCATGATGGGCTCTCTTCGGCCATCGACCTCAATGGTGAGCTCGGGGAAATCCTTGAGTACTTCAGCCATCTCGTTTCCTCGTTCACCTGTGTTTTGGTTGTTAGAACCGTGACCTTGACGTAACTCAACAATGACCCTCAAAACATACCACATCCCACGTAAACAATGACATCAGAGTTGGAGAACTTGGATACAGACTGCGAAATGACAGTCTTGCCACAGCCAAAAGCACCAGGAATAGCAACGGTACCACCCTGGACAGAAGGGAAGAGAGCATCGAGGACACGCTGGCCGACCAAGAAGGGGCCGTCGGCAGACTTCTTCTCCGTGGTGGGACGGGGCACTCGGACAGGCCAGGTCTGCATCATGCCGTACTCGGTCTTCTTGCCGTCAAACTCGACTTCAAGGATCTTTTCGTCGACAGTGTAACTGCCCTTTTCGGCAATTTTGGTGATGGTACCGCGGGCGCGGGGGGGGAACAGGATCCTGTGGTTGGTGATGAACGAGTTCTCGTAGACGCTGCCCCAGATGTCGCCGCCAGCAATGTGGTCGCCAACCTTCATGGAAGGAGTAAAGTCCCACTTCTTCTTGCGGTCGAGAGCGTTTGCAGCAATTCCACGGGGGATGTAGATGCTTTGGCACATTTCTGAAATCTTCTCGAGGGGTCTTTGAATACCATCGTAAATTCCGTTGAGCAGACCAGGACCGAGTTCGACAGAGAGGGGCTTGCCGGTTCGCAGGACAGGGTCGCCAACCATAACACCAGCTAGAAAGGAGTGTATCGCGTCAGCATGGAGGCTTGCTGGACAAGCAGGCAAAGCAGGCAAAGTAAGCAAGCGTGGACAGTCAAGACCCTATCCGTACCTGTCTCTTCGTAGACCTGGATGGTGGCCTGGTCCCCATTGATTCGAATGACTTCACCGACCAGTTGGTCGTTGCCCACTTTTACCTGCGCCAAAAGAGAGTCAGCGCCGTGCCCAGTTCTTGTTCCTTCTATAATCACGATGATGACGACAATAATAATGGCAGTTTCGTACCAGTTCGTACATGGCCACACCAATCATGTCCTCGGCGACAATGACGGGACTATATGTCGGCGGTTATCAGCATGTTGTTCTATTCTTTGGTCATGTATTGCGATGTGGCGCATGGAGCGGTGGGCCGTCGAGTGTTACGCACCCAGAGACGGAGTAAATCTTGCCTGCAAGCATGATGGTATCACGATTAGCCTGGGCAAGATGATAGATAGAAATGACTTGGGCAATGCAAAGGCAGACTCACCATAGTGCTCAGCATTGTCTGCATTCTCCTTCTATGTCGGGTAGACAGCTCTGGTCAGTCATACATCCCCATCTCGTTGACGGCGAATTTGTTCTATTTCTGGAAGCTCGAGCTTACCGGAGCCATCTTGGGCGGCGTGCTGGCTTGCCGGCGAGGTTGGTATGTGGCGGAGGACGATGTCGTCGTCGCGGGTAGAGCTGGTGTCGAAGCTGGGTGCAAGTTCGCGGCAGTAGTGGTATGAGGCGTGCGAGCTGGCCTGCGCGGGGATACGGGCGAGGAGGGCGAGGAGGCGAGAGCTGGTGAGGCTGCGAATGATGATGATGATGACAGCGCGGGCGTCTGGGGCAGGGGCAGTTGCGAAGCTATCTGCTGCTGCTGGGCCAGCTCGGCTGGCACTGGCGGGCGGAATGATGCAGCGGGTGCCAACTCCTGCTCCTCGGGCAGGTCGCTGTTGATAGTGGATGCGGTACCGGGCCTGCTATTCACTAACAGGTCTACCAGTGACGGCCGTGCCTTGAGTGTGGGCCGCAAGCCCAGCATGGTTGGGGAGGGGCTCCAGTCCGTCAGGTGCAGTGAAGTGCCCGCTGACTGAGTGGCTCTGTGGGTGCCAAGTGCTGAGGAGTAGAGATTCGGGGGCGCTTCAGTGGGTTGGAAGCGGAAGGCGGACACGGGCAGTCACTGTAACACCGCGTGTCGCGCACCCACGCCCCTAAACTGAACCAAACCGAACTGGGCTGAATGAACAAGCAGCCTCAGTTCTCGGCAGATGGTGTTTTATTTGCGTGTCTCTTGGTCTTGCTCTTGGGACCCTGGATGTTGTTGAGAGAAGTTCAAGGGATCGATGGAAGTATGGGACTTTGGGATTTGGAAATGTGCAATCGGGGGTCTTTGCTATGCGAGCGACAGGTTCGTGCATTACCGCTCATTTCCTGTCACTGCCCCAAAACCCAAAGTTTGGCCTTGGCTGGGGGTTGGCTGGGGCTGCTATTTTGGGCACGCCTGTGCTTTCCTTTTAGCAGGCAGAGACACTACATAACACTGTCCATCTGCGCAGTCAGCGTACCGTTCAGGATTGTGCCTCCCTTGGCTCCCGAAGGATCTATTACCGATCTCGAATTAATATCGCAGATGTATACCAGCTGCAGAATACTATCGTCAATGATTTCTCACATCGTGAGTGGAATTGGTTTGGGATGTCCTATAAGGCATTGGAAAGGCATACCACAGGACAAGATGGGGGATATTGGGCCTGGCTGCCCTAACCCTGATTGTTTTGTTCTGTTTGAAGACCAATATCAAAGTGGAAGCTGGTCGCCAAGATTACAACAATGAGTCTGTAGATGCAGTCCACTGATATGCCTTTTGCGCATAGTGAATGATTTTGTAACCTTCAAGTAAGCTCTGTTGAAATATCCAAAGGATTCATTTACCTTTCCTAAAAACGACAAACTCCCACCAAGAGGCTGGTCTGGCTTGGATTCAAGCCCAATAAAACAGCCTCCTTGAAATGCTTTTTAGACACAATCCCCCTTTTGACACAAACCAGAGTATTTGCCTTTTTTCCTTGAAGAAATAAGAGTTCCTCTATCACCTACTCATGTTTGGCTGCGGAATCACATCATACTCAACATCCGTTCGGATCACATACTTGGCCGACGGGGTGGCCCCCTTGCGCACGCCTGTCCCCTCATGCAATAAGTTACCATCAACCTCGCCATGGGGAAACAGCGCGACACTGCCCTGGATAGGCTTGAGCGGGTATGCGTTGAGCGTGCCGTCTCGTGTGCCGGGTAGGAAATAAGTCGTCTCGCCGCCTTCAAATTCGTCGTTGAGGTATATGAGGAAGGTGAAAAGCGATGACTGCTTTGCTTCGGGAGGACTCGAGTCGTACATGTACTTGTCGTCTGTAGTAATGCCAGAGGGTGGCCAAGCGCCATCTGTACATTGTCAGTCATGATCCTAGTGATATCAAAGTTGTCCCCGCCCCCCAAAAAGAAAAGAAAAAAGACGAAACAGTCTAAGACGTACCAATATGAGCTCGATACTCTGCCCCAGGAACATATCGATAGACTCTGAACCGTCGATTTAACCCCCTCACCAATCGTCCACCCACTTGTGCAGGCACGAACGGCTCGACCCGCTTCCAGAGTCCTCCACAAAACGCCTCATCCGCAATCCAATAGAAATTATGCGCAAGAATACTAATCTCCTCGCCTTGGGCGCGAATTGGCGCATCAGGCGTAAACCCAATCTTCTCGGCCGCGCCAATGATCTGCAGACACTCGTCCGCCGTGAGCACATCGCGCATGAGCCGCAGATTGGGCACAACAGGGTGAGCGTGGCACGTCGTCGTGGGTGCTGGCTCCGAGAACCGAATTGTGTGGTCCTGTGAGGCGTGCAGAATGGCGGGATGGTGGTTGGGTGGCTTGCGCTCGAGTCCGGGCGTCGTTTCGAGGATGCGGAAGCGTGACGTGGTCGCGTCGCTTATGGTGGCCGGGAGACTCCCGTCGAGGACGCTGGCGTACACTTTTCTCCGCTCGCGGCCTTCGCGGAGATCCCACGCTTGTCGGACCACCATGGGTCCTTGTCCTTCTCTGCTCCTGCCGTTGCGATTCTCCTCATCAGCGGCTACACTGTAATCCACCGGGCCAATCACGCGCAAAATCGCATCTAGCACCTGCAAGACATCCTTCTGCGCCTGTGTCCTCGTCTCTACCACCTCATCCTTGGCCTGTCCAGCCTCCCGCTGCTCCGCCAACCCACTAATCACATCCAAATCCCTCACCCAGCGACACAGCGCACCCAGCTTTGGTTTCTGCCCACGAATACGCATCTCCGCGAGCAGGATGCGCGCATCCACCCAATTCTGATCCGCCAGCGCACCGCTAATGCGCGAGGTCAGATTCCCATTGGCGTCGGCCGCGGAGACGCTCCCCGTCGTGCACGCCTGGCGAAACTCAAAGACGGCGGCGCGGAGATCCTTGCATGCTTTGGACTTGATCAGACTCGCGTTCTCGGCGAGGAGCCGGAGCGTGTCGACGGTGATGTCGAGGTCCTCTTCTGGGACGAGCGTTTGCAGGAGTTTGGGCTCAAAGGGGGTTGTGGTGCTGCCGGTGAGGGTCAGCGAGCCCAATTGGGGGGAGTCCGTGGTGCTGGTAGAGGTCTTTTGCTTTTTTGCCACTGTGCCGTTGCCGTTGCCACCGTGGCTCGATTGTTGCTTGCGTTTCGCTTTTGATTTAGCCATTGTTGGGTTATGGCTGGCTTTGTGATGTGGATTATATTCAATACAATCTTGGATTGTGGTTTTGGAATGTTGTTGAGAAGAGGCGGATGGGGTTGCTCGCCACTGCTGGGTTGTATGTGAAGTCGGAGTTGGGTATCACGTGACGCAAGCCTAGGCCCGGGACGGGAACGTCTGGGATGATCAAGAGACGAAAACGTACTTCTCATATACGGTGTGAGTTTCCCAATGATCAATTTCTCCTGTATTATCGCCAATTATTCTGGGAAATCTTTCATTACCAGCTGGCATGCCTGCAGCTTTTGGACTTCCAAGGCTGGGAGATGAACATGAATAAACAGCAGTATCAAAACCATGAATAATTTCACACATGCTACATTAACTTTCTGCGAGTGATGTTATAGTTTCCACTTATGAAGATGCAATGATGTATCCAACTCAAATTCTTCTCTCCTGTATGCTTGGGGTATCGATCGACCAGCCACTGGCCCACGCCTATTCCAGCAAGACTGGCCCAGCAGCTCTCACCTCTTTATACGCTTCTTGTCCACTGTTACAAATCACTTGTAATACATTTCAATCGGCCTCCCCGTACTCGACGAAGCTCCCTTGCTTGAAGCTTTACTACCGTGGGACAATCCCTAGACGAAAGATTGTTCAGCCTCCCGTCTCAAGCCCAAAACATGCTCGTCCGAGCTTACCTGTGCAATATGGCCCTGCTCCGTGGTGGTAGTGGACTTTTTCGCCCTGTCTGGGGACGGCTTTCGGCTTCCTCTCGCCGCTGAGGATGATGGTGGTGCTCCAACTGTCGCTCCACCGTGATGGCTCTTGCGCGCATTTTGCTTCTGCTGCTGCTGCTCCCGCGCGGCCTGGTGTTCCTTGGCTTTGTCAATCAAGTGCCCGATGCCCTTTTCTAGGGCTTTACGCGCTTGGTGCAAGCTAGAATTTTGCCCAACGCCCGCTACTGCGGCGCCAACGCCGGCTGCTGAAGTGGCAGCAGCGCCACTGGCCTTGAATTTGCTAGAGGGCGAAGAGGATGGAGCTCCGCCTACAGGCCGTGTGGGCGGTGGTGGGTAGGCGCCTGGCATGACGGGCGACGGGGTGGGCCGCGGGGGTAAAGGTGGCGGTATGTCGTCTGTGCTTGGTGGTTCTTGTTTGGTGGCGGTGGCCTTGTTGGGAGTGGAGGAAGATGCTGCTGCTCCGTGGCCCTTGTGCTCATCGTCGCTTGCGCCGTAGATGTCATCTTCATCTGCTTGGCGATGCTCTGTTGGAGTAGCGGCAGCCTCGGCTGTTTCCACTGTCTCTATGGTGGGAGTAGGTACAGTTTCTGAGGGAGGGCTGGACACGACCTCGCTAGCAACAGTGGCGGTTGTGGAAGGACCAGTAAGGGAATCCTCGTTTGCTGGTGTCAGGTGAGAGATGGGGACCTTTTCTGGAGGAGGCGGCACGCTTTCTGTCTCTTCGTAGGCTGGAGGAGGCTCATCTGGGTGTTCTGGTTCCTCAAAGTACGCTTCGGCGGGCGGTGAAGGAGGTGATGGTGTGTGTGGTACTGGTGATGTTGCCATAGCATCTGCTTCCTCGTGGACAGCTGGCGCAGCATCTAATTCCGATACTGTTGAAGCGATCATCGGGCGCTCATCTTCGCAGGAGATCCTCTCCTTTGGCGGCACAGGAGGCGAGACACAGCGTCCTTCAAGCGAACTCGTCCGTGAGTGGAACTCGCCAGCTCCGGCTCCACCAACGCCTACCTCTGACAACAACGACGGCTCTGGAGAAGCCGTGTTCTTCCTGATGGCCAGCGGAGCGACCTGCAGGTTGGTAAAGTAACCCTCAATCTCGGCCGACAAAGCGTCACTCGAGCCTTGAGGCTTTGTAGCTGAAGGAGGTACATAGGCCTTGTACGTGACGGGCAGTGGCGATGCATAGGGCGACGAGGAGGACTGTGTGGCGTTGAATCCCGCGGGCGTGCCTAGAGGACTTGGTGTGCGAGAGTGACGACCAGCGCCGGGACGGAGAGCTGCGGGGACACTGAGCGGCGATGCGTGGCCCCCTGGGCGTAGGACGGATGGGTGGCGGTCGGGGGTTGGGTCTGTAGAAGGGGAGGTGAAGAGCTCGTCGTCGCGGCCGTCTGCGCCGGCGACGGGGAGATGTGAAGCGTCGTGGCTCATGGCCGGCGGTAGGTATGCTCAGTGGGAAAAAAGAGGTTCCAGCGTGGAAACGAAGAACCAGAGAATTCGGATATTGTCGACGATATCTCTAGGTTTTGGTGCTGGTGGTCGATCCTAGGAAGGGGCACAGCTGGGTTCGTGGTTAGCATGCAGAGCTGTGCGAGCTCAGAGCGATATCTATATCTGCTGTATTGTGCTTGTATATTGTTTGCGCAACGAGGCTCATATCATGCAGATGCCCCACAACTGGTGAGGCCGCCTCGAGGCAGGGGCGTCAATGGCGATGCGAGAGCGATGACAGCTGACCGTGACGATGAGGTTTGGGTGAGACGAGCTGTAAGTGAGAGCCTACTAAGCCTGCGAAGGCCACCTGACGAAATCCCCAGGGAGTTCGGGTCGGTGCGTCGTGGGGCTGATCCGAGAGGACGGGAACACTGCCCCCCCTGAACACCGAAAGGGGCGCAGGGGACGGCCCTGTGCTCCCTCCAGGCTAGCCGCGCCAAGCTACAGCACCTGATCTGAGTGGTTGTAGAACTCATTTTGATGCTCGAGGTGAGTCCGTCTTTACATAGTAAATGGTGCTACTGGTTGATGATGAGAACAGCAATGAGCCTTACACCCACAACACATCTGTCCATGAACGTCAAAGTGAAATGCGGAGATTCAGATGTCCTACACAGCACTATAGTTTCAGTTAACTGTGTAGATGGATTGTCTTCTGATCCAAAACAGGATTCGAGGCGCGAGTTGGCCACATTTTCATCACAGCCACACTCGTGCTGCTGCTACGCATGCAAATCCACTTACTTGAACGTGCTTGAAATGAACTGTACCCTGTGCCTTGGCCAACCGACTTGAAGGCGAAGCAAGTTTGATCCTGTGTGCAAGAGTTAGCTTGGAAAGAAACTGAGAAATATGCGGGACATGTAAAAGTCGACATCTCTCGTACTCGTAAGGCCAGACGCGAATCAAGGATGTGATTGGCCAATTGACTAATTCTGTACGCAAAACTGATGTCTACATATATTCTGCACCTCCTTTGGCTGCACCTGCTATGTCCGACTTCTGCTTCTAGGTCGTTTTGCTGTGGACTTTGCATTGCACCGAGGCACGCCTGCAACGGCTGGATTATTGGCCCGGTTTGTCCTAACACTATCAATCCCCGGCCAACCCTCTTATGCGGTGTCCGAGCATATCAGAGAGTAAGGGTCTGCCAGGCCCGTTTGGTACGATCTGCCCACAGGACTGTGGTTTTGGACCTTGTGGATGTGCTAACCATTTTCCATATCATCAGCAGTAGAATACGTCTTGTCGTGTTGCGGGCTATGTACGACTTATCCGAGCTGGAGGAGCCACTGAAACGGCGCAACTTGAAGTGCTCCATCCCAAACGACGAACATGTATTTGAAATCCTCTTTTCTGCTCGCTACGAAGCAAACAACAGATAATCCTTCAAATAAGCTCCAGGAACCTCAACCTTGAGTACTCGGCATCTTGTCTTTCCTCTCAAGAAAGCCCCCAAACTTATACTGGCTGTCTGAACAATCTCCTTCGCATTGACCCTATCTTTCACCTTGGCAAAAGACAAACAAACATGGAGCCTTTCCACTTTGACTTTACCAGAATCTGCCGCCACGCGAGCTATCCATCCATCGCGCCCACCCGTCCTCAGCTCTCAGCAGCAGGCAAGACCATCTTCATCAGCGGTGGTGGGCGCGGAGTCGGCGTGGCCCTCGTCCGCGCGTTTGCACAGGCTGGCGCCGCCCACGTTATTTGCACGGGCCGCAACGAAGCGTCCCTGTCGGCTACCACAGCTACCCTTGGCCAGGAATTTCCTCTGACCAAGTTTGCCTATATTGCGGGCAGCGTTACCTCGGAGGATGACATGGCGCGCGCCGTTGCGTTTATCCGTGGAAAGTACCCACAAGGTCTGGATGTGGTCGTTGCCAACGCTGGCTATTTGCACGACGTTGGACCCGTCACGGGGTTTTCGGCTTTGTCTTCTTCACCTTCTCCTTCGGGCAATGAGAAAGACAAGGCCACTAGCCTTGACTGGTGGCAGGGCTACGAGGTCAACGTCAAGGGCGTCTACCTACTCGCTCGTCTCTTCCTCACTTTTGCACGATCCCCTTCGAAGCAAGCGCAGCAAGACAGCCAGCAACAAGCCAGCTTTGTCAACATCTCTTCCGGCGGCGCACATGTCATCCCCCCGATGAGGGGAGTTTCGGGCTACACGTCGTCCAAGCTGGCTGCGGCGCGGTTGGTGGAGACACTGCAGTCTGAGAATCCGCAGTATAGTTTCTTCAATGTTTCTCCAGGCGGACTCGAGTCGGATATGTATAAAAAGTCGGGGATGAGAGCGGCTGTTGAGGCCGGGGTGTTGGAGATCGATCAACGTGAGTGACTCCTTGCCGCACTATGCCAAAGGTATTTTTGCTGTTTGACTGACGTGCCTGATTCTGAATTATAGCTGACCTACCGGGCCATTTCTTGCTTTGGCTAACGAGTCGCGAGGCAAGGTTCCTCCGGGGAAAATACGTCTGGGCGAATTGGGACGTTGACGAGTTGGTGGAGAGGAAGGCTGAATTCGCTGGCGAAGATAAGCTGGTTACCGGCTTGCTTGGGTGGCCTTGAGGATCTACATGGGGTTGTTCTTGTACTTCAGTGGTGTGATCATGATGGTCAGTCAGTATATGTTTCTGTGTCCATCTATTTATTATTCTATTCCATGTCAGAGATTTCATCCCTACGAGCAACATCTGACACATTGGGCTACCTATGTACCTTGTAGAATGATGAGTACCTGTACATAGATAGTATTTGTCCCAAATGTTTTCTCCTTTATTTCTGACAAGCTTTATAAACATGAGTTTCAAACGACTTTTACCTTGTGGCTGACCGATCCTTTTAAAGTTTCAACGTGCACAAACGAATACAAAGTACGACATGGGGATTTTGGCGTTCCAAGCTACATATATGTATAATTCGAAGGATTCCAACAATAGTTCCAACAGTAACAATGATACCCAAGATGCATGCAGGTCCCTATACGCCGTCTATTCATAACCATAAAATCCAGAGACCTGCATAAAGCCAGCCCCATGGTTACATGTATGATGTATGTACCATCGTACATAGTGCTAGTACGCGAGCTAAAAATGAGAGTCACACAGCCGTTGCGGTTTGTGTGCAAGTACCGGCGTAGGACGGAATGGCAGTCTGGAAAAATCGCTGATAGTACTGGGCTATATCTTACTGGTCACGTCAAGAGGCTCATGTCGGCGAGCCTGAAGCCCTTCATATACGTTATCTGTGTACGATTATTTTACGACTGCCTTTGTAAGTGCAAAGTCGGCACTTCTCTGTACTTCATGATACTTTGTACTTGGGCATATTACCTGGCGGCTCAACCCGAACCCTCCATAATGTCTGAGCAGCGCCTTCTCATTTCCCACCGAATCTTTGAACCTGGCGCCCCTTCCTCGTTGGGCAGATTGTAAAGTACAATGACAAAACCATTCCACACCAAGCTGGCAGCTGGCACGTGCCCGGCATGCCACTGGCCGGCTCGCCCAAGTACGATAGCAATGGTCCGCCAATGCTTGGCCGTTGGAGACGCACCCTTTTGACTCACTATGCAATGTGGAAGGCTCGATGGCCGTATGTTCACGGCAAAGAAGCTCCTCGCCCTAATTTTGTTCGGTGTGCCGTCAGCCCCATATCTGTCTGTCTTGATCCATACTATCGTCTTGTGGCACCTCTGATTTGCCATATGGCATGGCATTGGCATGCACAGCGTCAGCCGGCGATGCCTCGGCCCTCTACCAATCACTCTTTGCCGTTGCGTTCAACGGCGGCCGTCCCCCGTCCGCGGTACCCCGTCCCTTACTCCGGAATGGTCTTTGATTGCAGCAAATACGTTGTGCTATTTCTCGTCTGCTAACTGGCTCCCAGTCAGTGCCCGTCAAGTCAAGAATGCTATGGGGTTCTCGAGGCAGATGCGGTTTCGAGTTCGCCAGACCGTCTCCGTCAATATAGTGCTCGTCACGGCCGCGGCCGCCGCCCGCATGACAAAAGCCTGGATGGCCGACTTCATCTCCTCGTCCTCGGCGTGTGACCAGGGCACGCAAAGACAGCCGAGGAGAGAGTCAGGAACACATTTGGCCTTTGGTGGGACCGCACTAGCTTCTTCCCAGCACAGGGTCCAGACGGGCCCGCTGGGGGCTGACCATCGCTGTGGTATTGACTTCTTTCACATGCCGTGTCCAAGCCAAATGCTTGGTTTGATTAGCGCTCATCCCAAGCAGCTCCTAAGAGTCTTTTTGAGGATGCCTCGTGTCTGGGCCCACCCCGATACCACTAGGGCCGCATTTTGGCTGTGCACCCTTAGCAGTGCTTCCTATTATGGTACAAGGCACTCTCAAAAAGTCTGTCTCACCACACGCCGCGGTAAGCCACGCGGACACGAACCCCGGTCGCCATTTTGATCCCGTCAGCCCATCGTCGAATCTCGTTTGCTCGAGAGGCCACTATCACTGTCCCTCGTGTCTCATTTCCCCGCAAGCCGAAAGCCATGCGTGGCTTCCATTTCTTGGGGACGGTGAGAACAAGGCGACATGGGCTGGTTATTGAAAGCTACTGCTTTGATTCCCGTTCATGTTTTACTGTACCCTGGGCAATTTGGGTGGCTCTCCGCACGCTCCACCAAACTCGAACGGCTTCAGGGTGTTGTGTGGCGTGTCCCAGAAAGCCATCAATCCTTTCTTATCTCGCGGCTGGCCTTGCGTGGCTCGCTGGGCCCTTGTATAGAGGAGGTGCGGCATTGAAGTCGGGTTTCGAAAATCGTAAAAGAATGCATGCATCGATACTTATCTTGTTCTGCAGGCCTGGCCCGTTTCCAGCACAAGAGGAACCCAGTGAACATGTGCCCGGGACGCCACCAAAACTTTCAGCGGCGCATTACACGAGGTTTGCCCCGTTGTCACGAACACGTCTTTGGCTTTGTGGCGTCTGGTATCTCCCCGTTGTGAGGAGTTCATTGGCGAAACCATGTTTCCATATTATCCGGTACGTTGTGATAAGGTAACCGATTTTGGGCAGACTTGGGCACATAACGTGGGATGATTCAGCCGTACAATCATCAACTGACCCCTGGTATATGCTAGTGGCATACTATAGGATTCTGGGCATTCAGGGCCATCCTACAGCGTATGAATATGGCAATTCTTCGTCGGATCTAACTATCAACTGCTGCAAGCGTCCCGCCAGCATGGGAACGGACTGCTGAAGCGGCCCGCACTCGGACGGGGCAACTGCCCTTCTCGATGAAAAGGATGTTTCCGCTTTGTGTAGCGGCACCCTAACGATTAGCGAATGAGGATGCTCAATTTGGTTGCTACTATAAAAGCTCCGCTCTGTCTTTGTCCTCAAGCTGACGTTTACAGCTAGGGACACTGCTCGGGACGTGAGGAAATAGCAAGTCAGCTCCGAGGGCTATTGGTCAGTTTACTCGACAAAAATCAGCTGCTAGGTGCGATGGATATGATCTGCACCAGGACATCCACTCCAGCCTGCTCAGCTCAGTCTAGCATCGGATGCACCAACACCCTTGGGCTGCGCCGCCTCAGCTGTGTGGGACGAGACATGCCGTTCGTTGGCCCTACAACCAAAAGCCAAATATGGCTTCGGGCGTGCCGCTGATGGCCAGTGTCCCTACGGCCGGACGGCGCACCTCATGCCTTTGTGGCGCCCTTAGATTCTCTCGGTCGCTCTTTGCTGTATCATATGGCGACACAGTCTTTGAGGCTATACAGGGTGTCGACGGCCATTCTTTTCCAAAAACCGCATGCAGATCAAAGTCTCTTGCAGCAGCCTATCTGCTCGGAGAGCAGGGCCCCACGGGTCGATACTCAGATGCAACCCACACCTTGGCCTAGTTGACGAGAATGGGAACTGCCTAGACATCCCATTGCTGCTATCCTTTCCTCCACAGTAAGAAGGGCGGAGTGCAGTCAGCAATGACGTTTAATTTATTGTACCGTCGAACCAATTATTCGTACATAATCCTACTGCTTCATCCAGCCTTGCGTTGAGCATTTTCTCTGGTGGCTACTATATATCTTTTCATCGAGCCCACGCCCTCCTCCTCCTGCTCCTCCTCCTACACTGTAGATTCTTTACTCGACTTTGATACCCTTAGATCTCCAGCCGCCAGGCTTCATTCTATATTCATAAAGTTTATGCTTCTGCATCCTTTGCTTTTCTGACAATATTTCCAGTACATTGCTTCGCTACACTTATTATCACGGCGGATTTGCGTCTCGCCAACAGCAGAGCACATCTTCTAGCAGCTCGCCTTCACTGCGCAGAGTTGCCACTATGCCAACAACAACACATCAAAAGTCGACCATTACCTCTCCCGAGGTCATTGGCCATGCCGAACTCATGAACGGCGGTCCTGTGGGTCCTATCAATGGCCACTACATCAACGGCAACAGCTCGGACGAGGGTACTGCCAGCAGGCCAGCCACCCCTCGATTTCCTCTCAAGCATCACCTTAACCAGGATGGCCACTATGGTCAACCGTCTCCCCGATCAATGACTTGGCCGCGCTCGCCATCAATACTTACAGACCTGAGCCCCGAGGATCAGGAACGCGCAGCAATGAATCATGCAAGCCACCAGATTCCAGTTCCGGATATGCACGAGGGCAGCACAGGTGGTCCACGTTCGAGAACATTTGCCCGCGTTCGATCATATGCCGATGACGAGCGTGGACTCGAAGGAGCCTGTCCCCGCATTTCGCGGCCTGTGGAATTGCTTCGAGGTAGCTACGACTGCGTTGTCATTGGAAGTGGGTATGGCGGTGGTGTCGCGGCCAGTCGTATGGCGAGGACAGGCGAGACTGTCTGTGTCCTTGAGAGGGGCAAGGAAAAGTGGCCTGGCGAATATCCGAGCGGCACGAAATCTGCTGTCGAGGAGTTGCACTGGAGCGGAACACTGCAGCCAAACCAATATCTTGATGGCTTTGCTGTCGACGGTGGGAACCCGACGGGCATGTATCACCTGATATTGGGCAAGGGCCAGAACGCGGTCGTATGCAATGGTAAGTTTCATCTATATGGCAATCTCTGGTCCTCAGATAGTGGCATTGGCTGACATGGAATCCAGGTCTCGGCGGCACCAGCTTGATGAATGCAAATGTCTTTCTCGAGGCGAACCACGATTCGCTATCCATGAAAGCGTGGCCTGAGGAGATTAGGAAGGATCCAGCATCTCTAGACAAATGTGAGGTTTAAATGTATCCCAAAGTTTATGGTGCCATTATACTCTACTGACAATATCCCCAAGATTACAAGAAAGCAAGAGAAGTGCTCGACCCCAAGAAATATCCGGCGGACTGGCCCAAGCTTCCCAAGCTCGAACTCCTCAAGAAGCAAGCCGAATACCTTGGCATGGCAGAGAAGTTTAGGCGCGTGGAGCAAACGACTCGCTTCCGAAACGGCCCCAACAGCTGCGGCGTCGAAATGACTCCTTCAGCACTTACCGGCCAGGACCCCACGGGTGTCAACGATGGGTCCAAAACAACCACACTTGTGACGTATCTTGCAGACGCGTGGAACTGGGGTGCCGAGCTGTTTTGCGAATGCGAGGTACGCTACATCGAAAAGTGCGATCCCAAGCGCGGCGGATATAACATCTACTTTGCCTGGCATGGCCGGAATAGGGGCCACTTCAAGGCCAACCTTCACGGAGACCTCATGTGGGTGCACGCGAAAAAGGCCGTGTTCCTCGGCGCCGGCGCCATTGGAACAACTGAGATCCTGCTAAGAAGCAAGGAGATGGGTCTGAGCATGAGTGAGCAAGTCGGACAAAACATGTCTGGCAACGGAGACATGTTAGCGTTTGGGTGAGCGACACTTTCTTCATGTGACGAGGTCCCACGCGGATTATAAGCTAACGCTCAGTGTTTTCGCTCCAGATACAATACAAATGAGACTGTCCACGCGGTTGGGCGGCCATTCCCATCGCCGTACAACCCTGTTGGCCCTTGCATCACAGGCATCATCGACAACCGGGAAGGCCATGAAAACCCTCTGGACGGTTATGTCATCGAAGAGGGGACTATTCCCGGCGCATTGGCACCATTCTTCCAGCTCATGGTAGACCTCATGCCTGGAAATGCTTCTCCTGATGAGGGCATTGCTGCTCAAGCCCAGGCCAAGCTTGCGAGCTGGGGAAGTCGGCTGCTCGGCCCTTACTACAAAAAGGGCGCCATCGAAAGAACCCAAGTATACTTGATTATGTCGCATGATAGTAAGTGATTGATAGGCAGTTGAAGTCTTGCAATGTTCTTTCGTTTCTTTTCTTTTCTTGGCCTGCTTGGCTGACAGTGCCCTTTTGTGCAGGCAATCAAGCAATGCTCAGCCTCGAGAATGACAAGCCTTGCCTCGAATTCCTGGGAGTCGGACGAAGCGATCACGTCAAGAAGCTGAACGATGTCCTCGCCAGGGCCACCAAGGCTGTCGGTGGCACACTTGTGCAGAACCCCTTCTTCGCCCTGATGGGCGAACAGGAAGTCACCGTCCACCCCATTGGTGGAGCTTGCATGGCTCGCGATGGCACTGCAGATACTGGCGTTGTCAACCATGTAGGTGAGGTGTTCAAGAACGCCAAAGAGTGTGAGAGTAGCGCAGTTCACGAGGGTCTCATTGTCATGGACGCGGCTGTTATTCCTGCAGCCCTTGGAGCGAACCCCTTTGCCACCATCACTGCTCTGGCAGAAAGGTCGGTCGAGGCGTACTGCGCCAAGAACAATCTGATCATTGACCAGACCAAGAATGGCGTCCTCAACCTCTTTGGCGAGCCAAAGCATCACCCCAAGCGCCATGGGCAAAAGACGATAGAGCAGATGGCACTCATGCAACTCGAGGTCAACAGTGTCAACGGCGCCGCGCATGTCATTAGCAGTGCAGACGTCATCAAAGCCAGCGGGTTCGGCTTCACCGAGGTCATGTCGGGGTTCATCCACATGGATGAACAGGGCATGAAGGAGGACCGGCGATCGACGTATGAGTTGGCATACCGGACAGCCAAGAGTCTTTGCGAGAGCGCACGCTTTTTCCTCAGCGTCCAGTCGTTCAACGTCAACACCATTGTACAGGACCCCCAGCACAGCGGCATGCTGACTGGCACATTCATCTGCCCGACCATCCCGGGATCGCCGTTCATGGTGCAGAGAGGCCAGTTCAATCTGTTCAAGCTCGACCTCAAGGCGCCCGGCACACGCAACTTGACCTATGACTTCGACATGACGGGCACCAATGGCGAGCTACTTCATTTCCACGGGTACAAGGTCGTGGACTCATCTGTCGCTCTTGCTCCGTTTCAGCTATGGCGGTCTACCAGTACATTGTACGTGACGATAAGCAGACGAGTGGGAAGATGCCATGAGCCGGGCGCCGCGCTGGAGGACGAAAATGCCTGGCGCAGACTCGATGTTGTTGCCAGGGGCATGATGCACATCAATCCCAGCGACTTCTTGTCTGAAATGATGACGCTCAGTCCTACAGGCAGTTCGATTCTGAAAAGATGTGCCTCTGCAACCAGCTTCATGACGTATTTTATGCGCAAATCACTCGGCCTCTTCCTCGCGCCCCTCACAGCACTGCAGTACCCCTCGACTACCTACAGTGGCTACGTCAACAACACGATACCAGACAAGTCGTTTGACATTTGGTCCTCGGACCAGGTATGCACAAAGATGCACATGTGGAAGGCCACCCACCCGCCTTCGGATGGCAGGCCAATCCAAGATCTGTTTATGATTCCCGGCGCAAGTGTGGACCATCAGATCTTTGCCCTGCCGACCATTCCCTACAACGCTATCAACTACTTTACGCGCGCCGGATACCGTGTCTTTGTCACGGTCCACCGCATAGGCCAGGTCATGATTGCGGAGAATGATTGGACTACATATGATGCGCGCCTCGATATCAAGGCATGCCTCAAGTCCATACGCGCGCTCAACAAGCACGAGTACAAGAAAGCGCATGGTCTTGACGATGAGCACTTTGCGAAGAGTGGCTGGGAGCCGCCAAAGATTTACTGCATCGCGCACTGCATGGGCAGTGTTGCCTTCTCAAGCGGCCTACTAGACGGCACCATCCCCAGCTCGTGGATCAAGGGCATCACCTGCTCCCAAGTCTTCATGAACCCCATCTGGAACTCGATGAACATGATCAAGGCGAACATGGGCCCCATCCCACTCAACAAGCTATACGGCATGATTGCCGGCAATTGGTTCAGCTGCTCAACGTCCAAGGACGACAGCCTGGTGCAACGCGGGCTCAACGAACTCCTCCGCTTCGTGCCCGAAGTGCGGCGCGAAATTTGCAATAGCGCAAGCTGCCACCGAATCAGCCTCACATTTGGCCGGTGCTGGAGCCACCGCAACCTCAATGAGGCAACACACCGGCAAATCGACCGCTTCTTTGGCGGCGTCAACATGCGGCTGCTGGGTCTTCTCATGAAGATGGGTGCCGACGGACATGTCATGATGAATGGCCCGCTGTACGAACGCCTGACGACTCGGGAGAATATTGGGCGACTCCGCGGCATTCCATTTTTGCTGTTTGTCGGTAGTGAGAATGCGGTACTGAGCCCCGAAGCCACCGAAAAGACGTACGAGGTTCTTTGCGACACCTTTGGGACGAGGGCTGGTGGGGAAGCGGCAGGCGTTGTAGGTGAAGGACGGCATGAGTCTGGTGTCGAGTACCGGCGGCGGGTTGTGCCTGGGTATGGACACCTGGACTGCTGGATGGGTCGAAACGCATGGAAGGATGTGTATCCGTTTGTAAGGGAGGAGGTCGATCGTGTGTGTCATGGGGACAAGTACGTCTTTAAGGAGCCTGAAGATAAGTTCAAAAGGATGGTGGAGAGAGGGGAGCTTCTTTCGTGAGGGCGCTGATCATGCTTTTCAATGTTTGACTGGTTGTGGATGGACGATTGGCATACTTTGGTGTGGTAGCTTTTGTTGTTTCTTTTTTTTTTTTCCATCTTATTGTTTCATTTCTCTTTGGCTAGGGCATTTGTACAAAGGCGCTCAATGAGAGGATTTGTGTGAATTATATATTCGAGGACAGGCTGGAGCCGTGAGGCTTTGATGATTTACATTCTGGATATGGAAAAGAACGGGCTTACAAAAGCGAAAGCTAAAGCGGAGGTTATTATTATGTTGGTGGGAAATGAAAACTCTATGTCCCCGGCGAAAAGTTATACATACGGAAATCGGGCCTCAAATAAAATACAACGGTGCTTCTCGTTTTGTTTTGGAATATTCGTTATTTTGTCGCGATTTACAGTTGCTTTTGTCTGCGCCCGCTGCGGTCTATAACTGCAATTGACAGGAAGGTTTAGAAGTATGTACAATTTGAGTGTTTGGAATAGAAGACGAGCTTGGCGTTTAGGCTTCCAAAGCATAAAAAAATTGCGGACTGTATCATGGAATGTAGAAAAGCCTTTGGTAACTTACACCATCACCAAACCTGCGAGCTGGATTCTGTTTCAAACAATATCCCATCTATATTGTGAGCCGTCTTGTTTCTTAATCAGATCAATATATACACCCAAGTGCACATCTCTCCCTCTACTTCTTACTCTTTGCCTTCCTCCGCAATGCTCTCACCTCCTTCTTCATCCTGCTATCCACCATCTTATACCGACCCTTGACACCAGCCGGCCGTCCCTTACCCTTATTCGCACCCCTCGCAACAACAACCTTAATCGGCGGCCGCTTCGTCTTCTTGCTCGCCTTGGCCAACAGCTTGGCAATACTGTCTGCCTTTTCCCGTTCCGTCATGCCTTCACTTGCAGCAAGCACGTCACTCTTCTTCTTCAACTTTTCCAACCGGTCCGCAGCACGCTGCTTCTTGCGGGCCTTGGCCTCGCGCACCTTCTTGATAGGGCGAGCATTGTAGGCCCGCATTTTCTCCTTGATAGCTTGTGCAGCCGCCTTGGTGATGGGTTTTTGTTGTTTGTCGTGGCGGGATTCGTCTTCGACGAACCATTCCGGAAGGCCGTCACGGTCGCGGAAGGCATGCTTGTTGAAGCCGTCGTCGACGAGGTCGTGGGTGGATTTCTTGCCCGTGGCGAGATCGTGAGCCAGCGTCATTGCTTCTGCCGTTATGATGTCGATTTCTGTGTGGGTGGGGAGGACGTATTGGTTAGTCAAGGAAGAAGATAGGAGGTGGAGGATGGGGTGTATAGAGAAGAAGGGGGGAAGGGAAAGGGGTGAGCGGGAGGGTGGAGAGTGGAGAGTATGTCTTACCTGGCCTGGTATCCTGCTTCTTGCGCTTCTCTTCTTCCTCCCAGTCGCTCTCGTCCTCCTCGTCCGCGGCTTGTTTGGGGTTCTTGACAAGTTCGAAGTCTGCATCGTCATCCTCGTCGTCATCGCTGGGCGCATCCACTGCTACGCGTCCATTTTGCTTGGCAGATGCTGCCTTTGATGATGTTGCCTTCTTCGTTGACTTGGCCTCTTCGTCGGATGACACCTCGTCGATTTCGTCCACTTCCATGGCGTCCACCACTTCGAGACCATCGGCCTCTTCTTCCTCTTGCTCCTCTGGCTCATCCAGCAAGCCATCCATGTCTTGGAATACATCCTGGTTGAAGAATGCCCTCGCTCGTTTCGACAGTCCCGAAGCATCTGCCTGCTCATTATCCAGGTCCGTCAACAACGACTTGCGTGTTATGTCACCCTCTTCACCATCCTCCTCGTCGCTGTCCTCCTCGTCGAGTACACTCTCATTGTCGTCGTCGCTGGCAGCCTGCTCATCGGCAGAGACACCCTCCCACTCATCGTCGTCGTGCTCCTTGCGCGCCCTCTTTGCGCGGTATTTTGCGTCTGTCGCCGACTTGCGTTCCCGGTAGGCATCGTACATACTGTCAAGCTCGCGCTCCAGCCTGTCCTCTTCCTCGTCGCTCTCCTCATCCTCTTCGTCGGCTGCTACGACCTCCGGTTGTTGCTTCCTGTCGGTGACCTTGACCATTTTACCCTTTGCAATCCGGTTGAGCGTGCCGCCTGCCTTGTCGATGGCCTTGAGCTGGAACATAGCATCCTCGCCCATGGGGCCCTGCTGTTCCATGCCGATATCCATTGGCGCAGTCATGTTGAGCTGCATTCGGATGATATCCCTCTGTCGTGCCTCGTTCTCTTTTCTCCGCTCCTTCTTCTTGCGCGAGTCTTGTTTGTCCTTGAGGGCCTGCAACTCGGCCTGGATGCGCATTTCCTCGTCCATGGACTCCACTGCTGCCGTCTCCTCGACCGCATCCGCATCGGCCTTGGCCTTGTCGGCTTCGGCCGCCGCTTTCTTTGTAGGGAAACCAAACAGCTCGCGGACGCGCAGACGCCATTTGAGCAGAATCTTGAATTCTTTGCGCCCCAGCACCTTCAAGTCCTGGCAGCACCGGCGAATTTCATCGGTCGTCTCAGGCAGCTTGTCGAGGGCAGCAAGGGCGACGTCGCCGTTTTTAGCCTGGTCAAAGTGCAGCTTGTTGACGCTTCCCAGAATGGCAATGGGGTCGGTCGTCTGGATGAACTCGCTGGCGGGGATCTCCTTGAACTGCGTCCAGTCGCCTTCTTCGTAACCGTCGCGCTTGCGCTTCTTGATTTCCGGGTTATACACCTTGGCCTCGTTGTTGGGCGTTGGAGCGGCGAGCTCCTCAAAGACGGCGCGGGGGTCGAGGAATTTGGGGTCGATGCGCTTGGGGGCTTTGAAGCCGCGGCAGACGACAAAGATCTCGGCCGAGACGTTTCGCGAGGAAGGGGGCTTCGTCGCTTCCACTTTGGTAAAGAGCTGGTTGAACACCCAGAGCAGCGAGTTGTAATCCTTGGAACGGAAGACTTTGGTGACAAACGTGCCGCCCTCGACGAGGAACTCGGTGGCGAGCTTCATGGACTGCAGGGCGAGTTCGGCCTGGTTGAAGGAATCCTGGACCCAGGCCGTGCCGACGTTGGGGGCGCCGTCGTGCAGGACGGTGTCGGCCTTCCAGGTCTTGAGGTGCTTGCGGATGGTGGCGCGACATTGCTCGGTGGTGATGTCGCTCTGGAAGGTGATGACTTTGGGAATGGGCTTGATGGGGGCCAAGTCGACGCCGACGATGAGGCTGTTGACGGGCATGACTTCGGCAGCGACCTGGCACCAAGACTATGGCGATGCAAAAGATGGTCTGGTTAGTCTCCCCCAAGGTGGTGTACGAAAGCGAGCCAGCGGCAGCATGGCGAGGGCAATACATACTCCTGGCGCAGCGCAAAGATCCAGCAGGACCTTGCTCTTTTCGAGGAAGCCATACTTCTTGTTGAGCTGGATGAGCTTGAAGGCGGCACGGGCGCGGTAGCCCTTTTCTTTGGCGAGTTTGTACCACTTGTCCAGACGGCCCTTGCCGTGCTTCTTTTGGATCGCCATGGCGGTGGTGGTGGGTGGTGGCGCCCTCGAAAAGAATGAACGGAATGAGGGTTCGACGGGGTCAAGAGAAAGAGGGGAGGGAGTGACTTGCGATGGAGAAAGCCCATACAAGGCCGGGTCGAGAAATTTCATGTGCCGATAAGATAAGAAACTTTTCGAGGGTCGCCAAGGCGTACCTCTGTACCGAATCAGTTACATAGTACATACATCGTAGTACAGAGTGCAGGGGTGGGCGGCCAAAGTACAGGGGATAACCCTCACTGAGCGCCCACTGCAAGGCAGGACCCGCAGCGCGTGGTTGGGCCCATTAACACGGTACGCGTGCCCTGCAAGCGGAAGGCGTCGTTGGCGCGTTCGTGATTTAGCAGGCGAGTGAGCCCAAAGGCCAGGCCAGGCTAGCTTGGGCCAATCACATTCGCGCAATCCACCAACCACGCCCAGTCACTTGCACTCTACCTCAACTTTCCACATGTCATCCACCTTCTCCTTGGTTCTCCGTCTCTGCCAGCCCGACGTACCTGCAACATAATACAATCCAATTGTCAGATTGTTTGATACCCTCTCACACACTAGTGACAAGGTCGAGTGGCTGTATCTGCGCGTCTGTTCCGTTTCGTGTCGAAAAAAATCCCACTTCTTCTCCTCGGCCTCTTCTCATCGTCAACGAACCTCGCCATCTCAGCCTCAACCTCAGCCGCCACCCACGATCACGGAGTCATCTACGCAACTACACGCCCCAGCCGACCTTGTTCACTCCTCGACTTGTACATATTCTCCTTTCCAACCCGCCCATCACACCACCGCGCCTCCCCCCCCCCCCCAGCCAGGCAATGGCTGGTTTCGACGGACCAGCAGAACCGCCAGTCCGCTCCAGCCCGCGCCTCCACCATGCTTCGCTGCCCCCCTCTTCTTCTCCAGCCTCTTCTTCTGTCGTTCCGCCGCTCTCGCCACCCAGACGACACACCAAGCAAAAGAAGCCGCCCTCCATAACGCCCAGGAAGTTCAATGCCTTCTTTGCCCGCCGCTCGACCCGCTCCAGAACCGCCTCGGGCTCCGTCGACGAAACCGCGCGCGCCCTCGAAGCCATCACTGGCGCCGCTATCAATGGCCGCCAGCGCGCTGTCAAGGACTCGCCCATCCCATTCAAGCAGCCGCTGCACCGATCCACTAGGCCTGCCTTCCGGGATCAGGATGAGAACGACGAGGAGAACCGCCTCGAGACGCCCAGACAGGCCAAGCGCCGCAAAACAGGCCACCACACTCCGCCCGAGTCCTCGCCTCTCAAGCCGCCCCCGTTGCTGCAGTCCTCCCCATGTGCCCGTACCTCGGAGCGCATAGCTGGTGCCCGGTCGAACCTCTTGAGCCCCCTCCAGTCTCTACCGCCTAGCAGTCAGGTCACAGACGATATATCGGATTTTGAGTGCGACACTGACGCTGACAATGACGACATGGACGGTGTGAAGGTTGGCCATGAGCGTGGTCCACAGAGTGATGAGGAGGATGGAGAGGAAGGCCGAGAACCCCCACGACGCCTCACACAGCTGCCGCAGCGTGGGATGGCCGCTCACCTTCTGCAACGCCAGCTCGGAACCATGCCACGGCCCGGCCGCTCATTCCTGCCCACGCCATTGTCCGACTGGCGCTCCGAGACAGCCGGCTTCCACTCGGGCCCCGAGGACATCCACTACACCACCAGCCACGACGGCAATGCCCGCTGTATCCCGTTTTGCGCCGCAGCCTGCAACACCAACAGCCTTGTTGCCGTAGGAGACGAAGAGGGCCGCGTGAGGCTTCTCGACACCAATCCCTCGGCTTCCTTTGACAAGATCCATTTATGCTTTCAGTCTCACAACAACGCCATCATCGACCTGGCTTTTTCGTCCGATGACACTCGCCTTGCTACCGCATCAGGTGATCAGACGGGCAAGGTCATTGACATGATGACCCAGGTGCCCATCTCCATACTGGGCCAGCATACCGCCTCACTCAAACAGGTTCGCTTCCAACCGGGCCGGGGCGAGGGCCACGTCCTTGCCACATCCTCTCGCGACGGCAGCATCCAGATCTGGGACCTCCGGTGCCATGGCGGGCCCGTCTCGGACTCCATCACTCTCGAACGCGACGCAGGACTGCGCTACACCACTCCCAGGAACATCGCCTCGGGCGCAGCCGTCAACTCCTTTTTCGGCGCCCATGAGGCCATGCCGCGCCACCAGACTCGCTCCGTGGGTCTCAGCTCGAATCCCCTCGGCACAACCACCACGGACCACGCCGATGTTGCCTCCAGAGGTGAAGTGCCCGGCCGGCTGAGCGACGTATCCGTCACTGCTATCCACTGGCTGCCCGCAGGACGTGAGCACTTGCTTTTATCCGCCTGCGAGGCCGACGCGAGCATCAAGCTCTGGGATATCCGCGCCATTCACACCTCCCGATCACACCGCACCCCGGTCCCCGTGGGCTACACGGCGCCTCCCACCAGCCACACGAACTGGCGGCATTTTGGCATCTCAAGCCTGTCGCTCTCGACCGACTCCAGCAGACTGTATGCCCTCTGCAAGGATAACACCGTCTATGCCTACTCCACATCCCACATGGTTGTTGGGCCTCCACCGTCAGAAAGCAGCACCTCGAGCAGTTTTGCATCAACAAAGAAACCAAAACATGCTCCCGCAGAGCAACTCCCAGGCCCGCTGTACGGCTTCCGGCACAACAACTTCCACGCTACAAGTTTCTACATCAAGTCCTCACTACGTCCCTTGCAACACGGGAGAAGCGAGCTCCTGGCCGTCGGTAGCGCAGACGGCAGTCCTGTGCTCTTCCCGACAGACGAGAGGTATTTCCAGCGTGCCATTGACGCAGGGCGGCTCAATAGTCAGCAGAATAACCCGGATGCTACATTCACCACCACCACCATGGGCCTCAAGACAGCTACAGCCAACGCTGCTAGCGCAGGCCGCAGTCGCATGGGCGCGCACTCTTACTCTTCCTCCTCTCCCACCGCAGCAGCAGCAGCAGCAGCCGCCGCCGCCGCTCTGCGAAGACCCACCCTCGCACGCACGTGCAGTTCCTCCTTTTCTCAGGGTCTGCGCGCGTCCATCCGTGACGACATACCGATTATCCGCACGGTGAACGATGTGACGTATGGTGCGCCGCTTGCGCGGGGCCACGGCAAGGAGGTGGGCGCGTTGGCGTGGAGCAGCGAGGGCAGTCTTGTGACAGTCAGCGACGATTATTTGATCAGATGCTGGCGGGAGCAGGATGGTGGAGTCAAGGCGCGGGATCTGCGGGTGCGTGGGGAAGGCGAGGGGAGGAGATGGGGCTGTGGATGGGCAGATGTGCAGGAGGGGTGGGATGATGATGAGTGATGCATGTGGATGAGGTGTGTGTGTGTGTGTGTGTGTGTGTGTGTGTGTGTGTGTGTGTGTGTTTTGTTTATATCGAATGGTGTACGGAACTGGCCAGTTAGTAGGCTGGCTGTCTTGGCTGATGAATAGCTTGATATGGAATGGATGAAGGGAAGCTGATGGATGCTACAGAGGGAGAGAAAAAGACAAAAAGCGCAGTCAGTCAGTGTCTTGCTACTCATATGGGCTGGGCTGGGCTGCGTGTTTCATTGCGGACGATATTGTCATTTTGTTGGTGTTGGCATTTGGCAAGGGCATTTGCATTTGCATTCTGCATCGTCGGCATCATTTTGCATTGGCATTCACAAGGGAGGGGCACAACACACATATATATATATACATACATACACATTGGGAAGGGAGTGGCTGTGTTTTTTATTGTCTAGGAAACGGCACTCGAGTAGCATTCAGAAGTTTACGATAATGGATAGCGGCAAATGAGCTACTCGCTTGCTTACGGATTGTACGTACCCACGGACTGACTCGAGTACGGTGCACTGTGAAATGCTCGAGTATATAAGATGTCGGGGAGAAAAAAGGGAGGAAGGATATACATAGTAAAAGCAAGAGACACACATGGTACGTATTGATCAAAGGGCAGAAATTGAGAGATATATATCATATACTCATCCACACACGATGTATTTCCCTGCTGGCCAACATTCTAGTGAAATGACAAAAGCGTTTTCTACTACGTTCCAATCAACTGTTGGTGGAATGAATGAATGCTTCGGGCCTCTGGCAAAACCAAGAGAGAAGAGATATTTCATCCGATATCAGATATATCCGCCAACCAGCGGTATGCCTAAGGCAGATGCTGTTCATGCTTGCCTTTGTCTACTTGAAATACTTGATTCTTTAGCTTTTCCAACAGTGTGTATTTAATTTTTATTAATCCATTTTCGTTCTTCTGCCCACCCTCCCCCCCCCACCCCTCCTTTCTCTTCTCTTCCCCCTCCCCCCAAAACGGTGATGAATAGCTCAGTGGTTCTCCTTTCTCTTTCATGAGAGATAGATATGCCCGTTCCCCAATTCTCCCCCTCCAAATCGATCAATCGGTGGACTTGCTTTCAAAAGAGGATATTGGGGGGGGGGGAAGCGTTCTTGGCTGCTAATTAATTATCCCGGATCCTTTTTTATTTTTATTCTTCCCATCACGACTTACATTCTGGTTCTTCCGCAGCTTGGTCAGCTTTTTTTTCATATACAGAAACAAGAACAAAAGAAGACAGACCAAAAAAAAAAAAAAAAAAAAAAAAAAAAAAAAAAAAAAAAAAAAAAAAAAAAAAAAAGAGACATATACTATATATAGACTATCAAGAGACTCTGTCTATACTTGTCATGTAGCATCCCGTCTATCCGTCCATCCATCTACTCTCTCACCCTGAATTGATCAATCACTTTACCACTTTACACATGTATGTATTATATATCATGTACATTACATGTGCATACCATGAGCATATACATATGCACATGCACACACACACACACATATTCCAGCTCCCTATTCTCTTCTTCTTTGGTTTTCTTCCTTTCCCATATATACTGCATTGTCTCAAGAAAAAGAAAAAAATAAATGCACATGCACATGCACATGTATGACAAGATATATGCATCATCATGACGACGTCCCCAAACAAAGAGATAAAACAGGAAGCGGAGAGGAAAGAAAACCAAATGAAAGAAAGCAACCAACGAGCATCTTCAAAAGATAACATAGTATACCATAACCAATAAAGAGGACAAAATGTTTTCCATGGTAAAAACGAGTTCTAGCTGTACTATATATATATATATACAGTAGCATAAGCAAGGCCTTGTATAGGTAATGAATGGTAAAGCCATAATGAAGTAAAATCAGCTTATGACCGAACTTTTCTCTTTGTTCATATTATTTATTCAGATCATCATACTTTCCTTTGTAGAAAAATGTAGACTTTTCTTCTTCCCATGTTCTCTCCTCCGCTCTCAAGCAGACAAGTAAGTTGACTTGTCAAATAAGGATTATCGTATTCCTCCACACCAACACAAAACTGTACGATGCAAAAAGTGGCCGCAACAGAGATGCACACCAAGAAGAGATGAAGTGTTATCAAGCGTGAGAATGACTATACACTGCCACTAGGGTATCCACAAAGAAGATGTTTCTCCTTGATCATAGCGCTTCTCAAATCTTCACCATCCCAACTCCAAGATGATATCCTTCCCTCACCTAAACGCCAGGCTCTTGTGTGCATACATACAACCCAAAAGAAGAAAGAAGAAAAAGAGTAAGGACAAATATTCAGGGGTTAAAGGAAAGGAGAAAGGCGATCGCTAGTCAGCCTATTTTGTAGAATGAACACTAGGGAATCGAAAAAGCCACCGACTCCCACCAGGTCATAGCTCAACCACCCCACGCACCACACCTGTATGCCGTACGTAGAGGTAAGCCGCAAAAATCAATGCAATCCCAACAAGCACAACAAGATTCGACACAATGGCATAGAAGGCATAGTCGGGCCCTGTTCTCCGCGGCCGCAAAACACAGGCTTCCTTCATGGCAAGGCCTGCTGCTCCGCGACTCATGGGACAACGTTCGGCATCGTCGGCAAGGGCGCCATTAAAACCACAATGCGGGCTTCGAAGTGAGGCTCGTTGCTTTTCATTGTAGTCGCGCCAGGGCTGCTGCTGCTGCTGCTGCTGCTGCCCGCCGTAGTGAATCGCTCGAAAGCCTCCACCGGGTATGACGGCATCGTGGGCGAGGTTCGGACCTTGCTGGTCGTGTAGCGAGCTCGCGTATTCAGCCTCGGATCTGGACAAGGGAGCAGGGCTGTCTGTTTCGCTCGTAACTGGTGACGCTGACAGTATTGCCACACCAATCGGGGCGCCACTGGACCTCCGCCTCGTCCTCAAGAACCTCGCTTTTGCAATAGCAATGCTGTCACGAAATCGCAAAGCTATGCCCATGCCGCGTGATGACGAATGCGCCGGCCCGAGCGAGTCCCTATGTTGTTGTACGCTGTCGCACTCTGGCGTCTGAGCGGTGCCAAACATGACGTCTAGCTGTCCAACCACTTCTTCGAGGTTGCGAAAGATGGCGGCTGTCTCCTGAACAATGTCGAGCCTCTCTGGTTCGGCCAGCAGCTGCTCGGCCTCTGCAAACCGTCTCTTGAACTCTGCCTTCAGGTCCTTAGCCTGCTGCCGCGGGTTATCTCCCAGCGGGGGGTCGAAATCGAGAAACTCGAGAGGGAGTTTCCTGGCGTGACGTGACTCGTTGCTGGCGGGCCCATGTAATTGCGGCGACTCGTGTCCCGAGATGCTGTGGGGCTGAGGGCCTCCAGCTGAGCCGGCGTGCTGGGGCCGACATTCCACCATGTTCGGTCTGATGGGCGATGGTGTTGCCTGCCAAAATTCTGGCTTGAGATAGAGCAGCTCCATTCTGATGTAGGTTCCACCAGACAAGAGCGCCAGGTAGAGGGAGTAAGCGTAGGACAGCAGGAGATGTGGCTTTGCAGTGACACTGTCTCGGATGTGCAGCGTGAATCTGCCCAAACGGCCAGAAGTGCCGGCTAATCTAATCTGCTCGTCAATAACATGCTCTGGCCAACCCGTCATGGACTGGATATCGGCCTTGATGCGCGCGCTTCGCAAAAGGGTGGGCCAGTATGCGGTTTGGAGGATGTGGCGCGTTCTCTCGGTAATCTGTGGCGCAGCGGTATGATCGCCCGGTGTGGATTTGGTGGCGAAGAGAAAGACAGGACCGCCGCCCGGGTGGATGCCTAGGATATTTTGCCAGATGGATTCAAAAGCAACGTAGACGGCGCCAATGTGGATAAGGCCAGTGATGTATGCTGAAGGATTGTTGGCATGAGGTGGCACAGCTCTGGGCATGCGCTCAAGAATGAGCCTGTTGATCCTAGTATGGCTCGACGTGATGGCAACGTTGATCTGGTGTGCCAAGGACGAGGTTGTCGACCCCTCTGAAGGGGACGAGTAGTGCTCTGCTGCCATTTTTGAGGCAGATAGCCCAGGTCAATGTTTTCTAAATCTTTTTTTCCCTTGCCCCAAGGATAGGCCTGGCGGGTGATAAGTCCTGGGTCCAAAGGAAGAGAGAGAGAGAGAGAGAGGTAGAGCGAAGAGCGAGTGAGCGAGCCTGGCCTGCGGGTGCAATGGCAGGTATGTATCAGCTCCGCCAGGAAATCTCTCTGTCCCTCGTCGTCGCCCAGGTCGCACGACAGAGTCAAGAGGCAGACAAAATGACAGACAGAACCGAGCAGGCCACAAGGGAAGAAAGGCTCTGTGGAGCCAATGGCAGTCACGCGCAGGCGACCCCTCCTCGGAAAGCAACTATGCTGTATCAATCTGCGTGTCGTGTCGGGGCCGCAGGCGCGTGCGATTGGAAGGCGAGACTCGTAAAAGGACGTGATATAGGACGTCGGATTCCGGATTCCAGAGTTCAGGGCGCACAAGCAACTGACTGCCCTGTCGGTTGTAAGGTTGGGTCGCGTTCCGCTGCAGAAGCAAAAGAATGAAGAGCGAGCGACCGAGCGACCGAGCGAACGTGTGGATTGTCGGGCCTGTGTGGCAGCACTGACTGTCGAGCACAACAGGAGGCTTGCAACGTGAATGAGAGAAGGAAGAGGAGACGTAGGCCGTGAGGATAGTAAATGATAGGTTTCCTTCTGAGGTGGCGGAGGAGGCAAGCACCAGTGTCGATCAGCGCGCGACTGCTTCGGTGGTATGCCAGGTTCGCGCAGAACAGAATATTAGAATTATGAGAAGGAGAATAATAATATTCACACACACGGGGCGGGTCTGACAGCGGCGAATAAAAGAAAAGAAGAGAAGGAGAAAAGGGAAAAAAGAGGACACCCGTATATCGATGTTTGTCAGCATTTTCTTTCCTTCCTTTTTTTTTTTATTCCCATACCCCTTCGTTCTTTCTTTGCTTGGATGATGGTAGTTCCCTCTCTTGTTCTGCTCGGATTATATCCGCTTCTCTTGTACCTTCTACCTATTTGGTTACCGTTTCAATCCTTGCCTCAGTAATCCGTTTTTTTTAAAAAAAAAAGAAAAGAAGCCGTGTTGCCGTGCTACAAGAACATCAATCAGTACTGCGACCAAAGCTCAAAGAAAACCACACTGTCCCCCACCAATAAAACAACACGCCCTCTTTGACCCTCCCGAAAAGGAGGGCGCGATGGGCAAGGATGGCTATCTCGACACGTCCATCGAATGGTCGCGGATTTCTCAACTTTTCTGCTAAAAGAAGAAGGACATGGGCTGGCGGGCATACGTATACTATAAAAGAAGAGCGAGAGCCAGAGCCAGAGCCAGAGCCAGAGCCAGAGCCAGAGCCAGAGCCAGAGCCAGAGCCAGAGCCAGAGCCAGCTAGTAGAGCTCAGGGCGGTAGCTTGCTGCTGCACCGAAAAGCGTCGGCGCTGGTGTGGTTTGGGCGATGCGCCTAGACTCAAACGGGCTTAGCTTGGCCTGGCACCCAGTCATTTTTCATCGCTCGTCGTCGTTCTAGAAGCAGCAAGCATGCGTTACGGTACAATCACCAGACTCACTGCGAGGAGGGGGCTGGTGAGTGACCTAGCAGGCCTAGTCAAACTACCTAGACAAAAGCAATTCGGATGAAACGTGGGGTTATCCCAAACCCTATTACTATGTATACAGCAGGTAGAATAGAAATGTACATCTATATGCATGGTGAGAAAAACGGGAACGGACGCCCAAAGCATAAGAGTTGTGTCGTCAATGTGGCAATCAAGGCTGGCATGATGTGAGCCACTGTGGCAGAGCAGCCGCTCCCCAAGGACCACGACACAAAAAACCCCGATTCAAGAAAAAAATGGACTGCCATGGCCAATTCCTTCCTAAACCAGCCTAAGCCCGTCTCGGACATTCCTGCCCGACTCTCTGGAGCGGCCCAGTCGGCCCCCCGGTGCCCGCCCGCTAGCCAGGGCTCCTTTCCAGCTGTTCCCTGTCACGCCCCGCGCCTGTCTGAGGGTTTGATAATGCAAATATTGCTGTACCGGCCAATTGTATGAAGCCCACGAGCAGGCTATGACGGTGTGGCGGATACTGCTACATGGTACATCTGTACCGTGCACTCTGGTGCTGATATACATAGTACTATGTATCCCCAAAAAGCTGTGCCGACGGAATTTGCACGTGCATATTACATAGCATACATAGTACATAGTAGTAGTATGCCAATATGCCCAATATTGGCCCCTCGTGATCTTGCTCCGATCCTCGGGTGCAGTGCTGGGCACAACTCGTACACGGCACAATGCGCTCCCTGCACAAAACGCACACTGCAGTGGACACATGCAGTATTTCCAAAGGGACCTCTTTTTGTACAGTAACGTCCTGCAGTCAAACGATGGAAATAGTCTCGTAGCAAGCCTGACTTGGAAATACCAGAAACCGAGCGGTACTAGAGGACGGCCTCATCAAAGGTAGATCCGGTTGACGCCCATCGCCAACTAGCGAGTGCGCTCCACCTCACACTGGGACCCTTTCTTTTTGGGGGCCCCAGCACACAAGGTAAAAGCCCTGGAACCCTGCTGAGCGGTGCCCTGAGCACCCCCTCCAAGAGCAATCCAGACCGCGCACCATGGCCGATCGAGAGACCCCCCAAACAAAGCATTCAAACCCGACAGACGGGTACGTCCGTCTTTTTGACAGCCTCTCGACCAAAACTTAATTCTGCCACGGAGATTATTTCCTTGTTTTCTTCATCAATCTATTTCAGCCAAGGACACGGTATATCACGTACTACTACGTACAGAGTATAGTATTTACGTAGTAGTCGCATCGGCTATGCAGTCAATGTGTTACTAGTAGGGGAGCGCAGTCTCCTCTACTGCTCTCTTCAGGCTCGCCACGTCCAACCAGCACTCTTTATCAACCACCCAAGTCCAAAGTAAATCACAATTGCCCCTCTCCACAAATATCACAATACTACCTACATATTCAGATATGAGTACATAGCAGTCATAATTTGGGCAACATATCTACATATCCACTAACTAGTATGTGCAATAGGACCGTCCAAGCTCCCAGTCAAGTAGACCTTTCATCTAGATCTAGACTCCGTCAGGTCCTTCATGCCATCTCTGACTATCGAATCGAGGCAAAGGAAAACCAAGACAGCCAATCCCGATACACAGAGCTTAACAGGGTACCACCCCTATAGTATAGCAGCCAATGCTGGTCAATATCATCCAAGCTACTGCAAAAGATAATGAAGAGGAAAGAGGAGGGAAAACCTGCTGGCTTGTTATTGAGCTTGCATTGATTGCACCCATGTTGCAGTGAGTCGACATGGTCAACTCTATGAATATCACTTCCCATCTTCTGGCCAGCCACCTGAAGGATATCTGACAAATCGAAAAAGGGAAAAGAAAAAAAAAAACAGCGCATATATACTGTATACAAGCAAACATTTGTAAAAGACGTTGCAGGATACCATGTGCCAGGCTCTCAAATCATTCCAGGCCAGGGCCCAGAACCGCAAAATCCAAAGAGAAAGCTATGCTGAAATGCGGCGATTTCCACACTAACCCACCCGAAAAGGCTGCAATCCCACTGTATTGTGCCCATCGCGTCTCTTCCTAACGCGCCGCGACCCCCTTCTCATCCTCGTCTGCACTCTCGCGATTGATAAACAAAAACGACAACAGGACAACCCCGGCACCAACCCAGTAGACCCCGCTCGAGTACTGCGCATACTGAATCATTTCACCCACGAGCGACAACGGAATGGTGAGAGAGAGGCCGACGGTGACTATGAGCGGCGTCGTGAGAAGCATAGCATATGCCCAGGCAATGTCGCTGACAAAGGAGGAGAGGGAGTTGAGCTGCGTCCACCATTCAGGCACGTTAGCAACCGACAATGATGTTTTCTTGTTTTGCTCACATGCGTCGCATACCAAGTCGCCACAAGCCGAGCATAGAAAGAAGGAGGGAAAAGCCATTCGCTTACCGCAATAATAGCCCACACTTGCCCCGTTGGCGGCCACTCAAACGGCTCAATGCCCGTCCAGTGCAGCAAGAAGAAGCCAGGCCACAGCAACAGCAGGTTTAAAACACCGACAAGTCCAAAAAATAATGGCATGTTGACCCTGTCCTCATCGCCGACGCGCCTCTTCATAACCGTCACGTAAAGCCCATAGATAATGGCGCTGAAAAACGCCATGCCATCGCCAAGTGCGATGCTCGCCTGGCTCTTGTGAGGGAAATTGCCTCTGTCCTCATCGCTCATGCCGCTCAGGTCCACTGTTGAAATGAGCACAACCCCCACCAGGCTCGCCAGCACACCGACTAGTTTTCTGTACGAGAACGTCTCTACGCGCATCACGGCGCAAAAGACGAGCGTCCACACGCTGCTTGTGGACGTGAGGATTGTCACGCTGCTCACAGACGTGTATTCCAGACATGCAGAGGCAAAATAGTTGGCGCAGAACCAGAGCATGCAGAATTCCAGGCTCAGTATTGCCGTTTCGCGTAGAGACAGTTTTCCGTTGCCTGTTGCATAGTATCCCTGCTTGCCATCACCATCAACAGCTGGCGTCTCGACCATGCCGAAAGTACTGCTATTGACGCTGCCCTCTACCTCACCTTCTTCTACATCAAGGAGATGTTCGCCGTCGTACTCGTTGCCGCCGCTGAGTAGCCCGTGCTGTTCCTCGTCAGCGACTTTGGCATATGGTCGACCCAGCAACGAGCCTCGCCTTGCTGCGCCTCCTCCTATGCTAGCACGGCTGCCATTAGCAGCCGTCCGACCGTATAGTCCCTTGTGCTCATCGCGCCGCAACAGCCCTCGTAGCTCGTTCCTAACTGCCTCGACGCCATGGCGCGCTATGAAGCGCACCAGCATAGGAATCAAGCTGATAGCAAAGACGCTTGTATTAAAGTAGACGAGGAAAAACGGCTTGTTGTAGGTTTGGTCGGCAAAGATGAAGCTGGCGAGGAAGTTGGATGCCGTCCATAGAAAGACGACGACGAGCAGCAAGGCGATGCCGAGCGTGCGCCGCGCCAAACCGCCGAAGCCAAGGCGCGCAGTTACGGCGTGAATGTCAGTATGTCTGGAGGCACTCGACGTGGCAGTGTTGGTCCTAAAGAGCGAGGCAGGATCGATATCACTGGTTGGGTGACTCAAGGTGCGGGTTAGGGAGAGGGAGCGTTGTCGAAATGCGCGACCGGCATCCGGGGCCATTTCGGCGGTGCCGGCAAGAGGCTCGAGAGGTGCCATGATATCTTGGTGTCTATGTTTCCTGTCTTTTGACTCTATATATCAAAGCCGAATGGTGCTTGCTCCAATCGGACAAGACCTGTGTGGGATCGCATCGAAGGGTAGTTCGAGGATAGGAAGGCGTCCTGAATTGCGAATCAGGGTTGGAGCTGTTGGCTGTCGGTCCAAGCGAGTTCATCCCATCGTAGCTTTGGACGTGGAGTTTCTCAAAACAATAAGGACCCTCACACAGAGCCTCGTGTGGCAATAAACAAGAAAGTGAGAAAGCGGGACGGCGTATGTTGCAAAAGCTGGCCGCGGTCTCGTGAAATAGCCAGACAAGAAATTGATCCCTTCCCGTCATCCAAAAAGTCTGGAATGGAAAGGGTTGAGTACTAAGTCAACCCGCGGAGCCGCTCGAGTCAGCCGTTGTCGTTGAGCGGAGAGAACACACAGAAATAAAGAAAAGCAAGATGGGGAAAGGAGTCATGCACTCGTGATATAAAGTGAGCCAAAAGGATACACAGAGACAGACCCAGCTGCAGTGCTTACCCGAACCCAAAACACGAGTTCGAGTGACTTGGTGGTTCGGAGGAAGCACGAGGTTGTTTCGGCTGATCCAAATCAGCAGCGTCTCAACGTGCGCCCGCTTGGCTCGGGGTTGCGGCTGCTTGGGCGGGTGTGCGCTATAACAAGCCGGGGGGGAGGGGGAGGGCGGGGAATGCCGATGGCGCCTTCCCCGCCAGGTCTTGTGTCTCGAGGCACGCTGGCAGGCCAAGCAGCTTCTCACGTTGCAGAACGTGGCAGGTGCGCGGGCAACGGCACGCAAAAGTGGGAAAGGGCTCATGAGCGAGATTGTCGTTGATTATATTTTGAGCACCTTGCTGACCAGTTGAGCAAGTAACGAGCGAGATGATGATAACCGTTCCCTGATCCTATAATTACTACAGTGTGTCTCGGCGACCCAGATATCTTGAGAGATGTACTTACATAGTAGATCCTATGCACCCAAGTAGGTACCTAAGCAACAACGCATCGCTGTATCGCTATCAATAAGAAGGAGAGAAAAAAAAAAGGAGAAAAACACATGCAACGTTAATACTCCTGTCTACTGAAATTAATCACGGTCTCGTCCATCATGCGTAATGTATATCTCGGCCGCAGTGCTCTGACAAAATCACTCTGCAAAACAAAACAAATCGCATGGCATCCTAACGCATATTCTGTATCCAGCCGCCGTATGTTGGTAGCCAGCTGATCTCAATGATCCCATCCATTCCATCCATCCATCCACTCACCCGTCATTTCCTCTGCACAAGTGCACATCCCAGCTCTCATCCGGACCCTTTCGAGATGTGTCCTTGACCAAGAAGCTTTCGTGATGCGCTTTGACACGCCCAAAATTTCTTGCTGCGGTCGCTTTCCGTCACGTCACTCCGCAACACCATAAACAAGCCCGTTCCCGATGCTCTTGCAAGACGCGAAATGATGCAAAAACAACCCAAAAAATGGTGGTCCGTAGCGCAGCAGCTCGCAATGTCTCCACCCAATCTCTAGCACAAGACTTTCTTACAGGCCCTTCCATCATGTCACCCTCGCCCAGATTCCATTCCGCTCAGCAAGCGCAGCCGTCTCTGTCGTTCTCGAGGTGGATGTTGATGGGGTCCTGCGAAAAGTCGCCGCTAAACTCTTCGCTCTCCTCCTGCTGCAGCGCATTTCGTGCAATCACCTCAAACGCCTGCTCGACATTGATGGCTTCCTTGGCCGACGTCTCAAAGTACGGGATGCCGCCCTTGGACTGGCAGAAAGTCATAGCCCGCTTGGTCGAGATGACCCGCTTGCTCTCCTCCACATCAATCTTGTTGCCCAGCACCACAAATGGGAACGAGTCTGGGTCGCGCGGCGACGCCTGGATCAGGAACTCGTCACGCCACGAGTCGAGCGCGTCAAAAGACTTGGAGTTATTGACGTCAAAGACGAGCACGCAGCAGTCGGCGCCACGGTAAAAGGCCACACCAAGCGACTGGAAGCGTTCTTGTCCGGCCGTGTCCCAGAGCTAGATGGACAAGAAGAAGAATGCTTGTGTTAGTATATCCTCATTGTTTGGCAGCCGTGTCTCAAAGAAAGAAACAGAGAGAGAGAGAGAGAGCGAGAAAGTAAGTTTGTAGGGTCAAGGCTTTCGCACCTGCATCGTCACCTGTCGGTCATCAACGAGAACCTCCCTCGTAAGGAAATCGGCACCAATCGTTGCCTTGTAGCTTGCGCTGAATTTCTTGTTGACCTGTGTGTGTTTGGGTATCACGTCAGAACCACTGCAGACGCACACGATGCCACGGATTGCGTTGGTCTTGGGCCGGCCAACATAGCAAGCATCCGAGCGAGGGAATGGAGGACCAGTCGTACATATTGGTTCATCAAGCTGGTCTTGCCGACACCGCTGTCTCCGAGGATGATGACCTAGATTGCCGTCTTGTCAGAGGCGTCTCTTCCTCAACAAACATAATCTCTTGACTCCAGAAACCCCAATCTTGTATGCTCATGTACCTTGAGGAGGACCTTCTTTCTCGTCGACATGATGGGCGGTTGGGTTACAAAGAACCGGCGCTAGTAGACGGCTGGAGTCGAGAATGTCGATGACGTTGGGGGAGTCGGCTCGTGTGGACGACAGGCGGCGCGCAACTCCAATGGTGACAGAGCTGACGTTTGTTGAGCTGGGGCCCAAGGTTGGTGTTCAGGTTGCAGGCTAGAGAGATGGACGAGCTAGAAACCGAGAAATCAGACGATGAAGCAAGGCCGTCACGAGATGCAACACAGATAGGGTTGCACAGCGGCAGATTGCCAAACGGGTTGTTGGTGTTGTCGTACAAAATGCTGTAGTTGAGACTTTGTTGGCAGGACTAGGACTGCGCGGCTACCCAGTGGGTTGGCTAGTTACGCGAATGCTTCTACACCAAATGACGGGCGACGCAGTGCGGGAGGGCTAAGACACTGGGAAGCAGCAAAGAAGGAGGAGAGGACTGGAGGGAGATAGCGCTGTAGCAGATTGTACAGGCTGTAGCAGGCAGCTGCTAAGGCTCGCCCCGCCCACCGATAAGCGGTGCCCCAGCAGGTACAAGAGCAGTACCAGTCCGTACTTGCAGAGTACATAGTACAGACCTGCGGCAGTGGGCGCCAGGGCGCGTAGGCTGCAGCCCCCTGGTCCATCGCGGCTAAATTTGGGTGACCTGTCAAGCGAAACCCCCTGTCGAAGTACAGTAAGTACTGCCTCCCTAGGTATGTACATAGTGAATGAATCACTGTAACACCATCTCCTATGCAAACCACCACCTGGATCGTCGCCCAAACATCACGACCATCTCGAGCTCACTGTGCACCCCAATGGACAGGGGGCAAGCAGACAGATAGCCGTGATGGCCGACCCCCAGACCCTCAGCAAAGTGCACTCGCTCAGCGACGTCGAGCTGGCGTGTCTGCTCTCGCTCATCAGCAACGAACACTGCCTCATCAGCACTCCTGCCTCTTGCCTGGACGACCTGGTGACTGAGCTGCAACTCGTCTCGGAGCGCACCTTTGGCCTCAAATCAGCCATCGTCGAGTGCACTCCTCATACCACCCTGGACGAGTTTGCCAGCGCTCTCCTGCTGCCCGCCTACCCAGTCTCGCCCACCACTCCTCGCTCGTTTTCGCCTTACCTGGCCCGTTCACCGCAAGATTCGTACTTTCCACGAACAGCCAATACGACGATACCTCGGACCGCCAGTTCTCCCGGCCATGGCTCTATCACAGCGACCCACCATCATCACCATCCTCACCCAATGTCCCCCATGACGCCCACCTCCCCAACAGCAGGAGGATTCCTGCAATCCCAAATCGCAAATGTAATCCTTGCAAAGAATCTCAACCTGGCGCCCAAAGCCGTTCAGATCCAGGCGCTGGAGCTCATCCGCACCCACCGCATCTTCACCAAGACATCCGTCCAGACTGCGCCCAAAACGTTCATGCTGGTGGCCGTGCTGGGCGCCGACAGCGGCGGTGAGGCCCGTGTGACGCCTCATCTCAACGACTTCTTTTACATAGCCCATTGGGTCGACCCAGATGAAGAGGAGTTCACGTATCTGTACGGCGATGATGATGACGACGACGATAATGGACTGGATCACGACGATGGAGCAGCCTCGCTGGCCTCCTCTCAGCAGCAGCGCCGCTATCCACGAAGCTCAAACGAAGCAGGCGACAACGCCAGCATCATAAGCAGCAACAGCAGCGCTGCAAGCGTCGTCAAACGCCACAGCCGCGCCTCAATAAGTGCTCTCGCGCACCCTCCTCCTCTTCCTCCTCCTCCACAACAACAACAACAACAACATCATCATCATCATCATCAACCACAACCTCTCCGCTCTCCTCGCACCCCCCTCAGCATCCGCTCCCGCGCTCGGTCCCGCAATAGCACAGCAACCTTCCCATTCTCCCCTTCCTCGACAAATCCCGTCTTCCCAACCTCGGAGCTCACCCACCTCCGCCAACTCGCCCAGGACGTCTCCATCGACATTGACGTAACCCGCTACCAAATGAACATTGTGTCCTTCCTCCGCATGCACCGCGCCGTCGGCGGCGGCATCACCCCGCAGGCCACCCGCCACTTCGAGATGCTCATGCGTAGCCTCGCACCCTTGCACGGCATCGACTACGTCAACCCCGCGCTGGTCTGTCTGGCGGCGCGGAAGGTGTATTTACACCGTATTGCCATGGTCGAGCCGAGCCGGGAGCGCAGTATGCAGTGGGGGAGTGATTTGGCTGCTATTGAGAGGTTGCTCGAGGGTTGGGGCCCCGAGGATGTGATTGAGGATGTGTTGCAGTCGGTAGGAGTGCCGGCTTGATGCGCGTGTGTTTGTGAGTGGGCGGGTGGCTGTGCGTGTGGTTGTGAACTTGTCTCTTGCCTGGTGGAGTGTCGGTCTGCTTCGATTATTTGCGTATGATTGCTATTATGAGATACCCTAGAGCGTTTTGGATTTATAATACAATTTTTGGACCTTGAACTTGGGAATTGGTCTTAGTTTGGTTCTATGAGTAGTTGGCCTGACGTATCTACTGTATTCGGTCCGGAAATTGCAAGCCATATATCGATGCCTCTATTACGACTGATTCATAAAAACTGACACGGGCCTTCAACTACTCGTCCACGCTTCCAGTGGCATGCCGTCCGCTGCAGTTTCGATAACATCGCGCTTCTTGAGATCTAACACCATCCCAGGCCGTCTTCTTAAACATCTTCAAATTCCAACCCTTCCTCTTCATCATCGTCGTCATCATCAGCTGGAGGTGCAGGCGCAGCAGCCGCTACAGGCGCAGGAGCCGTCTCCTCAACTTTGATCTTCTTGACCGGCCTGTCGTCATCATTACCAGCCCCATCAGCCCCGGGACTCTCGCGTTTCAGCGTAGTAGAGATGCCACTGTTCCCGTTGACTAGAGGTTCGTTCTTGATCGGCACGCTCGATTGGCGGAGGGGCGACGGTGCAGGCTTAATCGTTGTTAACCCTTGGTTGTTAGCGGCCGCAGCAGATCCAACTCCGGGGGTCCCAACAACAACAGGCGGCGTGGCAACAACGTCTTCAAACTCATCTTCCTCGTCCTCTTCATCCTCCGACTCTTCTTCCTTTTTCAGCGCTGCAGCTGCAGCCATGGCTTCTTGCTCGCGTTTCAGATCTTCCATGTAGCTGCTCAATTCTTGCGCTTCCTTGGCATCCAACCCTTGCTTCTTACTGTCCGTTTGCTTTTCAGGCTCCGTCTTGACCACCGGCTCGCCCGTCGGCGTGGCGGAAAACGACTCGCCGCTGACGGTGCTGTTGGCCATCCAGGCCGGGAGAGCGTTCTGCAGCGCAATCTTCTCCTTGCGCATGCGCTCCGCCTCCACCTCTTCCTCGGTAGGTCCCTCCGATGTCGAGATTTTGATGTCAATCTTCTTCGGCCCTGTATCTGCCAATCCCTTCACGCTCGTCGGCTTGACAGGGTCGACGACCGTGGCCTTGGCGACTTGGTGCTGCTCGTCTCTGTCGACAGGCAGCGCACTCTGTATGGCGTATTCAAAATTGTTGTCAGGCACGACGACGCTATCTATCCGCAGCAGCAGGTCGGTAATGAATTTGAACTGGTTGTTGAGCCTCGTGACTTTTTCGTGGCCTGCTGAGGTGCGGTCGACCTCGTGGTTGAGCACGCTCCCGCAGCGCTCGCACACGAAGCCCCTTTTGCCGACGCTGTTGAGGACGTCCAGCTGGGTGTAGTCTGCTTTGCACCGTGGACACACGTACTCTCTGCGCTCGCTCGCGGGGATGGTGGGCACCTGCATGTCTTTACCCATTTTGTAGACTCTCCACTTGATTGCGTCAATGGTTTGCCGGTAGTCAATGTAGTAGTAGGTGCGGTTGCTCGGACGAACCGCGCCTTCTTTCAACTCTTGTCGCACATGTCTGCAGGCTCTCGGGTTAGCCCCTGTACATGCGCCCAAGATACACACAAGATGAGCCTCGTCCAAGAGAGCACATACATATGCAGGAATCGCTCCTGTTGCAACTTGTAGCAGAGTTTGTGTAGATCCTTCATGGCCGTGATGTTCAAGAGGTAGCCAAGATCGTCATCACGTAACCTGAGCCCCAAACACACACACACACACACACGTCAGCATATCGCATGACATTTCTTGGACACATCAGGGAGGACGAACGCTCCGTGAATGACCAGGGCATCCACAATCAGGACAAAGCGGACATCGTAAGGTGGGAGGCTGTAGAATGCGCGAGCGCATGAGCGCACGAGCTGCTTGGCGAGGTCCATGTCGACAGGGGCGCAATCAAATGCGCAGGGGCGCAAGAGGCTGTCGTGTTTCGACGCGGGTGTCGGAGACTGAGTATCGTAACAGCAGAACGTGCGTACAGGAACGTAGGTGGGGGAGATTGGGTCTATGGCAATGGTTAGTTGCATGTGTACTCGAGCGAGTTCTTTTGTATCCGGACCGGCAAGGGCTTAGGGCCGGCCAAAGTAGGGCGCGGGATGAGGGGTGCGAACCTCTAGTATGTCACTGGCGCGGAGAGCCTGGGACAGTTGCTGCAGGATTCCGGTGGCCGAGGCGGCGTGCACAGTGGGATGAGGACCAGGATGAGTTGCTTCGAAGCAGCAGTGACGGAGCTGCCAGGTCGAAGTCAAAGTTGTCGCAGAATCATGACGGTTGGTGGAAGGAGACGCTCGGGGGCCGGAGCGCACGCGTTGCTTAGGGGCAGACGAGAGACTGCGCAGCCATGGAAGGAATTCGTGTCGTCGAGCCTCAGGAGAAACAAAGGGCAACGGAGAGGTGCAGGACGTGCAGCTGCTGAGCCGTGGCTATTGTCGCCGTGGTTGAATGGGGGGCTGAGGAACGAGAAAGTTCAAGACGGGGTGGGCAGTCTAGAATGGACGAGCAATGCTTCTACAAAGTACCACAGTATGAGCGTCAGCCCCACAGTTGCGTGACTAAGCACATGCGCGCACTGCGCCGTTATGCACTATGTACCATGTACATGTTAGCCTGCGTCTGACATGCACATCCATGCAGCAGAACGTACTGCTAGTATACATAGTACATAAACTACTATGTATGTATAGTAGTACTGCTACGTATATAGTACCTTCGACCCTCGATATGCTCCCAAGTGCTAGTCCATCGCTGAGTAAATGCATATTTTGGCAAATGCAAACCCGCAAGTCTGTGGTGAGAGAAGGTGGTTTATTCCATTTTATCCCATGGGTGGTCGACGATCTTGATATTCGTGAGATTTGTCCGGAACGCAACCGAACTTGCAAGTACCTGTCTGCATCAGCAGATGCATGCTGCAGGTACCAGTCTGTCTCGTGCCGACTCCTGCCCTTTTCTGCGTCATGATGGCGTTTGTTTGACCTGCTGTCTTTCTTGACCAATCAACGCAGCACTCTTCCGATTTTCAAAGCTCTCAAACATCCTAATCTATATACTACAGCTCAGTATCCACAAAGTACGGTCAAGCCGTTAGTGCATGCAACCAAAACGGCCCGCAAAACCTGCAGCAGCCCTAACTAATTGTTAACTACGCCACCTATATTAGCTGTAAATTGCAACATTTGTATGCACTTAACTGTTAGTACGTTTCTGGGCCACCTTTCCAAGCCACCTTTCTAAGCCACCTTTCTAAGCCACCTTTCTAAGCCACCTTTCCAAGCCACCCTTCTAGCTACTTTTCTAGCTACCCTTCTAGCTACCCTTATACTTACCCTTTTACTTACTTTTCTCGCTACCTTTCTAAAAAATAAATAAATAAATAAATAAATAAATAAATAAATAAATAAATAAATAAATAAATAAATAAATAAATAAATAAATAAATAAATAAATAAATAAATAAATAAATAAATAAATAAATAAATAAATAAATAAATAAATAAATAAATAAATAAATAAATAAATAAATAAATAAATAAATAAATAAATAAATAAATAAATAAATAAATAAATAAATAAATAAATAAATAAATAAATAATAAGAAATAAATAAATAAGAAATAAAGAAATAAAGAAATAAAGAAATAAAGAGAAAGTTATAAATATATTATATAGATATTATTAAGATTAATATAATTTAAATTATACCTATATAATATATAATTTAGCTTTATAATATATAATACTTATTATTATTACTTTAAAAACTAAGTATAGCTTAGTATTATTATATAAGCTTTATATAAAAGAATAAAAGAATAAAAATATTAGAGTTTAAGCTAGAAACTTGCTTACCTATTACTTAAAAGCAACGAGAACCCTGCAAAGTTAATTATATTTATAATTATAGACGAAAACTGGAATACTAAAAAGAAAAAGAAAGGAACTAAGTTTAATTTAATTTCTAAATATAACCTTATTTGGAAATATATCTTAAATACTACTAAGATCCTACTTATTAGATATTTTCTTATATCCTATTACTTTACCTATTAAAACCCTAATATTCTAAACTTCTTTTCTAAGAGTATAAACCGATAAGAATAAGAATACTATTTATATAACGCTCTTTTCGTATTAGTTATACTAATATTACGCTAATGTAGCGAATTTTCTTAGAATCTCTAAATATAGCTATTATAACTAAATAACGCTTTTACGAAGAGGCTAAAGTAAACGTATTACTACGTTTTTAAGATATTAAATAGCGTTTATATACTAAACATATATACTTAGCGTAAGGAAATAAATCCTCCGATTATATCTACCTATTATTAGCTAATTATAAGGTTTCTTCCTCGTTTATAATACTTTTATATAATAATTTATTACCTATAAGTAGAGCTATACCTACTCTTTCTAAACTTAATAGTTCTTTATCTATCTCTTAATCGGAAAGTACTATTAATATTATATCTCTTACCCTTTTATATAATGCACTAAATCTAATATATAAAAGAACTAGTTTAATAGAATTTTAAGCCTTTAAATTTAACCTTATATATCGATTTAAGATATATAGTATTATTAATAAAGATTATAAATCTTATTATATTACCGGTTATTTAAGAGATAATATAAAACGCTATTAGATTAATTATCTTATATATTAATATAGGGAAAATAGTATTAAGGCGAAAATATCTCTACCTAATCTTTTAGAATTTCTCGAAAAATAATATTCTAATCCTAAGACTCGTATATTTACTATATCTTCGAAGCTTTTATAACTTATATAAGGCCGAGATAAAGTAGTTACGGATTTTATATAATATTTTAATAAAATTAAATTAGATAATCTAGCTCCTTTAAAAGGACTAGCTTATATTATAGCCTTTATTACTCGGCTATACCTTAAGTTATAGATTATACTCGGCTCTTAAATAACGTTATTATATAAATAAGAGTATATTATTAGTTTAGTATAACGATTCGAATTAATATAAAAAGATATTTAACCTTAACCTATATAAACTCCGCGAGAATATAGGATTTACTTTATATATAGGGAGTCTAGTTATATTATAACCTATTATTCTAAAAAAGCTATTAAGAATTCGCTACTTTTTATATTATTACTTAATTTATCTTTACCCCCTAAATATAATACTAACGATTCCGCTATATTAATATATTTAACTTATAACTATAGTATTCGATATTATAATTATAACTAATAAAGCTATCGAAAAGCAACTTACCTATAAAACCTATAACGAATTTACTATATTTATAAGGAGGATAATTATACTTCTACTAAATATCCTAAAGCTTATTATCGAACTTATTAAATAATAGGCTATATTATAATCGTATACCTAAAATTATAGTAAATTTCGAATATTACTTATAATATAGCTTCTATATAGAGTTCTAGTTAGGGATACGTTAAATAGGATTATCCTTATTTAGTTATAAAGGCTAGTATAATTTTAAGTAAAATATTATAATTTATAGAAAAAGAAGCGCTTATTAACTCGGGTATAAAGGAGAACCTACTTATATATAACTTATTCGAATAAATTCTATAACTTTATATTAGATTAAGTATTCTACTAATTATATTTAATAATATACTAATAAAAACTTTAGGTTCTATTTTATTAAATTTATTAATTATTAATTCCTTAGGTATTACGAGAATATAGTATTATCGCTTCTCTATTATTAAAAAAGTACCTTTCCTAATTATATTAAGTTTTCCCTAGCTTATTTCTATAAATCCTTAAATTAATTAGGCTATTAAATATTAGAGATAGCTATTATATATATTTAAGTTAGTACTTATTATATCTATATAAGAAATATACGAAGTATATATAATATTTGCTATATAAAGTATACCTATTATTCTTTTATATCTATCTAAAAAAGAAGTTAAAAAACCTATCCCTAGTTTACCTAGCGAATATATAGACTTTAAGGATATTATATATATAGATCCTAATATACCTTTACTAATATAAATAGTTTTAGATTATATTATTAATCTAGAAGAGAGCGTAATACCTTTATAGGAATCTATTTATATACTTACTACGTTAAAGCTAGAAAGTCTTAGAGAATACTTATAGAAAATATAGGCTAAAGGTTTTATTCGCTATTCTATTAATCCTATAAGAGCTTCTATTATTTTTATATTAAAAAAGGGCGGGGAGTTACGCCTTTATATTAATTATCGTATTTTAAATAAGCTAATATATAAGAATCGTATACCTTTACCCTTAATTTTAGAAATTCTAAACTAATTATTATATACTATTATTTATATTAAGCTTAACTTAAAAGATACTTATTACTATATATAAATTAAGGAAGATAATAAGTAAAAGACTGCTTTTTATATTAAATACGGGTATTTTAAATACCTTATTTTATTAATAGGTTTAATTAATTCTCCTATAACTTTTTAATCTTATATTAATCGAGTTCTAATTAGGCTTATTAATATTATTTATATTATCTACCTCGATAATATTTTAATTTTTAATAAGGACCCTATAATATATATATAAGATATTCGTAAAGTATTTAAGCGATTATATAAGTAGAAGTTATATATTAACCTTAAAAAATATAAATTTAATATATTAAAAGTTAAATTTCTAGGTTTTATTATTACTCCTAAGAGAATTAATATAAAATATAGTAGAGTTACTATTATTAAGTAATAGCCCGAGCTTATATATATTAAAGATATCTAAGTATTCTTAGGTTTTACTAGTTTTTATAAGCGTTTTATTCGGAATTATTCTCGTATTACTATACCTTTAATATAGCTTTTATATAGCGAGTATATTAATACTTTTATTCTTAATTTCCGATAGCGTTTTATATTCCGAACGTTATATACTCGTTTTACTATTACTCTATTATTATACTATTTTAATTTTACTTTACTAATATATATAAAAATAGATATATCTTAGTAAGCTATTAGAGCTATTTTATTATAGTTATTTAATATAGTTTAATATCTAATTACTTTTCGTTTTAAAAAGTTAACTTTAGTTAAAGCGTATTATAATATAAAAGACTAGGAACTATTTATTATTATTAATATTACGTTAAATTAGTATTAATATCTCTTATATATATAAACCCTAGTTATTATTAAAACTAATTACTTAAATTAGAGTTTTTAGGAAATAAAAAGACGGCTATTAGTAAGGTAAATATAATAGCTATAATTATTAAGTAACTATAACTTTACTATTATTTATTAACTTAATTAATTAAATCCTATAAACGGATTATTATAGTATTCTAATTATTATAATAATATAAAAGCTAATAAGGAGCTATATATACCCTACGATTTTATTATATAAGTATCTAAAGACCTAATATAATTAAAACGGATTTACCGAAATAATAAACCGAGTATTAAAGAGGTATAATCTATTATAGGATTAGTAACTTCTTATTTATAGATAAGCTATAAATATATAATCTTAGAGTATATTTTAGATAAATTAAATAGCGCTATCTCGTTATTAAATAGAGGAGGTAATATCTATAAAATTAGATCTAGGAATTTTATCCTATATAAGTTATTAAATTACTTAGAAGTAGCGGTAAAGTATATAGGACGGAGAGCTTACTTTTTAATAATATATACTCTTAGATAGAGATTAAAGACCTTTAAGTAAAGTTATTAAACTATATAATTCGAGCTTAAATTATATATTAATTCTATAGTTTACTTATTTAGAAATAGGCTTTATAACCCTATTATCCTTTTATACGTATAGCTTTAACGTATTACGGTAATAGCTATATAGCTAGATAAACCTCTTTATATCGAGGTTAAAAATATATAATAGAACGATCTATTTATAATATCTAGTAAATAGAAAGTATATAAAATCCGTATAAGAAATATATAGAATACTCGATATAAACTCTTAATAATAAAAGACTAACTTTATATACTTTAAGTACTTATACTTCGAAGAGAATTACTATTAGTATACTATAATAATATAATTATAAGCTATTTCGGCTTTAATAAATCTTATAAGCTATTTAAATACTACTACTTTTAGCTTTTTATATATAAGGATATAAAATAATATACTAATACTTATATAGTTTATTAATAAGCTAAAGCTATAACTTACCGTCCTTATAGCTTATTAATAGCGTTACCGATACTTACCCGCCCTTAGTAGGAAATTTTAATAGATTTTATTATTAAGTTACTAATATCTATAGAAAGCAACGGAAAAGCCTATAATTTAATTTTAATTATTATAGATCGCTATATAAAATATAAACTATATATACCAACGATAATTCGACTTATAAGTAGCGGATTCGCAGATTAGGCGTAGTATTTACCTATAGCTTAATTTACTTATAATAATACGCTATATTTATTAACCTCTTTATTACCTACTTATACTTTAATAGGGTATAATCTATATCTACCTTTTAATTATCCTAATAATCTAAAAATAATAATACTAGTTATTATAAAGAGAATAATAGCCCTATTAAAGGAATACGCTATTATAGAGTAATATTTATATAATACTTAAGCTAGTTATACTAAATAGTATAATATAAAGTATATAGATAAAAGATTTATACTTAACTAACTAGTCTTAATCTTAGCGAAGAACTTATAATAACGCTATTTATTAATAAAGCTAATAAATAAATACCTTAGTCTATTTCGAGTATTAGAAGTAATTAGAGTATACGGATTAATATACCGATTAGAGCTACTAAAAGCTTATAAAGTTTATAATATTTTTTATATCTCTATATTAAGGTAGTTTAATAATAGAAAAGGCGATAATCCTAAGCTATAACCTAAGATTAACGTTAAAGGTAAAGAATATTTTAAAATCGAAGCTATCCTAGTATATCGAGGTCCGAAAGGATAACGGTAATTCTTTATTCGATAAAAGGGTTATAATAGCGAAAACGATATATAGAAGCCGCGTTAATATATTAATAATAGAAATATAATTTAAAAATATAAAATATAATTAATAGCTAAATTAAAAATTATAAAAAGAAAAAAGAAATTAAGATTAGTTTAAGCAATTAACTAATATAAACTATACGATATCGTAACGATTAAGCAGCTTAATATATACTTATTAGTTATAACTAATAGTAATAACCTAAGCACCGTTATTACTACCGTTATCGCCGCCTCTACCCTATACGTTAGTATTACTATCGCTATTATTACTATTATTATTATTATTATTATTATTATTATTATTATTACCTTCTTTATTATTATTATAAGTATTAATAACCTTAGTTAACTATTCTCTAATATTAGTTAATCGTTCTAATATATTAACCCCGTAAATAAGCAGCGATATTATATTACGAGTAATAGTAAGCTATTTAGTATTACTACTACTACTAATAATAACGGAAAGGCTAGTATTACCCTACGAATTCGTAACGCTTTTACCGCTATTATTATCCTTATTAGTAGTAAATAGATAGAATTAAGTACGAAGAATCTTCGAAATAGCCTCTTTTAACTAATCGGTAGTAAAGGGATATTAAGATAATATAATTATACGGACGGTAAAGGGTATCTATTTAGTTACTTATTAATATACTTTTTATAAAATAATAGATTCGGATAATTATACTTATACGATAATAAAGCTAGTTATTTTTAGCGTAATATTTATACTTAATACTAATACTTAATACTATTAATATTAACTAAATATATAAGAAAGAAGCTACTTATTAGGATAGGGCTTATAAATATAATTTAGCTTCTTAGTTATAACGCGAATATAATATATATACTATTTAGTAATAGGTTAAGCGGGGGCCGGAGGGCTATTATTATTATTAATTACCGTAATAACTTTAATACATTTATTAAACTTAAGCGTATAATTAATAGTATTTTAATATAAGATAAATATAAAGAATACTTACTAATTATTATTATTATTAGTAGGGCGTTTAGGAGGTATTTTTATTTCTCTAATTAATAAATATTATAACTACTATAATAAAGTATTAGTATTATATACTAGTTACGAAAATATAGGAAAGGAGTAAAGTAATAAGCGCGATAGAACTACTTTTTAGTAGGGAAGATAAAGCGTATAATAAAAGGAGACTAAAAGGAAATACTAATAAAATATTTAAAAGTTTAATCTAAAGGAAGAAAGAAAAGGAAAGAAAAGCAAATTAATAGAGAAAAAAGAGTAGCTTTATAATTATAAAGGTAAAGCTATTATAATAGTTAAATAGCTTATATACCCTACTTATTTACTATTATTACTACTATTTTTACTATTACTATTATTCTTTTATTATTATTATTATCCTTAGCGTAAACTATTCTTATTTACTACTCTTTTATTACTACTATTATTCTATTATTATTACTATTATTTTATTATAATTATAGCGTTACTAACGATACTTTAAAACCTCTTAATAATAATACGATAATAATAATATAGTAATAAGGATAATAAAGTAATAATAAAGATACTTTAATATATAATATACTATATTATTCCTAATACCGATATTTAATAATAATAAGCTATTTTTAGAATAATAATATAGCTATTATATTATAATACTAATAAAAGAAAATTAGGTTTTAAATATATAACCTGCAACTTAATTATAGATAATCTGCTTAAATATAACGAATTATTATATAGAGTACTTTAACCTAGATTATTATTACTAATAGGAAGGATATCTTCTAATAATTAATAGCTTCGAGGATAAAGCTTATAAGAAAGGGGATATTATTAGAGTTTAAGCTAGAAACTTACTTACCTATTACTTAAAAGCAACGGGAACCCTATAAAGTTAATTATATTTATAGTTATAGACGAAAACTGGAATATTAAAAGGAAAAAGGAAGGAATTAAGTTTAGTTTAATTTTTAAATATAACCTTATTTGGAAATATATTTTAAATACTGCTAAGATCCTGCTTATTGGATGCTTTCTTATATCCTATTACTTTGCCTACTAAAATCCTAATAAAAAGAATAAAAGAATAAAGAGATAAAGAGATAAAGAGATAAAGAGATAAAGAAAAAAAAGAAAAAAAAGATAAAGAGATAAAAAGATATAAAATAAAGAAATAATATTATAAATTAATAAAACTTATAAAATTATATATTAAGTTTCTCTTTATATATAAAATAATATTATATATAAAGAGAAACTTAATATATCTTATTAAATATAAGTATAAAATAAAAATCTATATATATATATATATATATATATATACTTATAAACGAAATAAATAATTTAAATAACAAATAAATAGAAAAGTATTATTATTAATTTAATTAATAATAATATAATTTATAATATTTTAAAATTTAGTTTTATATATAAATATCTTAAATATATTAAATCTAAGTTTTAAATTCTCTTTAATATAATAATAGAATATATTAATATAATCTTATTCTTAGTTTTTCTAAAAGCTATAAAGAATAAATTTTATTATTAAAAATATTCTTATATTCTCTTTGCCGTGCCGTCGGCACGAACCGTAGCAAAGCGAAGGTGCTCGTACAGTCATACCGTATGAGATCCTTGGGTTGCATGATAACTCAAAGATGATTACGTTCTTCATGTCACACTTCACCAGATGGATCTCGACCTACCACCACTCTATCTCCTGCCCACGCACATGACGGCGGCCGAGGCGCAAGCATGGAGAGCGCGCTTACCAGAAGCGCCCCGCAACCTGGCCAAGGCAGACATCATTGTTGGCAAAAGTAAGTACATCAACACTACACGGGGAGATGAACATAGCAGCTGGAACCAACAGCGTCAGTAACATTCTCCTCGGCTTCCCGACGACGCAGTTGCTTACTCGGCAGACAGTCTCGCAGAGACAACGCGCCATCTTTGAGCTGAGGAAACTGGGTCTTCCCACGGACGAGTACACACCCTCCCAGAACGATGAGCTGGAGTCGTCTCACCGAGCCAAGAGGCGCAGGACGAGCTGCTCACAGGACGGCCCTGTTGCGAGCGGACCAGACATCGAGACGATAGCCTCCAGTGGAGGTCCGGCATCAACAAGTGGCACCGTCAAGGTTGTTCGTCTGGCATGGCTTGAACACTCGCTGGTCCAAGGACGACTGCTCGATCATAGGGACTATATCGTCTACGAAGCCATCAAAGCACCCACAGCGGCAGCTGATGCAACACCAGGACCTGAGGATCTGATGCGGCGCGCTAGAGAGGTTGCTGCTGGATCATCACAAACCTTGACGCCACAGCACGGTTCGCACCATAAGAGGTACAGAGATCCAGGCCTCCACGTCAAGGCTCCGGTACTGGTGCCGCATTCGACAGCCGAGGAGCAGACGATAGCCAGTATGCCGCCTATTCCAGAGTGTCTCAAAACAAGCTTTGCTTGCATGCGGTCGACCCGCGTGCGACCTCCCAACGAGGGTTTTGTCAATAAGCTCAAGGAAGTCAGGGAACTAAGGGCTGCACAAGGAGACGACATTGGCGTCAGAGCGTATTCAAGTGCGATTGCATCTTTATCGGCTTATCCATATCGCTTACAGAGTGCTTTGGGTATGTCACTGCGGACATCTATGGCCTTTGAAAATGGCGTTTGGTCAAAGGAGCTCGTTACTAACATGCATCAGAAGTGGGACGTCTGCCAGGCTGTGGCAGCAAATTCGGTCGCCTTTTTGAGGAATTCCAAATGTCGGGCGAGCTGAGCGAACTGCAAGCAGCCACAACAGATTCCAAGATTTCTGTCGTTCGAACCTTTTACAATATCTGGGGTGTTTCCGCTGCGACAGCCGAGGAGTTTTACCGAAAAGGCTGGCGAGATTTAGACGACATTGTCGAGTTCGGCTGGGACTCGCTCCATCGGTCACAACAAATTGGGGTCAAGTACTACGACGAGTTCCTGCAAAAGATCCCACGCTCGGAAACAGTGTCGATTGCCAATACCATTTTGGAGCATGCCGAAAAGCTCTGCAAGGGCTTCCACTTGACCATCGTCGGAGGCTACCGCCGAGGCAAGACCATGAGTGGAGATGTGGATGTGGTGGTGAGCCACCCTGATGAGAAGGCTACCTACAAATGCGTCAAGAAACTCGTTGAGAGTCTCATCAATGCGCAATACATCAGTATGTCCCCTCCTATTACCAGTTTGCCTACGACTCGGGAATGGTACATTGCTAACAGCGTTTATGACTTGTATGCATACAGCCCACACTCTGACCATCAGTGAGCACAACTCGGAGCGAGGCCAACGCCCAACCAGCTTTAAAGGAGCCGACTCGGGCGGCACAGGCTTTGACACGCTCGACAAGGCTCTCGTGGTCTGGCAGGACCCAGTCTTTACAGGCTCGGACAAGAACCCCAACCCGCATCGGAGAGTGGACATCATCATCAGCCCGTGGAGGACAGTGGGCTGCGCGGTGCTGGGCTGGACATCAGAGACGACGTTCCAGCGAGACCTGCGGCGGTACTGCAAGGAAATCAAAGGCCTGAAGTTCGATAGCAGCGGAATCAGGTCGCGCCAGGCGCCGTTTGAATGGGTTGATTTGGAGGACGGCGGCAGAGGCCCGCCATCGACACCAGAAGAAGCCGAGCAGAGGGTTTTTGAGGGTCTGGACCTGACGTGGAGACCGCCCGAGGAACGCTGTACGGGTTGACACGATGTGCCTGCACCATTGCTATGAGCGTTTGGTCTTTCTTTTCTTGTCGCCTGTTGCCAGCCCCCCTCTTTCCACATCTGGTCGTGACAGGAGCGTCAATTGCATGGCGGAAACATAGTATGTCAGCGGTTGGCAGTTGCGTCGGGCTGGGGCAACTCCAGCGCCGCCGCGTTGGCCCCACTCGGTCGGCTGTCGGGGCGATTGCCTTCCCGCACCCATGCACCGAACTGGGGCCCCTGTCGGCACTTGTTGCCTTTGGTGATGGATTAGTTCAGCCAGCCACTCGGCCACTGGACACTGGCGTTGCTGTGTCTTGATGGTGCCGAAACCTGGCTAGCCTTCCATTTCGCTGTACATAGTCAGGAGGACTGGGCCTTCAAGTACGAAATTCGGATCAAATCGCGGTCCGGAGCAGCATTTGAAACACTGCTCGTCTTTCTGCATTAGCCCGTTTGAAGTCGAGAGCCCGGCCCGATGCGCTGTTCCTGCGGAGACAGGCCTGAAATGCTTGCTAAGCAATCACAGAATGCCTGGTGGGAAAAGGCTGCTGGTGAAGGGCTTGTTCTGTCCACAGGCCCCTTTAGAACGTTCTAGTGCGGGCTCCGCTACGTCCCAGGTGCTACGATGTACTGTACTGCTCCAGGCTAATCCATGGTGACAATGCCTAGTCTGGACACATGACGCGCTTGCGGATCGTTCTGTGAAGTGTCCGCAAGGCTTGTCTGGTGAATGCCGTACTTAAGTAGGCGTGACTAAAACGGGGGTTTGGAAAGAATCATCGTCCACCAGCACTCGTCACTCTTCCTCCCTTGTTAGCCAGTGTCTCCAGCACCAACTGCATAATTCGACCCCCACCTCAACTCAGCCAATTGAAAGCCAAAAGACACAGTTTTTGAGACACGATGGCGCCCCTCCTTACTCTTGACATTCCCCAGGAATACGGGTAAAGTCACCACCCCCCTTTCAGTGCACTCGACGTCGAGGACAGGGCCGTGGACGCATTGCTAATCGAGACTTGCGCAATGATAGATACGTCCTCCTTACGGTCGTCTCGTCCGTCTTTGTGAACCAGTTTCACGGCTTCTTGACTGCCTCATTGCGCAAGACCAGTGTATGTTGACGTCTGTCTTGGGAAGCCTTCCCTCACTTTACTTTTCCTGCGATAGCCCTCCGAAAGGCTTTATAGAACCATGGTTCAAATCATGAATTCGAAGAAACAAACACAACTCGATGCTGACCCCCCCATCAACAGGGAATCGGCTACCCCAACGCCTACGCCACCCCAGAACAAGCCGAAAAGAACCCCGAAGCATACCGCCTCAACTGCGCCCAGCGCGCCCACAACAACTTCACCGAGAACCTCGTGACCTTCTTGCCGACGCTGCTGATTGCCGGCCTGCGGTTCCCCGTGTATGCTGCCGTTGCGGGTGCCGGGTGGCTGACGTGCCGTGTTGCGTATGCAAAGGGGTACACGAGTTCCAAGGGGCCCAAGGGACGGGTTGCGTGAGTTTTTCTGTTTTTTTTTTTTTTTTTTTTTTCTTTCTCTAGCTTGCCTTTGTTAAACCTGGGTGTTTTTATTCTCTCCCTATGCTTCCTGAATCGTTTGGCAACATATCTCAGCTAAAATGTTTGCAATTATAGTCCCAGCTTGGCATCTTACCTGTTTTACCTCCCACTGCTTGGCATGGCGGGTTACACTGCTTACAAGATGACTGTGGGCCAGTAAGTAGCAAGTGGTTCGTGTGTTCGTACGCTTCGGCATGAACTGGGGGACATCGGTTGAGAACAATCGGGTCAAGGTGAATTATTCTAATGATGGAGAGGAGACACTTGGAAAAAAGAAGTGAACCCAACAGCCCGATGGCTTCGCGCCTCCAGTACATAGGCACACCTAGATATCTACTTGTATCTGCAAATTACTAAAAGGAAAAAGAAAAATGATTTGCTGGGCAGTGAGTTGTGCATGGGGAATCTTATGCTTGTTTTTTTTTGTTTTCGGTCCCGTATGAGTATCAAAACCACCATTAGCAATAATACATACGTTTGACTTTCCCGTCTTACTTGTATCCAATACTCTTTGCAACTACTAGCAGGTTCCTCACAAAACACAAGCCCTGTTCGCTCACTCGTTTTGACGAATTCCGATTCGCTCTGGTTCATTCTAATCTTTGATACGAATAAGCTTACAGTATGCCGCCCGGTCGTGACTATGTACTACGTACGTACTCATGGCTAAGATTCTCAATAACCATCCAGCGTCCCAGTCCCCAATACCAAACCAACCTAACTTTTCAAAAAGGCAAAGTTACTTATTTTGAGAAGAGGGGAGAAAGTTCGTACTCGAACACCCATCCAGGAACGGTTCCATGCAGGGCCCTCGCGGACGACAAAAAGCAAATCCTCAAAGCAAGCGTACCCTCCACCAATCTGCTAAAGAGAAAAGAAAAAAAATAGAATCATCGCTGTTCTCATTTCCTGTTCATCAAATCAAATAGACCAAAAAAAGAGTCTTCCATCCCATCATAAGAACGAAAAAAGACAAAAGATTCAAATCGCTGAATGATGATAGCCACGGCACTGAAGATGCACCAATTTACCTCTTTCTCCTTCTCCTCTTGAGCTCCAACACTTGCTCATACTCCTCCGGCACTGCAAACAACTCCTTATTCGACTCACCACCCTCCACATCCCCCTTCACCTCCTCCGCTTCCTGCGGCTGCTGCAGTTTCTCAATCCCATCATTGCCCAATAAGAAATCACTAAGATACCTGATGGACTGCAAAATCTCCTCTCCAGTGGGGATGATATAATCACTTGGCAAAAGGAACCCATAACTTCCCGTATCACGCAGCTTGATCTGGTAGCTGTAGTGGGCGCCCAGCTCGTGGTAGAACCAGTCGATCGCGGATCCACCACTCGGCTCAATCCGCTTCACGCCTTCACCATTTGTCTCTGAAGAAAACGAAGTGCCAGGCACGGCGCCCTGACACGCAGGCTTGACAGAGTACGTCTCGCCCGAAAACAGACGAATCGACTTTGCCAGGCCCATGGCCAACTCTTCCATCTTTTCCAAGTTCGGCGGCTCGACATCGCACGTGTACGAATAGGGAAACAAGATTTGCTGCGAGTACGCATGCAAATCAACAAGGCCCACAAAGTCCATATTGTTGGCCGCCACCTGGGCCGTCGTCCAGTCGCGCAGCGCTGTCACCTCTACAGATTCCCAGGGCTCTTCACCGCCGTAGCTCTCAGAGCAGGGGTCGTTTGTGTGGCCCGTTGCGGCGTCCCACTCATATCCAAAAGCATGGTCGAGATCGAAACCGCGGCAGAAAACCATGCTCGTGTGCTGCCGCGACTTGCGCCACAGTCGGTCGTTGCTCCAGGTGTACTCGATGCCGTCGGGGTTGAGCTCCGGAATGAAGACAATATCATGGGCCTGGAGGAATTTGGTGATGAGCCTGTCTTTGCCGTAGGCCGTGATAAAGGACCAGGCGAGGTAGTTTACGGTTGTAGTTGAGATCCATTCGCGCGCGTGAGAGCCGCCCATTATGACGAGGGTTTTACGGGGAGTCTTCTCGTCGTTGGTGCCATCTGCCTCGGCGACGGCGTTGCTTCCACTGACAATCAGAGCGGGTATGTCGCGACCTTCGTAAGTCTGGCCGATGGTAGTGAAGCGGACAAAGGACGGGAACATGGCCTCGGTCAGCCGCATCCACCGCAACACCACCGTATGGGGTTGGTAGTTGCGGAAAAAATAGAAGCCTTCGTCGCCATCGCCGGGAAGAGTCGAGGCAGAGCTCAGTGATGCGTCCGGGTTGAAGTGGGGATCTAGGTGCCGCTGGCCCCGTTCGGTCAGCGGGGCAGGATACGAGTCGTAGACGGCCGTGGCGAGATCTTCGACCAGGATCCAGTAGGCGGATGCGAGAGACTCGGGAAGCAGGCTGAGAAGGGCAGCCATCTTGTTCTTTTGGATGCGCAAGTCAATGGTGCCGTCCCAGGACCAAATGTCGAGAAAGAGGCGCTCGGTTGCGTCGGCGAGGGCACGCTCCTCTTCGGCTGTTGATGTGTTGAAGCGCACGACAATCTCGTCCTTGAACATGCGGTGTATGTTTGCAGGTCGCACGTCGGCTGTATCTTTGGGATAGTGCGCCCCAAAGACGAGTCTTACAGCACTATCTCGCAGCCATGTTAGGTATGGAAAGACGGAAGAGGAGGACGAAGAGGAGGAAAAGGCGGATCGTGCGGGGTGCGGGTGGTTGTGGTGGGCGCCGTGGTTGGCGTTGGCGGCCACGAGACTCGAGAAGGGAGACACGAAAATGAATAGGACTGTATCACTGGTCAGTCAGATCGCAATTGACGATGGCAGGGGCAACAGCAAAGACAGGAGAGCCACATACGGATGGACACGAGGAAGGAGGATGGCAGCCACATCTTGTCGGTGGCCGCTGAGGCCGCTGTGAAGGGTAGATAAGGCCTTTCTGTGGATAGGCTAGGGCCTTTGCCGTGAATTGTGGTTCAGCAGAGAGGCACCAGCTCTCGAGACATCCAGGTCGCCCACGAAGGTGTTGAGCGTGCGTCGCTGTAAGCCGCGTGCCGGTGATTCTGGTGTGCTTGGTTGGAGGTTGAATGCTTGGAGTGCACTTTGGACAGTGAGTATTTCCGCTAGAGTAAAGACGGAGCAGGGACGGGAGAGCGGATTACTTAGCAGTCCTCAGTGGGAAAGGGACCCCTGCCTGCCGTGGAGGGTGCCCCCATTGCCCATCATGTACAGCCAGCACAGCGCACTGGGGCATGCGGACATGGTCCCTGCAAGTACTATGTACTATGACTACCTAGGTATGTACGGACTTCAGCCACGCCGTTGCTTCCATCGGCTCCCTCGCCGGACCGCATCGACGGATCTTAGCGCAGTCCAGCCTTGCTACAGAATTAAGCTTGGGGATTGTCGCGTCCATGACGATGATGCATCGGGTGAATTGCATGCAATGTCACCTTGCAATTGTGCGTGGGGCTGGCACGCTCGTATTTGACTCTTTTATGTTTATTATTGGAGTTGGTCAATGAGCATTGTCGGCCCAGGGAAAGGGATCGTGAAAATTGCAGTAAGTACTTGTGTACTTGCAAGCTTACTTCATTACGTACCTTTTTAGGGCAGTGGGCTCCCGCTGTGTGTCCAGAACGTAGCCAGCCTGCCAGCTCATCCTAGTAAGGGTAGACCCTGCCATTCTGGCCTGAAAGCCCCCGATGGCCCAGGGGCTAGGTACGCTAAGTATAGGAACGGGAGCACGCGTAATAGCGGCTTGCTGGCCAGCCCGAACCGCCACAGCTGTTACGCACACCACTGGCGCCGTCGTTGCACTTCTGGCTTCCAAGGTGGAATTGAGCTGCTAATTGCCGAGCAGTCACAGTCATCATATGCAAGCTTCGGAGTACGCGTTGTCATTACCATTTCCCTCGAAATTGTGAGCCGGGGCACCTGCCAATTTGCAGGAACTCGCCAGTAGCGGCCTTGAGCGGCGGGCAGGGGCTGCAATACCCACATTTTTGCTTTCACGGGGCCCCCTTGGAGTGGTTTTGACAGCCCGCACCGCTGTACTGACCCTGTTACCGCACCGCGGCTGCCACATAGTATGGCCTGCCAGCCCTGCTACTGCTGGCTCTTATTGCTTTTGTCAGTGCATAGCCGGCGGGCTCCCGCACCCGCAGCCCAGCCCAGCCCCAGCCCCAGCCCCAGCCTGACACCCACCTACCATTGACCCAATCCACCAAGCAACCACCAGCAAGACCCTCGTCCATTTGGGCTGCAAAGTGCCTTGCCCTTGGTTTCCTCCACTCGCCGTCACTTGCAACCCTTCCAAGCAACATAGCCAAACCAACACACCCCAACAATACTTGAGCAACTCGATCGACCGAGTCACCCAATATCCATCTTAACCAGACGCTCGCCCTTTTGTCGGTCCCTCCAGCAAGTCTGCTACTGTCCTTGGCCCGAAACCTGCGCGTGCCGCCTTTCCTACGACCCCCTTTTTCCCACCCCTCCAGGCCAACGGCGCATCATCTTCATTCTCGGCTCTCGACTTCCGACGTTCAGCCCTCGCCTCGTCCTCGATTCTTGCTTCCTGTCTACAACAACCGCCTACGCCCTTCGTTCTCCTCCTCTTTGCCGCCTGTGGATCCCTCGATTGCGACCCAGCCCTCCTTCTCTGCTCGCCCACAGACCTGCTCGATCCGTCTTGGACATGGCCTGGACGATAATAGCATGAATGCTTGCCGTTACTTGCTGTCTTCCCAATTGAAGCAATGGTGATCCCAGCTGGCCGTCACCATGCCCTTCCTTCGCAACAAGCGTGGCAACCCGGCCAACGAGTCTGAAGTGCGCAAATCTGCCATCTTTGCAGACGACTATACCCCCGAATCGGCCAGGCCCGTTTTGCGAACGGCCACCTCCAACATCGACCTGCCCGCCCTCCGTCTCTCGTCGTCTCAGCTCGATGCTGACGTCTTTGCTGCTGCTGACGTTGCGGCCGCCGCCCAACATCCGAGCCCTTCTTCGACCACGACGCCGACCCCTTCGATCCCTGCGCCTCCTGTCACTCCTCCCCACGACGACAGCCCCTCCTCCCCACGGACCGTCGTTGCTGTGGAAAAAAGAAACAGCAACACCAATAATATCCACACCCCCGCGACCACCACCATCACCACCGCCAATGGAGACCACAAGAGCAAAAACAAAATCAACACCGTCGACTCCAACACACTACACCCTCCCGACATCAACGACCGTCCTGACTCGCCCCCGATCCAGGAGGAGATGCCCAAACACCGGCGCTTTTCCATGTTGAGGTTTCGCAATGCTTCGGATTCCCAACTCTCAGCCCGGGCCAAAAAACAGGCCTATGCTCACGCTGACGAACCCGCGCCCCCTGTGCCACGGGGTATGAAGGATGCCCAACAACGTCCGCCCTCCCAGTCTCGAGCTTTCTCGGCTAACGCGGGCTCGACAGCGCCTCCCGAAATCATTACCACTGCCCCGACCGTCGAGTTCAACACCGCGCCCAGGAAAAAGCAGTCCAGCATGTTTTCGCGTCTGCGGCGGTCGGGCGAGGAGCTACGCACCGAGCAGACACCCCCAATCCAGCCTTTGTCGCGCAAGGATCGAAGAAAGTCATTGATACCGAGCGCATACTCCTCGAGCGGCAAGGGATCTATCGGTATCGACGAACCGCCTCCTCCCCGCCCGAAATCATCCAACGCCCACCCGGGCCATGGCCGCTCCCACGAAGATGCTCCCACGCAGCCCCCTCCGTTACCCATTCCTGCAAGCCGGCTATCCGAGTCATCGAGATCCGAGGACAGCGCTGTTGGACGTCTGCAGAGCCACACACCGACCAGCACCTCCAATTCTTCCAGTACAAACAACTTCTTCCGCCTGAGGCGAAAACAAAAACAGGCCGAACCGCTCTTTCCCCTTGCGCACTTGCAAAGACAGCGCAGCCACGACCAAGGCGTATCCCCCAGCCAGTCCCTGCCTCCTTCCACACCTGTCCGCCAAAGCACATCTTCCACAACATCGGCCTTTTCTTCCCAACAAACACCCGTTGCGTCCGCCGCTAACGGCATCAATGGCGCCACGACGACACCTCCAGGTGCTTCGCCGAGCCGAGGGCTGTTCTCAAGGACGAACGCTTCGCCTGCGACGGCGTTATTTAGGCCCCTCTCTCCCCATAGTGGCGCTTCATCACCGACCAGATCGCACATTAACCTCAGGGGGAGGTCGTCGACTATGAGCTCATTGGGCCGAGACTCCCTCGATGACCGACTGGGACTACCGCAATCGCGCGCCTCTACATCCACCACAGGCCGTAAGAGCTTTGGCGATTTGCTGGGAATTAGCAGGTTACGAGGGCCCGACTCGACACGTCAAGGGTCTGGCACCCCAGCAACACCGGGTTCCAACACGTCAAAGGATAACTCACTCAATATACCACGAGAGTCGGTTGTGCTACCCGAGAAACGCGAGGACGAAAATCCAGGCAGGTATCTCGAGAGACTAGAAGATATTGCTAGCCGCAGCATGATTGCTGCGGCAGTCGCCAAATCCGCAGATGCCTTTCACCTTGCCGTACTGCGGAGCTTTATGCGCAAGTTTGGTTTCTTTGGGGATCCCATGGACATGGCTATAAGGAAGCTCCTTATGTCGGCAGAATTGCCAAAGGAGACGCAACATATCGATCGTTTCTTGCAGGCTTTTGCCAATCGATACCACGAGTGCAATCCGGGGATATACACGAATCCAGAACAGGCCTATTTCATCGCCTTTTCCCTGCTCATCCTTCATACGGATGTCTTCAACAAAAACAACAAGCACAAGATGCAGAAGCAGGACTACATCAAGAACACCAAGGGCGAGGGTATCGCAAATGAGATTCTCGAAGGCTTTTATGATAACATCACCTACACACCCTTTATACATGTTGAGGATGAGCTAGATATTGGCGGCGGAGAGCGACCCGCGAGCCACAAGAATCCCAAAAAGAAACCAGTTTTGCCCATACCCACCGCTCCAGAAGCTGCCCTGAAAAAGGCCGCAAAGGAGCCCATTGACCCATATACTCTTATCCTCGACAACCGACTGGACATTTTGCGACCAAATCTCAAAGAAGTCATGCATCTGGAGGACCATTTCAACTATGTAGGGACGGCCCCGAGCCTCAATCTCAAAGAACTGCAAAAGACCTTTTTCAGAACGGGCATCCTGCAGATTGTGTCTGCAAGATCACGTCCAGATGCCTTCATGACTGAAAAGACGGCGACGAACCCAGACGAAGCACAGCCAGGTGTGGTGGATATCAAAGTCACGAAAGTGGGCGTATTGTGGCGCAAGGACGCCAAAAAGAAAAAGACAAGATCGCCGTGGCAAGAATGGGGTGCCATTCTCACAGGCGCGCAGCTCTACTTCTTTCGCAATACTGCGTGGGTCAAACACCTCATGCACCAGTACGAATCACACATTAAGCAGGGCCACGACGGGATTCCTATTGTGTTCAAGCCACCTCTGGAGAGCTTCAAGCCAGATGCTCTAATGTCTACTGATGGAGCAGTCGCTCTGCTGGATTCTTCCTACAAAAAGCACAAACATGCGTTTGTTTATGTACGGCACGGCGGTCTGGAGGAGATTTTGCTCGCAGATGACGAAGATGAGATGAACGACTGGCTGGCGAAGCTCAACTATGCCGCCGCGTTCAGGACGAACGGGGTACGCATGCGCAGTGTCACGACCGGCACGTACGACGGGCAAGGTCGCCGTTCCATGAAAAAGGATACAGAAGCAGTGCAGACACCCTCTGGCGAGGTTTTGATCGCTCGTTCCAAACTTGATCAGCAAATGGCCAACGATATTTTGTTTGCGCGCCGCGAGTTGATGCTGCAAAAGGTGGCCGAAGCCAATCAGAGGCTGCAAGACGAGGAGAAGAAGCTCGACGAGCAGTTGAGAAATGCTCGCCACCTTCAGCTTCTGGCGCCAATTCAACCAAAAACGCGCGACGCGATGCTCCTGGCAGCTGCTCGCATGGCGGCTCAGCTCAAATGGACGCGCATTGAGATATGGAAACTCAAGTGCCACCGTGATATTATGCTACTTGACTTGGAAGAAGAGCGCCAGATTCTGGGACTCCCTCCAGGCCCCATTTCGGAAGTTCTCAGTCCCAAGAAGGCAGCGCTACAACGCGAAACGTCCAAATTGTCCAAGGCTAGCAGTGGTACAATAATATTAAGCCCTCCGATGCCTGTCTCGACCTCGGCGCAACGAAGCCAATCAGTCGATGCGACCGAGGCAGCCGCAACGGCCGATTCGCCCGTTACTGAAGTGTTTATGACCCCGCCGTCAACTGCCGCGTCACCTCTGTTGCCCACGCACCAGGGCTCAGGCGAGACGCCCTCTCTTAATCTCGTACCGAGCAGGAGAGGCTCTGTGTCAAGTGCGGTATCCTCGCGACCTGCCCTCCCCGTTACGCCCCCTCGGAACCCAACCTCTTTTAGTTCTGGCACCGACCGTAGTGGCGAGGATCACCCAGAAGAAGACGCCAATGAGCGAGACCTCCTCGAAAAGACTGGTCTTCTCAGCAAGGGAATTACCATGAGCCCAGAGCACGTGGTCAGAACGAGGAGCAACGAGCCTGACCAACCATCTGACCAGCAGCAACAGCCGCACAGCAACTCCATCGACAAGGACAAGGGCGACAAGAACAAGATCCGCCGCAGTCTGCAGCGCACTCTTAGGGAGGGTGCGGGCCATCTCTCGCACGCTCGCAGCCGTAGGGGCAGAGACGGCCCTGCAAATGGGTCCATGGACGACAACAACGAGGCAGCAGAAACTCTCACACGTGGTGCTGGACCATTTGTCGTGCACGGCAAAAAGGCATCTGTCATTCATTTCGGCACGGAGCTGCAGAGTTTGACCTCTGATGAGCGTCTTCGCGCGCGCATATCCTCCCAGATGGATGACGCGACATCTGATGGTGATGTTGCTGCTGTTGCTGCTGCTGCTGCTGCAGCAGATGAGCCCACAGCAACGAATGGCGGCAGCAACAGTGCTTCGACTGGCACCGGAGATTTCCGCGTCTTTTTGCTCTCTGGTGGCAGTAGCAACAAGAAAGGTTCTTCAAACGAACGTCGCTCGTCAGCAGCCAGCGCAAGTACAGCAACAGCAAGGAGTTTCCGTGAGTTGCACAGAAAATACTCATCAGCTACCAAGTACAATTCGTCGTCTGCGAACCTTGCGCTCAGCCTCCTCATCCCGGGCGCCGATGATGATAGTGATGCGGCTGTGAGTTGCTCAGATGGTCGGCGCACACCCTTGCCGAGGGACCATGTTGAGGACGTTGTTGAGGAGGAGGAGGAGGAAGAAGGATCTCAGCGTGGTGCTTCTGATGAGGACGGCGAGAGTGAGGCAGAGGCAGAAGGGAAGACAGACGCGGAGCTCGACGGCCATTTTGCTGGCACTGGTGCGACCAATCAGGCGCGCGAAACGCTCTTCTTTACCCCTGAGCCGCCCGCGTCGCCGATTGAGGACCTTGAAGATGGCGAGGGTGGCGGCAAGGGCAAGGGCAAGGGTGCGGCGGTTGAGGGTGAGGTAACGGGCAGGATGCCGAGTCCGAGTGTGCCTGTGTCTGCTTGATTTTATTAGAAGTGACGCACTGTGTATGTGTGTATGGGCATGCGGTTGGACGTTCATATTTGCTCGTTTTCCGTACGTCCTGGCTTCTTGGGCGCAACAACTTTGAAGCCTTCTATATGATTCCCCCCAAATCGACTGTACTATCTAAGATTACGAAATGGAAAAGAACGGGAAGGGAAAGGGAAGAGAGAGAGAGTGTGTGTGTGTGTGGAAAAGGTGGCTTATCTTCGTGAGACGAAGCAAAATGGGACTTTTATTTTCCGTTCTCGTCTGACTTTGTTTCTCTCCTTCGTTTTTACAATAATACCTCTTTTGGCCCATGTTCTTTTTGCGATTCCTCTGGAAAGAGAGGATTAGGGAGCGCAAAAAAAAAGGAAGCAAAAGAAAGCTTACGCTGTTTTTAATTCATAACACCTGGGATTTGGTTTGAGGGGGGGCTTTTGAAATAAGTACGCCTAACACATATCGTCGTATATCGATGGATACTGGGCCGGCATGCAGAGAGGAGGAGGTACGTGTATAGGAAAGAATCCAATGCATACCGCGTCATTTTTGTCTGTATAGGTGGGTAAGGCAGTCGTTTCCTGCCTGGGTATGTGCCAAACTATTTTGTGGATTAGCAGAGAAGAGCAGAAGGCTGGTTCTGCCCTTTTTCCTACGTGAGGATGCTACATTTATTTTCGAATTCTGCTGAATGGCTTGCTCGTTGCCTCAACACTCTTGTGTAGAGACTTTGAACCAGTGCTTTGATATGATCTTAGATGTGATATAATACGCTACAGAAGGCTCGAGTCCTTCCCGCTTCTTTCATGGGGCCATCACTTGAAGATGCTAATGATAGTAGGGAGAATTTGGATCTTGATCTCAACAGAGGAAGGCCATGAGCCTTTATCGGCAGTTCGGTTACCTGCTTTATTGAAATGGGCTCTGCTTTGAGTAATGTTTCCAGATTGTCAACAGCAATATTCTTGGGTCTCTAACGTGCTCACCGGACCGAGCTGGGGGTCTGATGCGAGATCAGCTGCAGGATATTTGGTGGTGACTTGCTAGAATATCACGACAGGCTTCACTCGCAAGTATCAACATTCCATCCATGGTATTCACCAATACTTCAGATCATTGGTCTGCAGGGAGGCTGGCAGATGTACCGAGGATGTGCAGTCAGGTCAATCCACAGCTACTATCCTGATCCTCCGATAGCCAGCAAGGAGGCATAAAAGTCTCTAGACAAAGGTCCAGGTCTTGTTGCCCAGCCAGCGATGACTTGACCGCATCACAGAGATCTGCAAGCTGCTGCCTGGTGTGCTGCTGCTTGTTGGAATATTCATTTTGAGCAGGGTGTGGCAGTGAATGGAGGTCTGCTGTCGTTGTCCACCTGCTGGCATTGTTCATCTGGGCCCCTGACCCTTTTCGAGCTCCCTCTCCCCAGCTTTCGTTGCTATCATTGCCCTCTGCTTCTGTCTACCAGTCTGGTCCAACTGGAGCTGGCCACACACCTCTCAACTCGAAGGTGTCGTTCGTGCCAAACTTGACCCCTGCTTTTCTCTCTTCCCCTTCGACGCGTTCCCAGCTTTGTTGTTTCTTCTCTCTTCCACCTCGGACCTTTTCAACCCCGTCTCGATTGCAGCCCAACTTGGATCCTTTCTTGAACCACACGAGCTTTTTTGTGTGAATCGCTTGTGCTCGTTGGATCAGCTTATTCAACGCCATCTCATCATCGAGACCGATTCCCATCGCATCTCTTTCAGTCGGCCGAGCTCGATCACTACCTGAACACTCGCTCTCCATCAGCCACCATAGTCAGCTTTGGACCTGGGTAAGCACTCACAGCACTCCCACGTCACGTTCCATGCTAACAGCCAACACTGTTAGGTCAAGATGTTGCTGGCAATGGCGACGTCTGCCTCTGGGCTGCCGCCTGGTAGCCGGGCTTGCCTCACTACTACACGCGCCGCGCCGCCCAACCCAACCTCGACGCTTCCAACCACGCGTCAGGTGGTTGGAGCTCTGGTGGACCAGCCTGGCAAAGCCGACTCGCATACCACGAGCATCGAGGTTGTTGGTTGCGGCAACTGCATGGGCGACAAATATCAGGTCTCGTTGAAGCCCACATGCAGCACTGGCAAGGCTTGGACCACTTGTACTCTCCTAAACAGCCAGTCCACTGGCAACAAAGCTCTCGTATCTGGAGACGTTAAGGACAAACTCAGTGAAGCTGGCGAGCACATGGAGAAACAGCATGGAACCAGCTGGCACGCTGCCCCCCATGCCTATCACCACTCTACACCCCAAGCAGTGGCCCACCGAGCTCCCCTTTCCCAAAGAGCACTTCTTTGAGGACCAGGACCACCGTCACGATACCAGTGACTTTTGGACCAGCTTCACGTGGGATAGCTTCGTCAGCTCGATTCCCACTGGAACTGGCATCGTGGTGATCCCTCCTTATGACTGGTCGAGCACTCCCACCCCGACCCCCACTCCCACCACCATGAGCACCACAAGCAGCAAGAAGCTAGCACCTCGAGCTCGTCGACCATCAGCGAATTGCAGACAAGCCCTACTCTGATCACAACCACCAGCGCGGCCTCGCTTCCCTCCACTAGTAGCCAGACTCAGAGCCTGTCAGAGTCAACCACCTCCCGCTCGTCGACGTCCACCAGCACCAGCAGCCTTGGCCTGACTCCCACCTCAGCCAACGCCGTCGTCATTCTGACCAGCGAGATCACAGTCTACCCGACTGCTACTGCTCACACCACCACCAATGGCAGCGGACCATCCCCACTCTCTGTCGGTGCCAAGGTAGGCATTGGCGCAGGCTCAGCTGCCGGTTTCCTGGCCTTTGCCTCGGTGATCGCCTACGCGTTCGGCAAGAAAAACCACAAGCACAAACGAGGCAATGGCTCCTCGCCCTCGTCCAACACAGGATCCGCCCGCTCCTCGTCGCTGGCCTCGTTGCGGCGGTGCCGCCGCCGCGACTCGCTGGAGCTCACGGAACGCATTCATGGTATGTCGGCACCCAGCAGCAATCATGCGAGTAGCAGCAGCAGTACCAATAACCATAACCATAACCACCACGCCACCAGCAGCGATCGCAGCGCAGCTGCCGTCCCCGCGCGCGAGGGAGGCGGCGAGCGCGCCGGTCCTCCTCACGCGGCGGGCCACGCCCAACAAGAGTGCCCGTACGAGGGCCACTGCTCCGTCCACGATCCCCTGCGCGCCGCCGCCGCCGCCCCTGTCCCGCATCACCCGCGCCGCTTTGGCATGTGGGGGAGCCGTCGCACCCGCAGCGGCCAGCTGGTCGCCGAACTACAAGCGATGGAGCCTCGCGGCAGTGGTCACGATGACAGTGCTGTTGGTCGCAGCCAGATTCCTATTGGCCGCTTGAGCAGAGGCAGCAGCAGCGCCCAGGGCGGTCAGGCAGCAGCAGGACAAGCTGGGCAAGCTGGTCGCTCTGAGCTGCCTTCGTCTGCGGCTGACACCAGTTCGGAGCCTCTTCTGCAGAGCCAGGCTCGCCAAAACTTCGCTGCAAATCCAATGCCCCCGACCTCGTGCAACCATGCCTCCGCACTGGCAGAGTCAGATGGAGCTGCTGTCGGTGGCGATGCAGCACGAGCAGCAGCAGCAGCAGCAGCAGCCCGCGTATGCCCCAATTCTCTCTCGCAGCGAGCCTGCTCGCCCATCCGGCCCTGGAAGCTACTACGACGCAGTCAACTGTCCGTATTCGCTGTGGCGCCAGCAGCCCGCGGCGGAGCTCGACGGCACCCCAGTCGAGGCGCAGCAGTCGCAACCCCGTCGCTGATGAGTGGTTTCTTTCTTTCTTTCCTTCTTGTGTTTTGTTTTGGTGTTCTTGTATGGCTATATTCCAGCGCGGTCGGATATATTCCCCAACCCCCCCAACCCCTTTTTGCGGTGGACATGCGGTGTTCCCAGGGTTGATTTCATCCAAGCAGTGGTCAACTGGTCGCAAGAAGTACCTTCCTTTCGAGGCGCCACAAAACGACAAGATAGGATTTGGAGGTGGTCACGTGGTACCTTTTCCGCGTGTTCTTTTTTCTTTTTTTCCCCTGTTTCTGCGTTTCTGCGGGAGTTCTGGGGTCGTCGTCGTTTTCGATACCCTCTGTCTGGCGGATTGGCGTTGGGTTTCCATGGGACGGACAAGACAGACAACTTCTACACGGTCTTGCAAAGGACTTGTCCTTTACTGCTGCGACCTGGATGGATCACTTAAGAATGGGGGAGTTTGGAGGATGGATACTGGTCAACAACGCAACGCCATGTTTTGCGTTCTTTTTCTTTGTTTTCTTTTTCTTTTTTCTTTTTGATTTTGTCTGTGTTGGAGAGCTGAGCTTGGGCATGGCAGCCGCGCAGCAAGGAGGGGATCATGGGACGATATCTCACGGCACAATCTGGAGGGACCACAAGGGGGGATCACGTATGTGAGGTTTGGCAATCTCTGCGCTTTCTTTCACGAGCACGGTTCTTGCCCGTGCTTGAACGATTGGGATATGCAAATCAGCTCTCAGGAAAGTTAAGGAAGGTTGGCGGGCTTGCACGGCAAGAATCTCTCTTTTCTCTCTTTCTCTTTGATCAACAAACTGCTCGAGGTCCAGGTAGACAAGATGAATCAGATCGTGACTTCTTAGCTGTAGCTATGCTACTTTTGATCTCATGCTCTGCATCCCCACGTAGAGTGTCTGGCTGTGTCTGGGATATGACAAAGATACCGTTCACGCAAGAATACCGGTATTTCTGTCTGCTCTTGTATCTGCTTGTCCTTGTAGGAATAGTGGTTGAAATAACGACTGATGACTGGCCGTCTCTCTCCTTTTCACGTCCAGATCATAGGTCTGAACGGGCGTCCAGTTCTCTGGCCAAACCAAGCATAGAGGTGTGAGCAGAGTCAACTTCAGGAACAAATTCAACTCGCCCAGAATGTCTCAAGCTATGCATGACTTTTACCGCAAGGAACTGGCAACGTCGATGTTTACTTTGAGAAGCAGAATGTTGCACTCTTGATCTTCATTTTCTTTCCTAGCCAATGGTGAGTCCATCAAATATCTACAGAGATGGCCTACAAGAAAACCTAGATACATCGGATGGACAGAAGGCCTACCAAGACCAATCCCTGACCTGACCTGCAAATAGCAGAGTAGATCCCACATACACACGCTACACGACCCTCTCCGAACAAAACACAAGACTCATGAAGGCATCAACGCGTGCTACAGAAAATCTACTAGCCGCCATTCCAAAGGAGAGGAGGAAGAACGGTGGATAAACGTTGTCCCACCACCACCAAGCTTCGAAACCATGCCCCAGTATTGTTGATCGTTCCGCTGGACGGGAGTTATGCTTACAGATTACTGTTGACTTGAGACGAAGGATGGCTTCTGCGACTCGATAGTCGTCGGCCTTGCTGACCCTGGTTCAACATCCAACAAGGGCGTTCGTTCCAGCACAGCGGCATTATTCACACACACAGGACCCCCCTTTTGCGGTGAAGCCCATTCTCCTTTGTATCTTCCTTACTCTTCAGTATTCCAGAGCCGTTGAGGCACCACGCATAGACATGACTCTAGCCTTGCAGGCTAGCTAGCGGTGTGGCTAGCAGCACTTGGCAGCATGACAATGACATGGGAAAAAGTCCATCGTCGTACTCGTACCGCAAGGCGATTTGTCGTGCTCCATCGCTGATTTCCATTGCCATGACACAATACCCTTGCGGCTGCTCCTCAAACTTGCCGGCATCACGAGACTAGCTTGAGCCGTTACATGCTTTAAGCATGCATGTATGCTGTCAAATGTAAACGGGAAATGCTTGCGCAAGACTAATAAGGGCGGGCGTTGCCTTCTCGGAGCAACTGCTCCTCCTGCGTGTCGATGGATGGGTGTTTGAGATTTCGCTGCCCCCGTTTGCAGGGCGTTACAGATCTCGTGTGGCAAAGAGAAGCAAGCCCAGCAGCACTCGATGAGCCAAAGCATGAGGCGAATTCCCGAAGGACGGGGCACTACCAGCAGCCCAAGACAATACCAAGTCCATTAGTATCGCGAGCCCGTCCTCTTGCGCGCTCAGTCTCGACGTCTCAGACCGTACAGGTCCAAATTGGCGCATCCCCGTTTCACAGACAGTGACTGAATGGCCTTGACCACCGTCCTCAGTCTGAGCCATTTGGAACGTTGGCGCCAATTTCACGACCACAGACAGCTCCATCATCAATGCTTTTTTTTTTTCCCTTCTTTTTTAAAATGAGAATAATGTAAAAATTTCACAACCCCACCCTTCTTCTGTACCAACGCCTGGCTTCTTCTTCATCCTAACCCCCTTTATAAAGATCCATCTGTGCTTTGGCATCACGAGATGATGACCTCCAAGCTGGAGCAAGTCTGCAAACAATCCTTTCTTCTGTGGGTTGTGTACCTTGGCGCGGCGTGCTTCGTGTGTTCATCTCAGTAGTCGGTTCTACTGGCAAAGCGTGTACATAGTAATCGGGTACTAGACATGGGTTTGGATGAGGCTCCGAGTCCACGAGTCCACCCACCAACGAGCCAAACCAGCGAGCCAGCCATCACCAAGCCTCTCGCCATCAAACTTTCCAGAAGCCTGGTTAGCCTCCCGCGCCGGCAGGACTAGTCGCGACGGGGGCATCCCAGGCAAAACACACCAAAGGGCCGAAACTAGGCAAGTTGCCAACGAAGACGTTTGATACGACCGAGGTAAACTTTTGTTAGTCTGCAAGAATGATGGACGCCCATCGCCCGGATTGTCCGCTGGTTTCCTGCTTTGCCATCCAGGGCCCCCATCCATCTTCTTCTCCTATTTCCAAGCAAGCAGAAACGAACTTGTCCTTTTCTTTTTTTTTGGGGCCGAGCCAAGACGGCAATACGGCACACGCACACTATTTGCACTGACTGAGCCCCCAAGGAAAGCATATTTGAAGACAAAGGGCCAAGCATTTGTCGATAGCGAGAGTGATCGTCACAGTGACACACGCACGCACGCACGCACGCACAAACACGGGGCTGTTTATCGTTAGACAATGCTCTCACGGGCGGGTGTAAACAGACGGTGAAGAACGGAATACGACAGACAGTTGGTTCTAGCAGATGTGATGGACGCCGAGAGAGGTTAGCCACGGCATACAGTGGCAGGCAGCCTTGACCTAATCGGGCGTTGCTTACAAACATAGTACATAGTACATAGCAGTGCACGTGTTGCCTGACTAATAGTAGTGATATGAAAGGTGGCTGCTAATAAACTAATCACAACCACGACATTCAATGGTCTCTGTTGCGCTCAGATTGCACCACGGACGAGCAACGTTCCTGGGCCAGAGGAGGGGGACATGTCACAGTTGCTCGAGGACAGTGCGTTACTGCTTAGCCCAAGAACTGGCGAACGGTGATGTGCGGCTCCCCTACGAGCCCACGCGCAGATATTATTCATATAACGGCGTGACTGACGTGCCATGTCGCCGCAGCTGGTCGCGTCGTCGTCATCATCAGTGCCATCGTGGGCGCCAGTCCTTCTTCTTATGCGTATGTATGTATACTAATGCACACTTTGGCCTCAAACACACCTGGGGACAATGCTTGTCCGTGAGCTCGTTTGCAACCAAACAGAACCTTCCTATCCGTCCGTCCGTCCATCCACGTCTTTCAGCTCCGTTCTTGCAGGGGACACTACCCCGAGAAGAGGAGAGAAGAAAGAATTCCAGCAGAATATAGACGGGGGGGCCCCTTGGAAGAGAAATCGCCAGCATTGCTCTGAGACCCTTTTTTTTTTCCCCTTGTCCCCTTCAAGTACCGCCTCCCTTGGGACTTGGCTGTTTTATTAATAACGAAAAGCCCCGAAACCCGTTGCAATCGCATTCATGCGATCGATGGGGCTCCCCTTGCCATGTGGTTTGTTTCTTTATTTCTCCTAGTGTCTGTCCATGTGCTCAGACCGCACATACACGACAAGAATTGTCAGGGCCACCCCCTTCTCTCTCTGTCTCTCTCTCTCTCTCTCTCTCTCTCTCACTCATGCGCTCCTCTCCACCAACCAACTAAACTCCTCTTTCAACTTATTCACATCACATCACTCACTCACCGTAAGACGAAACCATGCAAGCGTCGTTGAGCCCTGACCCCCCCCCCCCATCCCCTTCTCCTTGCGCCCAAAGCTTCAGCTTCTTGGCCTCAAGTTTTGAAACTAGTCCAGCCAAGCCTTTATTATCCCTACTAGAGCCCCCCCCCGTGTTTCGTTTCCCATTGTTTTGCCTACCCCCCCCGGGCCGTTTGCGTTGCCAAATCTTGGTTCCCTCTTTTTTTTTCTTCTTTTTTTTGGGCCCCCTTTTATTATACTCTACCTTAGCTGGGGTTAGGGCCAGGGGGGGGGGCTAGTAACAGCCGATCCATGGGAGGATCATGCTTGGATCACCACTAGTCTTCTCAACGTGTCCACGCCTACCTAGTACTATTAGTCTGTCTGTGTGTTGGCGCCGAGCAGCGGGCGCGATAGAGGACAGGAAAGTGGAAACCACCAAAGAAGAAAAAAAAGAAAGAAGAGAAAAAGAAGATAAAAAGAAAAAGAAAACCTTAGCACCAGTGCAAACAAACAAATCGTGAAATTCCCCTTCTTGCATCTTGTCTTTCCTCCCCCCCAACCCTTCTACTATGGAGACGGACTTCTCGCTCTTGGGGCTTACTAAAAAAGAAAGGAAAGGTTCCGAACCAATCAAAATCGATTTTGCAGCGGGAAGACGGGACAAACGATTTCAATTTTTTTTTTTTGGTGTTTTGTGTGTTTTTTTGTAAATCCGTGTATATATGATGTTATCGTGTTTTGGGGAATATCGCAAATTGGTAAAAGTATTTATATACCATATATACCCGAGTAGGTAGTCTATCCCTTCTTCTGAGGAAGCGGGTTTCTTGTTTATTTTTTTCTTTTCTACCCTCCCGGGATTTTTGAAATCAGGATCAGCTTGCTTTGTGAGAAAAACACGACGCTTGGACAACTTACAGTACAGAATAAAAAGTCTAGATGGCCGAAATACAAGTAAAGAAGAAGAAGAAAAAAAAAAATAGGCCGCCCATTCCCCCTCTCCCCGGGGCTTCTTTCTTAGCGACATAACAACTCCCGATAGTCAGTCAGTCATGCCGTACACCAAACCAACATCAGAATAGCATAGACACACCTTCCCTTTTTTTTTTTTTGGTAGTAATATAGTAAATTACCGTTTTCTCTTTTCATTCAGTCTCTTGTGCGCCCCCCCCCCCCCGGCCTCCAAAATTACCCAATGTCGCCCCAGTCCAGTTCACCAGTCCAGATGGCCCCCGGTGGGCGGTGGGGGAACTACGACAATCTCGCAAGTCTAGCCTGGTGAGGATTAGTGAAAAGGGTCCCTTCGTTGCCCCCTTCCTCCACATACTATGTACTAGGAGGACAAGCTACATAGTAAGAAAGGTACGAGATGATTGGCTGGGGGGGGGGGTAAAACTGAGAAAGAATAATGATGGAAAAAAAAAAAAGAAGGATGAGGATTGATGGGGCGGTGAGGGTGAGGATGGTTGATAGAAGGTTAGTAGAGTAAGTAAGCTTGCGTTCCGTTTTTATGTGAAGGACGATGATTATATCTTTTGAAACATGATAAATGCGTAGTTTGAAGTGGATTATTATTTTATTTATTTTATTTTTCCAACCCCCCCCCCTCAACAAAACAAACAATAAACCCTGAACGAGCTAATTACCCATCGTACACTATACCATCTTCGTACCAAACGAATCCCGCCCGCCCGTTTTTATTCTATTCAATTGAAGAAACATGAGCACGATTACAGAAGGCTTGGGAAAGTTCTAGCGGCCTTCTTTTCCATTCGAACTGTCATTCATTCATCCATCTATTGTCAATCAAACGCTGGTGATTGGCTCGAGCGGCAGCAAGCACACACACTCACTCACTGGTCCGAAACAACAACAAACAACCAGCAACAACAAGAACGACCACACCGACAGACAACACTACTCGAAACTTGGTCCATGCTTGCCCACTACTACAACGGTGAGTGAGTAACCAGGGCTGCGTTCTCCTTAAGACTATACACACACACCAAAAAAAGTATGTTTTCGTCTAGCTGTTTTGTCTGTTTGTCTGTGATGGAACGAAAGAATGAAAAGGGGGGTGTGGCATTTTTTCTTCTTTTCTATCTTTTCTTCGAGACAAAACTACGTGGCCTCCTGGAACGATGACTATCATTTGTATATAGTATGTCAAGTACACACTAAGCATGATAAGCGAGTAAATAAAGTTACTATGACCGCTTTTTCTTTTTTGAGTAGTACTGTATGTAAATCAAAAAGTCAACACCTCCGCGGCGGCCCGGTCCAATGCATTCAAGGGGGGTCCGCGTAGTACTCTCTCTGCCTTCTACAGAAAGCCGCTGGCTGTAGTTTACACTACTACTACTACTACTATTACTACTATGTATGTACATGGTGATGTGTGTGCTTTGTCTTCTTTGTAAGCACAGTGGGTGAGTGAGTAACCAAGAAGAAGAACAAGAGGGAGAGGGAATAAAAAGAAGGGAAAAAAAAAAAAGCCAAGCAACAGCATGAGATTACTACAATATAGACCCAACTCGTTGGCTCAAACCCGGGGCCTGCATCTCAGCCAGGTGAACGCACGCACACACGCACACACACACAAAAGAGAAACGCAAGCGGCAACGACACACGCAATGCGGCATGGTATGTGCACTTTTTCCCTTTTGCTTTGGTTGGGGGAGAGGGGTGGGTGAGGGGGAAGAAATAGATTGAGATAGCCGAGGCACGGTGTGCGTGCGTGTGTGAGTGAGTATGAGTGAGTGAGTGTGAGTGAGTGTGAGTGAGTGTGAGTGAGTGAGAGTGAGTGTGAGTGAGTGTGAGTGAGTGTGAGTGAGTGTGAGTGAGTGTGAGTGAGTGTGAGTGAGTGTGAGTGAGTGTGAATAAGTGAGTGAGAGAAAGAGAAATCAAGTCAAGTACTACAAGGCATGTGCATTGTATTTACACTGTTCGCAGCACGTGGGTTTGAGCTGTGTGTTGACGGCAGGTAATGTTGAAAAGCAAGCGACAAGAGAGAGTACTTGCATCATATATTCCCGGGCAAAGAATAAAAAGACAAGAAAAAAGAAAAGAAAGGAGAACTATAATATGTATCAGCACACACAACAAAAAAGGTGTGGTAGAAACCGCCTGTCTCGAAGCTTTGACATTTCCCCGTAAAGCATCCAATAACAAGACAGCATGCAGACATGCCTCGGGAATCTCAAAAAGAATGTGACCCTCCCAAAGAAGAAAGCGAGAGAAAAGGGTCACATTCTGCTGATTGATCGCGGGCCCAGGCAATAAGCCATGCTCTCCCTCGCGTGTACATATGGATACATACGTTTAGTATCATTATGCAACGGAGAATAAAGGTAGAAGGACAAGCTAGATACAACCACAACCACCACAAGAAAAAGAAAAGCAAAAGGAAAGAAGAGAGAGGGGGGGGGGAAACAAAGAAAGAAAAAAGAGAGAATGCCCCCCGCCACGCCGACGCCACGAGTAACCAAACCAACAGCTCGGTACGGTGTCCTACCTTTTTTTTTTTTTTTTCCTTCTTCTTTGGGGCGCTAACAAACCGGCACTTCAGCGTCCCGAAGGTCGGAAGCCGCCCATGTGTTTCTACAACCTGATTTGAATTTTTGCTTTTCCCATGGGTCGCTGCCGTGTCCTCTGATCTTGCATATGGAGTGGGAAACTCCAAAGATGGAATAGATGCACTGCCTGTTCCCCACCTGAGGCTTGTGATACATACATAAGGACTGTGTTCCCGTGTCCCATGTGAGTACTCGCTTGCAGCAAGGAAGCAAGCCATGGCGGGGAAGGAAAAGAAAAAATGGGGCAAGACAAGAAAAAGAAACAGCAGGAAAACCAAAAAGCAACAACAGAGTGAAAGCCAAACCAAAAGAGGGAGACACGGTGCACGGCGCTTGGCTTGGTGAGTTTCCAGAGTCAATGACTCTGTTTATGGGGCGAGAGACGCAAAAAGGAATACTATATTTTATCTGACGGAGGGGAAAGAGGCATAGTAAAACCGAAAAAGAATACGGTGTAAAGCAAAGCCCCGCCCCAAAAGAGACGTGTTCCGCTTCGGCACAATGCGCCTCGGCCTCGCTTAGGCAGTTGATTAGAAGGCGTGCGTTGCGTTGCGTGGGTGAGTCGGGGTAATACATGATTCTCACGATTGCTTTGACGGCCTCGAGTTTTGGGTTTCAAGGTGGACATGGAACCAATCGATCCGTGCAGGTGTGTACCATGTCACAAGAACCTTTGTTCCCACTGCAAAATCTGGGAAAACGAGAGGTTTTGTTCCAGTTTTCACCCACACGCCCTTGACTGGGCCCGCAGATAGCCATCGATCGACCATGCCTCTTTTTCTGGCATGCATTCAACTTTAACAGTCCATGACTTGGGGAGAGAGAGAGAGAGAGAGAGAGAGTCCCAGCCCGCTGGATCGGGTCCAAAAAGCCAAGGAACGGGAAGAAAAGCCATACAGGACTGGCTGGTTGGTTTTCTGTTGGCTTGACAATTGTCTCTGCTTCCCGTCTCCCACCCCCCCCCCACCCAGACCGAAAAACATGGAAAGCGAGTGAGCGAGTAATGGAGCGTGTGACTGACAGGTCCAAAATATACTATACTATCGCTTTGGCAACCATTCTTTGCAACGACATGACGCAAATCAAAAGCCCCCCAGACAAACTCATTTCCTCAGCTTTCTTCTTAGCAAGCAAGCCCCGGTCTAAGCTTACCCTCGCTGAACTGCACCACATACCAGTCAGTCAGTGTACAGAAAAGAGAAAAGAAAGGCCCTCTCCATAGCAACAACATTTGCAAACGGAATCCAACGAGGGACGTAGCCGACAATGGGATTTCTTTCGTCCATGGAGATCGGATAAGTGCTCACACACACACACACACACACACACACACATACATATATACACAAGACTGCGCGAAGGAAGGGAATGATGACTTGCGTACACAATAGCCCGCACTAAAAAGGAAAAAGAAAAAAAAAAAAAAAGAAAAGAAAAAGAAAAAGAAAAAAAAAGAAAAGGAGGAGAGGGGAGAGGGTTTTGCTAGGGCGAATACGGTCTAGCTGTATACATGTATGTATATATGAATCGGCAAATCTGGGTCATACATAGATAATACTTACTACTTACATAGTATACATAGTAGTGCTTTGCTCACAGTTCAAAGGTAGGCTCGGTATAATTCAGATATTGTGCCTGTAAAAAATACATTGCTTTCTTCGCATGTACACCCACCCACCTTTCACCAACTCGGGGCAAAGAGGGCGTCATACCGGGGACTATGCCAAAAGTGGAAGACGGCCCAACGGCGGTCCCAGCGCATCGGGTGTGGGATGCATCGCAGCAAAACTGTTTGGCTTGGTTTCTTTCCTCCTTGTGTTGGCGGAACTGGGCCAAGTTTGTTGTCTGGTTTTGGTCGTGGGTGTGGATGTGGATAGATGATGATCGTTGGGATGAGGTGAATGATTGGCATGGACCAACAGGACAGAATGGAAAGATGCATGGAATGATTGCAAAATAAGTTTAAAAAAAACCAAAAACATCACCCTATTCATTGCCCAACTGTGGGTGTAAAAGCACTAATCCTCACTCGCTCGCCCTAGGCCAGCTTCTTCTGCATCCAGACCCTCCACCAATGCCAATATCACCATCAAACAGAGAGACGGATCGCCCATGGACAATAAGCGAGAAACAAAAAGACAATAAAAAACCAAGGACAGCAAGGCCCAGCCCCAAGAAATCAATAACCGCCCCGGCCCCCTCCTATTTTCAGCGCCCAGAGAAAAGAGGCACACTATATCCAAACAAAGCCTAGTTCTGCCCATATTTCTTCTTTTTTTTCCCTCTCTCTCTCTTCTTCTTTTCTTTCTTCAAGTCTCGACAGTGGACTATGTAGTGCGGAAAACCCGGAAATGGTAAAGAATCGATACGTAGTCATAAGAAAGAAAGAAAACTAAATCCCACGTGGGAATTTCTCGAGCGGAGGATCCGAAAGCAAACAAAGTCGAACCGGGGAACCCGGATTCGAGTTCCAACCTCTCAAATCCAACCCCCCACGAGAGTCTTGGAAAGAAACCCCCCCCCCCTCCCAAAAAAAACAAACAAACAAGATCACCATCAGAAACAATACGCAGTCCGTATTCATCAACCATAGTCCACCATAGTCCACCATAGTCAACCATAGTCCTGTGACATACTTTTCCGCTAAAGTGAGAGGGGAATCAAAGGGGTTTGCCCAGAGCCTTTCCAAAACCATCCTCCATCAAAGCGTCGATAGAGACGGGGTGCAATTCTCAATTTCTCGTTTGTTTCTTCTTCATCTTGTCCCCTTCTGCATGTACTATGTAAGCAAAGCCAACCCTTCGCAAAACACGAGGCAAAACAGAGTTTATTATTATTATTTTTATTTTCTATTACGCCATATTCGTATTTATCCATGCTCAACCCATAAGCAAGCTCCCTGTTTGGCTGTTTGGCTGGCTGGCTGGCTGGCTGGCTGGCTGTCAACATAGTATCTCCACAGCTTACGTATTTGCAAATCCGATCCTCTAAAAAAGAAAGAAAAAAAGCAATGAACGGGCAAGGCAGGAATTTGTTGGCCAAGAGCAAAATGCAAAACTGGCCGTGGCGGGTGTTTTGCTGTTACTTGCCTTGCCTTGCCTTGCCTTTGCGGTTCCCTTTTACCTTGCCTGCTAAAGAGTGAAGAGTCAAAGAGTTTGACTGACGATGATACATGATAATGATGACGGTTGTGAGTGTGCCGGGGGGCGGGGCGGGCAAATAGAAAGATTTCCCACGAGGAGCGACCCGACAGACTGGTGCGGGCCATCTTTTTGACGGGTATGTACTTTTTTTGCTTTCTTTCTTTTTTCTTGGTTTTTTCTTCTCTCTCTCTCTCTCTGTGTCTGTCTCTTTTCTCTCTCATCAGCCCGCAATTTAGGTTTCTAACCCCCCCCCACACACGCGCGCAAATCTTATAGGTACATCTCTTGTACAGCTTGTTTCGCCCAACGAGCAATGTACCCGCTGGAATATGAAAGGGGGGGATGGATGGGCACATACT